>WBNM01005203.1:357598-391543 GCA_013399055.1 Ramphastos sulfuratus
AAAAAAAAAAAAAAAAAAAAAAAAAGTTGTAAGGACATCTCATGTGATGTTGACTTTTTTGAAATTTTAGTGAATATCCTCAGTTAACCCCTCCAAAAATGTTGAAAGACACACATACACACAAAGAGCTTGCTGCAAGGACTTTGCAAGGCTCATTTCAAGTTGTTTGTTTATCTTCTGTAACCCTTTTTCTTCTGTTTCACAACTGGAAGTTGAAAAAAATAAGAGGAGAGTTGAATAAAGAGGGAATGAGCTGAGAACTGGGAAAAGACCTGACCACTACCCCTTATCCTCTGCCAAAAAAACCTCAAACCAAACCAACCAACCAAACAAACAAAACCAAACAAACAAAAACAAACAAGCAAACAAAAACAAACAACCTCAAAACACAAACATTTGAAAAACTTCTCCTAGGGTTATTTCCTACATCTCTTGAATTGTTTTTCTGAAGAAGTAGGAAGTAATTTGAGCTTCAGATCTTTTTCTAAGGATAGGAGAATCACGCTATGATTCTTTCACAGAATGGATTGGGTTGGAAGGGATCTATAAAGGTCATCTACGCCAAGACCCCTGCAGTCAGCAGCGACATTCTGGAACCAAAGCAGGTTGCTTAGAGCCCCAAACAACCTGACCTGGAGTGGTTCCAGGGATGGGGCATCTACCACCTCTCCGGGCAACCTCTGCTTTCCTCCAAGAAGAATTGCAAGGGTGTTTTTGTATCATTTCACCAATCCTCCTTTCTTTCTCCTCCTTCCCCTCTAAAAGAATCTGCCCTTCAAAGGCATGGAGATTTTCATGCAGAGCAGAGGTCTGAGGTCTGAACCACATCAGTGCTGTTCACCGCCGCTGCCAGCAGTTTCAGAAGTTAATGGTCCTCCTGGTTTTAACACTATTGTCTTCTGGGCACAATTAAGTGTTGCAGAGAAATGAGGTGGTGGCCTATAGCTATAGAATGAGTTGGCACAAGGCCTGGCTCAAGCTACAGGAGTTCAGAATTAATATCTGTGTCAAAGATAAGGCAATGGCAGCTGCAGATTCTTTAGGGATTGTCAGTCACAAGATTTTATATGCCAGTGGATCAGATGCCAGCTCATAGGGTAGACACCCTTGTTTAATGTTGCTTTCCTCCCCATTCTTTCTTTTGGAATCTGGTGATATTGTATCATGTTTTCACACATACTTCCTTGGCCAAGAGAGCTAAGAAATGGCCTTCATTTTTGAAATGGAGAGCTAAGACTCCTGTGTAGTCACCTGGCTCCAGAAACTGTGACTTGAGGAGTCTGATATTGTAGCATTAAGAATGAGATTTATGTTTACAACAACTGGAATAATCTTGCTTGTTTGCTTGCGTTCTGTCATATTTCACCTCCCTCCTTAAAACATTGTTTCCATCATTTCAGCCACCCTTAAAGGATGGATGGATTCTGTATGGGTTACCTGGGTTCTTCAATTAAGAGTTGTTGTGGGGAGCTTCCAGAAGAGCAGGAGTGGTCAAACCCCAAGCTGCCTTCCCACAACTGACAACTGCCTGGGGAAGGGCTAGGGCTAAAAGAAGCTTGGTGTTCACTTTGCCATCCCACTGCTGCTCTGTGGGAAATGTGTGATTAGAGAGAGGCAATAAGATAGCAGAAATCACTGGTGTCTCATTGCCAGGGTCAGAAGGGAAAGCAGGTAAGTGAGGTGATGTGCCATGCCTCCAGGCTGTGATCAGGATGGCTAAATTCCCTGCCATTGATGCAGTAATCTTATCAACACCCAGAATTAGCCTGATAACAGGCTGATGATTGGGATAGGGTGCTTATCTCTGCACTTTGCCCCATCCATTGCTGCCTGACTCAGTGCCAGAACCATTGCCCATCCTCCTCCCTGTGTGTTACCCCAAACAGGCTTTGCTCCCAGTCCTTGTGCTGCCAGCAGCAAGAACCTAGCTGGTATTGTCTAAACATGGCTATACAATGGGCACCATTGTTGACATTGGATTTTTACCCTCATTAAAGATGACCTCACAGCCCACCCCTTGGCCACTTCAGCCAGCCCCTCGGGACTGTGAGGCTGTCTTTTGAACTTGGGTAAATAAATTGGGAGAGGAGGGGGAGAAAGGGACAGGGGGCAGAGGAACACAGCAGTCTTTGTGTTGCCACCCTCTTCTCAGCACTGGTGATCTCTGGTGTCTTTCTACCCACATCAGACATGGCAGGCCAGGTGCCAACAGCCAGCACATTGCATGCCCTTCCCCATCCTCCCCAGCCTGCATTTGCTGGGCAGTGACACGCTCTGTGGTTCTGCAGCCCCTCTTATTCGAGACGCAGCTTGGATTTTAGCTGCCCATTCTCCTCCTCCGAGCCTTCTGTGCCTTCCTTTCACACCTACAGCCCACACCTCGTGCCTCTTCAGGCTGAGACCATCCTCTCAAGCATCCTCTGCTGTCAGCACGGTGGAAGTGCCAAGCAAAGACCTGGGGAAATGTCACCTCCTAGTGGCAGATATTGTGACCCAGCTTAGGTGGCGAGGGCAGTACAACACTGTCTCCTGATCCATGGTGTCAAACAGGTCTAGATGTAGCTAATGCATCTAAGAGTGCAGCTGCATCTAAGGATAGATATCCACCTGTGTGGGAAGAGAGGTGATGCTGCGAGGCTGTGAGTGTGAGTCCGGGAAATAGATTGCCACATATTCAGCACAGGGGCAAATTGCTGTAACAGGAAAGGATGAAGGCACATCTAAGGTCAGTTTGCTGCTGCTTCTGTTTGTCAGAGTATGGTGTTCCATGACACTGTATCCTCTTCATGCATGTGCTCTGCATCATTGCTTTCTACCCTGCCTCCTTGCTGGAATAGCAGCCTGGGCATTTGGGGGCTGCCAAACACTTCATTCAGAGAACAAAAAATGTTTTCCTAAAGATAAAAATAACCTGTGATCTAGAGATTAGGGAGGCATCTCCCTTCCGAGCTGCTGGCTGGATCCCAGTTATTTCTTCTCCTTAGGGACAGGTTTCTTACAGAGTCCTGTTAACAGAAGCAGGCATATCCTGGCAGGGAGAAACTGCCAGTATGAGAAGCAAGAAGGACAAAGGTAAAACCTTGCTGGAACCTCATCCCAACCTTCTCTACTCTAGACTTAACAGTGGCACACAAGGGAAAACCTCAAAGATGGGGTGTGCCTCTTCCTGTCTGACATCCCCGACTTTGCCTACATCCATAACTCAGTCTTCTTTAAAGTCAGTGCTTTCTTTTCTCTTGGGCTATGGGACTAGAGCAGAGAGCTGTCTTTTTTATTTCTTCAGAAGTCTGATTTGCTTTTCCTCCTTTCCCTCTTTGCTTAGCCTAGTGAAGAGCTGTATCTTGTGAGCAGTATTTTTTTTTCCTCTATAAAACAGGAGTAATCACAGAATCACAGAATGTCAGGGGCTGGAAGGGACCTCGAAAGATCATCCAGGCCAACCCCCTTGCCAGAGCAGGATCTCCTATACCAGGTCACACAGGAATGAGTCCAGGAGTGTCTTGAATATCTCCAGAGAGAGAGACTCCACAACCCCCCTGGGCAGCCTGTTCCAGTGCTCTGTCTCACTCACAGTGAAAAAAAAATCCTACTCATGTTTCCCTGAAACTGCCTATGCCTCAGCTTCCACCCATTGCCCTTGTCCTGTCATCAGACATCACTGAGCAGAGCCTGGCTCCATCCTCCTAGCACTCACCCTTTACATATTTATAAGCATTAATGAGGTCACCCCTCAGTCTCCTCTTCTGCAAGCTAAAGAGGCCCAGCTCCCTCCATCTCTCCTCATGAGAGATATACTTGTGTTCTTTGTCCACGTCTACTCACAACTGAAAATCCTTCAGGATTCTCACCTGAGCATAATGCTGCTGTGATGGGCAGCAGCAATGTGCATGACTTGTCAAGAAAAGGACATTCAGAGTCCTGAAGGAGAGAGACGCTACAAGCTGTTGCATTTCTGGCCAGAAACATTGTTTAATG
Organism: Ramphastos sulfuratus; assembly: GCA_013399055.1. Classification (NCBI taxonomy): domain Eukaryota; kingdom Metazoa; phylum Chordata; class Aves; order Piciformes; family Ramphastidae; genus Ramphastos; species Ramphastos sulfuratus. The sequence continues at coordinate 361,574 of WBNM01005203.1, forward strand.
TCCTTGCTGAGAATGAAGTCCTTACCTGCCTGCCTGATTTTACTGCCTTTCCAGGTGTTTGAAGAATCTGTCTACCCTGTCTTCTTTAAAGAATTAAACAAGAAACACACTCTTCCCTTTCCACGTCTACTTCCTCACTTAACAAAAAGGCCTGCAGACCTCTGTGTTCATTTTAGTTTTGCTGGGTAAAACACCTTTTGTTAACCTATAGTCTGTGTTTGGAGTGTTAACAGGGGGAGAGACCCATTGCAAGTGTGAAAAGCATTTTGAGCAGGTAACACTGAAGGGACCCTGCAGTCCAATATTAAATTCTTGCTATTTCTCATTCCCTTTTTAAAGTGTCCTTATTTTGTCTCTCAAGTCTCGGGACAGGGCTAACACAGAAATGCCATTCAAAAAATCAATCTATGAAGGCCTCTTACAGAGTCTGATCCTCAAAGCACTGAAGAGCTGCAGTAGATGACTGATTACCACATGCATTCACACATTGATGCATTCACACTGCAGGCATGTGTGTTCTGGAAGGTATACATTTTCTTTCATTCAACTTGTGTTTTAGGGAGTCGTATTTGCAGGGAATTCAGGTAAAAGAAATTAAAGAACAGCCCACAATGTCATAGAAGTTACTTCAGCCTTCTCTAGTTGATAATGCCAGAGCTTTTATTGATGAGTCTTTAAGAAAAGAAAATAAGGTAAGGGTGAAATAGCAGAATTGTATGGCTTTTGGTATGGAGTTACACGACATCATCACAGCTGCTCTTATCCTCCTAATTTTACCTGAATGAGAATGGTTTTGTGGGTTTGGGGGGAAATGAGTTAAGAGTACCCACTTCATCAGAGGTTTGCTGGGATGGCTCTGGGATTCATACCTGCAGTGCAGTTGCTTAGAATTTCCCTACTGATATATATATGACAGGACAGATCAAGCTTCCTACTTCTACAGGCTGTACTAGTCTAGGAAGAGTGGAAAATGTGTTGGACATATCCCTACTTAGATTTCCAATAACATCTTGGCAATAGGATACACAGACTGAAGTAAATAGGACAGTGCACTAGATGAGTACAAGGTTCTGGCTTGAGAGGAAGACTTAAGTGTTCAAAGCTACACTGGGAGAGTAACTTGGTGAGATAATAGTTCTGCAGATAAGGGTCTGGGGCAAGAGTGGAGCATGTGCTTACAATGTCATGCTACTGCAAGTGGAGCTGACTATAGATGTAGAAATAGTAGATTAGGAAAGACACGTGGAGTAGCTGTTTGGTTCTGCTTGGCGCTGGGGACACCTTAGCTCCAAGGTTTTGTTTTGTTTGTCCATTGCACCATCCTGCTTTTCAGTCTGCTGGCTCTGTGTTGTGCCTTGGGAATGACCACTCTGTAAAAGGAACTGAGTATATAGTTTAGCAACCCTAAAAATTGAACGGCCTCCCCCCCTGAAGAGAGAAAATAGCGCACAGGGAGAATCCAGGCAAGCTTACCCTGTACTACAACAGCAAAATTTTGTTTGCTTGTGTGATACTGGGCTGTGCATCTCTGAGGAATGCATGTCTGTGGGGATGGCATCTCTCAAGCCACTGGCAAGGGACTGTATGCAATGTTGTCCCCCTGAGGATGTCCTCACCTGGTCATAGCTTCTCAGCATAGGCTGAGATCACCTCACAGGGACCCCATGATTCCAGCTAACATGCCTGCATGTTGAGGTAGGATGAATCTGGAAAGCACTGGAACACAAATAAAATCTAGCTGGTATACAAACATGCAATATTGGTAGTGTGTAGTAGGGCTTCCATTCCTCCTTTATCTCCTCTTTCTCAGTCAGTCACTTTGTCCTTAAAGAGCTGGTTCAACCAGGTGTTTGACTCATCCATGAAAATGAGACATGTGGAAGTTTCAACCTCAAAACTAACGCTAGCTTTGGGCTTTTAAAATGGCTACCTGAGCCTTTCTTATCTCGTTTTCTTCCCTATACAATGGGACTTCCAGGGATTATTTAAAATCGTGGTCAGGAGTAATTAGGACACAAGTACTGTGCAGCATAGAACTGTGTAGATTGAGTTGATATAATTGCACTGTGGACAAATGATCTTCATTTAAACAATGGTTTAGTTAGAGAAAACTAGCGGACAAAGGTAAAAACTATGTGAATCATTTGCAGCTCCTGAGAAATTTGCCTCTCTGCTCTCTAGCCAGGACTTGGCCATCACCATCCTGCCAAAAATCAGTGGAATGAACTCAAGACATGCAGATGTAGGACTAGGGTAGGTCTTTGCTGCCTATGGAGCTCCTGCCTTGGTTTCCAAAGACGTCAGGTCTCCTTGTCCTGCATTTCCTCCCTGGGGCTCATGACTGGATCTCAGTAGGTACCAAGCCCTCAGGTACAGGAAGCCAGCTCTTCCTCTAGTACTGCTGAATCTATCACAAGCATTTGTTTCACCCTTGGGGACCAGGTCTCTCCTCTTCAGCATGTGGGTACTAATGCAGGTGTCAGCCGAGGACTAAGGGGAAAAAGACAGCACTAAAATGTCAGCAGTTGACACCTGAGGGCGAGAGATGCTCCTGCAGTAAGTGTCAGAGACGCTTAAGGTTTCGCTCTGGAGGTCCCTGACCTTATTGTGTCTCATCTCTGAAGTATGCTCCAGGCATGACAGGAACAGGCAGGGTGAGTTCCCCTGGGTATGAGCTACCTGACAGTGAGCCAGTGCTAAGGATGTAAGCTTGAACTGCTGATCCAGTTTTATTCCCCCGGCCCCACTGCCTTGAACTTTCCCTAAGTTACCTGAATAGGATATCTGCATTGTCTTCTCCTGCCCTGAGAGGTGGGGGCATTCCCAAGGTCTTTTGCCCAGGACCTCTCTATATTCAATGATTTAACCAGCAACTTTCAGCAGGTGGCTGCTGGTGGGGACTGTGGTGTGTTCTCCATGACATGTGCTGGCCCTTCTTACCACAGTGATGATATGCAGGGAGCAGCAATCTTCCAGAAAAAGCTTTCCCAGGTGAAATAAATTCACTGCTGTAATCGCAAACACCTGCACTGGTCCTCAGGCAGAGTTGATAGCTGAGTGCTCTGCTGAAGGCTCAAAGAAGATTCTGTGGTTTTTACTTAGTAGTTAGATGTCTCTGCTGCTCTGTCCTGGCAGTGACAGGATGGACCTTGCTTGGGCAGAGTAGGCAGTAACTGACTGAGTTTGGCAGAAAACACCACCAATCTTGCATAGAGGTGAGTTCTAATGGAACTGAGATTTGCAGGGCTTGTGGCTGCTGAGGGATGTGGTCTCAATCAATAGGAGCCAACTGAAGAGGAGGCCATGCAAGCAGGACCAACAGCACAAAGGGAATGAGGTGGCAAGTGCTCAGGCAGCTGAACTGTGCTGCCTGGCCCAAGAGGCCTTGTGGAGCCACAGCTGAACCCAAGTTAGCAGTGCCAGAGAGTTGCTAAATAAACTAACACAGCTTGAGCTGTGGCAGCAGAGGTCACTATGTGAAGTCACACCATGAAAGCACTGGTTGATGAAACGTGTTCAGCAGTGGGCACTGTGCCCTCCAAGAGGGACACTTCAGAGGCAAGTGAGGAAAACAGGAAGGAATGCAAGGTGTGTGCTCAGCCTGAGGGAGCTGGTTGGTGACAGTCAAAAGAGGCAAGGACAAGGCTGGAGGAAGACAATAATCTGATTCCTCTCTGCACTGAACAAGAGGGAATGGGTTTGGGTTGCAGTGAGATTTACTTTGGCCTAACTCTGGCTCACAAATGCTTAGCCTGCAGGCATGATGCTCCAGCCAGAGCCTCCCCTCTGCTGTCCTCCGGCCTGACATGGGCAGGTGTCTGGGGAAGTCAGCAGATCTGATGGTTTGCCATCACCCAGAAGTATCATTGCCCCCTCTGCCCATAACCTGTCTGGGACCCTTGCAGAAAAGGCAACAGACAGAACCCCGCATTACTGGGTGGCTCCTGGACCCACAGTAGTAAAGAAGTGACTTTGTACATGGGCTTTGCTGGACGTGCATGGAGCGCGCACCCGGACAGCTGTTTGCAGTGGGTGGGGGGCGTTATTCGGGCAGCAAGCAGAGCAGGCTGGCCAGAGCAGCAAGCTGGCTGCGTCCGCGTCCGCGGCGGACGGAGCGCTGCTGCCTCCCGGTGGCTGCAGCCCGGTGGCACCTCGGAGGTGACGGGAGAGAGAGCCCGAGCAAGGTGAGAAGCTCACCGGCTCCCCAGGCGGTCCAAGACAGGGGCAGGAGAGTCGGAGAGGGCAAGGTCCCGCTGCTGTGTCTCGTACTGCTGGTAGCCTGCCCTTGTCCTTCCCATCAGGCTACCACTTTTCTGTCGTGTGGTCCTGTGCTTGCCACACGGCCCACATTTGTAGAATGCTGTTTGCGAAGGGGAAAGGGGAGAAATTGAGAGACATATCTGGTTCATTGACTCCTGCAGGGATGCCAAAGCAAAAACTGGAAATATGGGGCTGCAGCCCTTGAAGCACCCTGCAGAGATCTCAGCTGCTGGATTGCTTCCAGAGAGTCAGAAAAGGTCAGTGATGTTCCCTGCCAGCTTTCTCAAACAGGGCAGCCTTCTGCCACTTTGTAGCCAAGACCACATGCCATATAATTCCTGGGAGTTTCCCAGTAAACCTAGGTGGTCACAATAGTGAGTTTAAGAGCTTAACTAAACTCAAAAGCCTGTGATCGGTGAGTAGATGAGAAGCACCAAAGTACGAACAATAGCTGACAAACCCACACAACACATCAATGCAAGATTCACTGTGAACAAACTGAAAAGAGCATAGGCCTTACCCGTGTTTCAGAGACTAGATGCTTTGAAAAGTGCTGGTGCCTCTCAAGGTGGCAACACTAGCAGGAACACAAATTCAGGAAGAAAAGAACAATGTCACAACAGATAGTTTCTTTTATTAGTATTCCTTTATGTGAATTATGGTGTTCCATCAGGAAGCTGGATACAGTGATGCTGTGTTGCATTGTGCTTGCTTCTGTTAACAAAGCTGATGGAATCTCCCATCTCATCTCTCATGTCTGATGCTTCCTGTTGTTTTCCCCGGTGCATTGGCCTATGAATTAGTGCAAAGTTCATCAGTTTAGGCTTGAACCATCTTGTAAGCCTCTTCTCATTTTCAAACTGTTCCTTACACTACCTTATCATAAAAGCATGATGAGCATTGCTAGGGAAGGCCTTCTGGGGACTAAACAACCAAGGGATTGAATTCTTGAATACAGACCTCTTCTTATTGGGGATGAGATATAGAAAGGCAGGCTGCACATATGCCAGAAACCTGGTGGAGTTGGAGACTGGAGGTTTTCCTTGCTCAGCTCTCTTTGTCTGATGTAGAAGAACCAGTTTCTTTACTTCTCTGCCTGCTTTTATTTTCTTTCCTGTTCATGTAACCTGTAAGATTCTCTAGAGGAACAGGCTATACAAAGGCTAAAGATTCCTGGTTACTGGAAAGGCTTCTACTGTGTAAGCAATTTTCTTTGTTGTTGTTGTGGTATTTTAAAGAGCCAAGAGAATGAAGCTCTCAAATGAATTGGAGAGAAAACAGAATTATATTTGAAGAGAGAGATACAGAAAGAAATTACAAGGCAGATACAGCATCCATAGTGACCCCCTTGAATTTTCCCCCAACCCAAAACTAAATCTATAATCCCCGGTGCTCCAATACTCCCCCCCAATGCCTCTGCCATCCATAGGCCTAAAGAAAAGCCTCTGGAGGCCCCAAAATAGGTCTACTCCTTCCATGTTTGTCCTGATAAAAGCAGCTCCCGCCCGACACGGGGCTGGAGGAGGAGGAAAGGAGAGTGAGTTGGCCTCCCTGTGAGTTTATAAAGAGATAGCAGAATTATGGGATTGAGTAACAGTTTTCTAGTCCCTAGAGGATTTTTAACCCTATAGTTCCCAACCTGGGACAGTTGTATAATACACCATTTACTGGTTGGTTCTTCATTTTGTGCAGAGATACTGAAGGAAATCAGATGTTTCATGAACAGTTAGTGGCTAAAGTGAAGGGTTCAGAGGAACAAGGCTTTCAAGCAGGTGTTTCTAAACCAGCCTATGCCCCTCCAGTAGCAAACCAAAGGAGACTGATCAGCATCTATTCCTCTCATCATATTTATTCAACAGGAGCCTGGGGCCTATTGAATTCTCAGTGGTATTACACAGGGACTCACCTGCACCTGGCAGATGGCTGGTTTGAGGAAGAAGTCTGATCTGGGTCCTGGTTTTTCTTTGCTGGGAGAATGGCAGGTGTTAGCTTGTGATATGCCACAGAACACAGGCTGTGTGTGTTCTGCTCCTTGCTGGCTGTGCTAAATCTATGTCAAAGGAGCAGCCTGTAACCTAACAAGTTGCCATTGACACTAACAGCAGCCCACACTACAGGAAGCAGCTCTTTAGGTACCTTGAAGGAAGCTGCTTGGCTCTAAGCATGGATTGCCTGGAAGTGAGCAACTGCTGGTTGGTTGCCTACCCAGAGCTGGTTGCATTGCATGGAAGGAAGTACCTGGGTGTGTTCAAGCCACACACTTTAGGGAATTCACGCTTCTTTAGATGTGGTGCCCACCTGAGTGTTTATCTTTGCCCATGGTGTTACAAAGGCAGACTTTCTTCTTGGTAATACCAGTACAAGGTTGGACTGGACAACTCCTAGGGGCATAGAGTATGCTTGCTGAGGAGATACAGCATCAGAGTTGTTAGCCATTTTCTGGTTGTTCTTTTGCTGACATCATGCCATATCAGGGCTTCAACTGACCTTACTGGCATTGAGGTTGCAGGAGCTGCGCAGCTGCTGGAGAGTCACTGGTTGTCCCAGGTTGGGAACTATAGGGTTAAAAAAGTCCTCTAGGGACTTGAAGATTGTTATTCAATCCCACAATTCTGCTGTCTCTTCATAAGCTCACAGCAAGGCCAGCTTGTTCTCCTTTCCTCCCCTCCAGCCTTGTGTGGGGCAGGAGCTGCGTTATCAGGATAAACATGTAAGGATAGGCTTGGTTGGGGCCTCCAGAGGCTGTGCTTAGGCCTCTTGGATGGCAGAGGCATGGGGGGGGGGAGGATTGGAGCACTGGGGATGATAGATTTAGTTTTGGGTTGGGGGAAAATTCAGGGGATTTGCTTATGGATTCTGTATTTGCTTTGTCATTTCTATCTCTAACACTCTCTCCAAATACAATTCTGTTTTTTTCTCCAATTCGTTTGAGAGCTTCACTCTGTCGGCTCTTTAAACACACAACACTGGTGCAGGAATGCTCAAGATCCCTAGGAGCCAGTGGGAGCCATGGAGCATGGAAGGTCCCATCCTGGATCCACTTTGCTTTGGCAAACTGAGACTACCATGCTGAACATCCTGGGTAAAAGCTGGCAGGGAAAATGCCCTCATGGCCTTGAGTTTAGAGAGGGAACGGTGATTGGAAGTGCAGGCTTTTGATGCTTGTTAGCTGATGTGGAACTCCAGACAAAATTCTGTAATAGATGAGTGTACATACATGCACACACACATGGAGGCGCACGCCTGCCTGTACTGCAATGATTTAAGAAATCTTGAAGAGCAATATAAAAGGTTATTCATCATCTAAGTGAGACTTAGTGATCAAGAATATTTAGTAGTTATATCCTGAAAAAAGGAAAAATTACCACTGTTTTGTAAAGGACATTGTTAGATCCTTCTACAGCTGCTTCTTTCCACTCAGCTGTAGCTGCACATACTATTCACTGTGAGTGTGCAGCCAAACAGTGAAATCCTCACTGAGAGCCACTGTCAGGTAGAGGAATGCCAGATAGCTCTCCAACATACAGGGAAATTTCTAAGTGTTAGTAAATACATATTTCTACACATACAATTACTAACTTGTACAACACAGTAACAAGTTTCTTCTAACAAGGTCAGTTTCAGTCTGCATTTGTGTAACAGGCACTTCAGTCCCTCTGCACCTTTTTGTTCATATAAATTTATCTTAATATTTTAGGGACATGTAGGAATGTTTACTAACTCCATTTCTATGTCTTGATCTCCGGATAGCAACTTTCACCTTTCATATTGGTTTGTTGGTGAGTCTCTCAGGAGATGATTTGGTATCTTAGCCTCTGCACATTTTTAGAAAAAGAATGGTCTCGAGTAATTGAAATGCAGAGAAAAACCCACTTATTTGAAGCAAAAATTAAGATAGCCAAAAATTAAGAGAGGACTTGGGTTTAAATTAAAAGTGATGAAAATACATCTATGTTAATACACTGTGGTGGGAAAATGCTAAAAATGCAGTATAAACAGCTGTCTCAGCACCAAGGTACTCTGCTTGAGAAGTCTAGTTTCTTTTTCAGATATGTAGCAGTTGATTAGGACCAATGCCACCACTTTCCCATCTTATCATCCAGGGATAACCTCTAGCTCAGCTTATATTGCCTGGAAGCAGAAACCAAACACTCCTATATGAGTTGTATGGGAACCTGCTGAAAAGGGATTATTACCAAGAGAATGAGCATAGCACTAATAAATAAGAAAAAGGGAAGTGGACATAGAATTACTTATCCATGGCTGCCTTTTTTGTTTCAGTTATAGCAAAGACTGGCTATAGCATGTTGTGCTCTGACTTTGCTGTACAAGTTTTCTCAAGAATGAGATACCTGGGAAATGCCTCTCTGATGGTTATTATTATTAAGCACGTGAAAGAAAACTAAAAGGACTGTTCAAAATCCAGATAGAAGCTGGTTATGTTATAGAGCTGGAAACTTCAGTCCTGGTCCTCCAGCACTGGGGAAAGAATGAGGAAGTGAGAACCTTTGGAGCTGAGCTTCCAGTCCTGCTCAATGCATGAATGTTAGTCTATCTGATGTCCCAGCATCATCTCTAACTGATGAAAGAAGTTCCCTTCAGAATTACATCAGCAGTGGCTGGTGAGCTTCTGGAGAAGGTCTGGCAAGAATAGTTGTTTACCTTCAGTGTTTCAGCAAGTGTTTGCTCTTTATTAACTGATTGAAATTTTTTCTAATCTTGGAATTCAAGTGATTTGTAGTTCTAGTTCAGTGATTGGTACTGCTGTTTTGGGGAATTTAGGAGCTCTTTCGTGCTCTCTTCTCCTTACACTAAGGATTTAAGAGTGAGATATTGTTTAAAGGTATGTGTTCTTAGCACAGCAAACAGTAAATAGGATTTTAAACAATGGTTTGTGGTGCATTTCATCTCACATCTTCCCTGTTGTAATTAATTCAGCATCTTTGACCATCTTGTCCTTTAGACTACCTTCACCAGTAGCATGGGAGTGAGCACCTTATATGCAAGAATCATGCATGTTCCAGTTGCCTTTCTTGATGTCTAGAATGTCTTCACCTGGAATGCTGAAGCTGGGGAGAAGGAGGCTGAGCTCCATATGGGATATTTGAGGCAGGCAGAACATTAGAACAAGGTGGAAAAGGCTGATCCACATGTACAGTCTTAACTCTGTGTCAGTGTTTGCCTGTGGTGAGGACAGTGTCTCTGTCAGCAGTTAATGTAGAGTGGACTCTCCAGGAAACTGTGAGAGTCTTCACACAGTTGTTTGCTTGATGTTGGAGTACAATTGCAGGAAGAGAAGCTTTGTGTAGGCTTGTCTATAGTAGGTTTTGGAGAGTTTGTAGTTACCTCTTAGGTACAACATGGGAGAAAAAATAATTAGGAGTTATATTTTGTTCAAGCGTCACTGCCATGCCATTAGAAGTATGAAAGATGCGTGAGATAAACCAGCAGAAAGGATAGTCCTCTAAACTGGGAGGTGGAAATGACACAAAATCTGCCATCTTGTGTTGTCCTGTGACCCCTTGCTTCCCACAGCGATGCAGAACTTATTTGCTTTCTGGGATATCTACTCCATTAGACATTTTTCTTTTTAGGGAAAGAGCACATCATGAAAATGAAGAAGCATCTAATTGTGTCATTTTACACTCTTTAAAATTTGGATTGTTTTTTAAAGGATTTTTATTTTGGCTCTCATAGAATCATAGAATAGTNGTCTGATACTCCATCACAAGGGCATTCCACCACACTTGTGTATCATGTGTGTATCATGCTACACATTGGCAAAATTAGCTGTGCCTTCTATCTCTCCTGTAAAACATTCACAAATATAACAATATAATGATCATAATTATTTAGATGCAACAAAAATTCATAATTTCTTTTATCTTTTCCTATGCATGGGGGTTGATTTATTTTTTTTTATATATAGCACATTCAATACTTGTTATAAACTAAACTTGTCATCTCTTGTGAAGAAGCAAAGTAAATTTATTTATATAGTATAAGCACCTATAGATTAGCTATAAAAAACTGCAGAGGCTCCTGCACTCCCACACTTTAAGTGCTGTGATGTCAGTTTTCCTTTGAGCAGATACTCCCATAATTACAAAGAAAATGAAACCATACTGTAGGACACCACTGAGAGAAAAATTCTACATTACCCTGATCAGATTGGCTCATGAGCCTGGTACAAGCTGGTGTAAGGTCTGGGTCAGGTGAGGAGACTGATTACAGGCTCCTGGTAATTACAGGCTATATAAATTTGTGAATACTTGGTGTGCAATTGCTAGAGCAGTCACAAGCACTGGGCATATACCTAGGATGTAAAGCCCTTTTCCCACAGACAGGGGGATCTGTCCCACAGATCATTCTGTCCTGTTTCCGGAGATCTTTTCACAGTGTTATTTGAGAACTATTTCTGAAAGATGCAAAGCTTTCAGAGTTGCAATGCCTGCCCAGTTGCTGCTGAGCTATGGGTAAGTGGTGTACAATTTAAATCTGTTACAGCAGTAGTTATAATGGCTGATCTGGCAAGTTACAGTTATAATCAAGGATAAAAGCAATATATTAGGTCAGAAGACATCACTAGGGAAACATAGTTTTAGAAAAGGAGAGCCTTTCCCCCGCCCCTTCTTTTTAGTGAGAAGATTTGCTGGAACACACACCTCTACACAAGGCTGGGCATCTGACAATATGGCCTTGATGGTTTGCCTCTAAGTGAGGAAAGTTAAATTACATTCTCATGACATTTCAGGAACGTCTCCCAAGGGACTCCCTTAACTAGTGTCCTGAATGTCTGCTCTCTGGAAATCTGTGGTAGCAGGTTTATTGACCCTCTCTCCTTACTTCACCAAAAATCAAGAATTCTGTGATTTCCTGATCACTAACCCCAAGAAGGTCTCTGACCACCGCATCACTCACCAGTCCTTCCCTGTTTGTAAACAGTAGGTGTAGTGAGGGACCTCCCCTGGTAGGCTCATTTACCAGTTGTGTCAGGAAGTTATCTTACACACACACCAGGAACTTAGACTGTTTCTTCTCCACTGTGTTGTATTTCCAGCAGATGTCTGGTAAAGTCCCCCATGAGAACAAGGGCTGGTGATTTGGAGACTTCTGCCAATCACCTGTAGAATGCCTCATCAGCCTCCTTATCCTGGTTGGATGTTCTGTAACAGACCCCCAACAGGATATCTGCCTTCCTGGCCTTTCCCCTAATCCTACCCATAAGCACTTGACTGTACCATCACAGTTGTTGAGTTCTACACAATCAAAACATTCCTTAACATACGAGTGCCACTCCACCACCTCTCCTTCCCTTCTGAAGAACTTATTCATTGCAGTACTCCAGTCATGACAGTCACCTCACCACATTTCTGTGATGGCAAATATACCATAGGTGTCCTGCTGCACAATGGCCTCTAGTTCCTCCTGTTTGTTGCCCATGCTGCATGCATTGGTATAGATGCACTTGAGCTGGGCTATTGATTTCACCCCTGACATGGGCATGCTACCCCTAGACTCATCTCTAGTGAGCTTGGTTTTATTCCCTTCCCCCTTCAAACTTAGTTGAAAGCCCTATAAGGGAGCCTTACCAACTGATGTGCAAGATTCCTTCTTCCCTTTTGAGATAGCTGAACTCTGTCTGTCCCTGGCAGGCCCAGTCCTGCATAAATGTTCCCATGGTCAGGCAAACCAAGATTCTGCTTGTGGCACCAGCCCCTGAGCCACATCAGCTATGTTTTCCTATTCCTTTCAGTGCTCAGTGAAGGTATTGAAAATACTACCTGTGCTCTGAATCCTTTAACCAATCGCCTCAGTACCTTGGACTCCTTTTAAATTGCTTTTATGTTTCTGTGCTCAACCTCATTGCTTCCAATCTGCATGACCAGTAATGGATAATAATCCATTGGCCCTACCAGACTGGCATGTTTCCTAGTAACATCTCTGACACAGGCCCCAGGGAGGCAGCAGACTTCCCTGTGGGATGGATCTGGTCAGCATATAGGGCCCTCTGTTCCCCTCAGAAGGGAATCACCTACAACAATTTATCTTCTTTTTTTCTTAACACAATTAGTTCTAATGGGGTGGGCTGAGTCACCCCAGGCAACCCCCTGGACCTTCATCTACTTCCTCTGTAGCCTTACCTGTTGTGTAATGGCAACCTGTTGTGTAAGGGCAGGAAGCAGGGAGGGGATTCGTCTGCCTCCCCAAGGAGGGGCCTATTTCCACTACCCCCTATCTTTTAGGGTTACTGCCTGCTAGCAGGAAGGGGATCCTATGTTTCTTTATGAACTTCTGTCTGCTGCCTTTGTCTAATGGCGTGGCTCCATCAGTCTGTTTCTCTCTAACATTCCTTGATACTTAACCTTTCGAATTTCTCTTCTAGGTCTGCCTGCCACCTGGCTGAGCAGATCATTGACCATGACATGCAGACGCCCTCTCTGCTGTCCTTCGTTACCAGTCCCAGGCTCAGACACTCCCTGCAAACGGACACTCGGACAGCTACATGCTTGCGGGGTGAACTCCGTTTGGATCCACATATTCCTTCTGGCAACAACGTAGCCAAGCTCACCATGCCGGGTCTTCTGGGAAGGGACCAGCTACAGTCAATTGAGCTCTGTGCTCGGCGGGCAGCGACGGGTCGCTGTGCTTCCTGAGGCTTCTTACCGGTTGTGACTGTTTGCACCTCGCTTAGCTGTGCCGCCGGGAGTGCTCGCCTCGCCCACGCCAGCTCAGCAGCCCGCCCGCAGCTGCCAGCCCTTAGCACAGACGTGCCGCTTTCCCGACTTCAAAAAGCCCCCGAAAGAGCTCCTTCTTGGCCCTTTTCGCCGCCATTCCCTCTCCCAGTCCAGACTTAACTGGAGCTGGTCTCCTCGGCGAGATAGCAAAGAGGATGCTGTGGAAGCGCTGACCTGGGTCACATTTTCGGCCAAGCCCCAGCTTCCTCCGGCAGCCTTCGCAGGGCAGCTGCCCGGCTCCTCGGGGCCGCCGTTCATAGAAAACGTTGCTGCCTTTTGGCGCTTCAAGGATCATTGAGGACTTTCCTGACACCCGGAGCAAAGGCTCCCTGTCCGGCCCCTCTCCCTAAAGGTGCTTGCATGAGCTTCCAGCCCTCCCTACGTCCCGCCCAAGCTTCACCCGTAGCTACTCCGGCTGCAACCAGCCTGAGGGGTCCCATTAAATCCCGTCCGCCTCCTCCCTTCTGCATTCAGAGGCCGCTTCCGCTTCCCAGGACGGCAACTAAGTTTGTTACCTCATTTGGGAGGCAGAGGTGATGTGTTTCCAGGAGTGCTAGGATAATAGAGCTGGCGGTGGTCCCTAACAAGGGTAGTGCCATCCCCTTTGGTAGGTGTTACCAGCTGAGCTGGTATAAAAGAGACAGAGGATGTGTGTGCGAGCTGTGGCAAGCTGTCGGTGAGCCCTCTCCTGGTTGCTCAGGCAAACAAGCTCTTTGGCACGGAGTCTGCTAGTTTGCAATTCCAGTCTGAACAGGAGATCTTCGCAATTCCGATTTACAAGTACTTTTGCTGGCAGTGACTAGCCATGAGCTCGTCTCACTTAAACAACAGAGCTGAGACCCGCTTTACAGCCTCAGAGGAGCATGAACTGGAGGCAGTGGGGAAGAAAGCTTGGGACAACCCTGTTTACAATGGCTCTCCCTCAACTTCCTTGAAGATTCGAGCTATCTACAACCCCAAGTCCATCTTGGAGAATCCCTATGAGAACTTTGAAGAGGTGGGGGATCCACTGCCCTACCAGGAAAAAAAGAGCAAATGTGTGGACAGGAAGACAAGCCCTCTCCTCAAGTGCTGCTTCTGCATCTTCAGAGGTATCCGAGGTAAAGCTCTGACATCTCACTAGAAAGGATTTACTAGCCCTTGGGAAGAGTGATGGTATGAGGAGCATGCAATGATGAGGATGCAGAAGGCAGAAACCCAATGGGGTCTGTGTAGCCCATGAACTTGCTCAGCACAGGCTAGCATTACGCTGAAGGTCATCTTTGGCTGACCTGGAAGAAGCATCCTCATTCCATGTGCCTAGCTGTAGCTCTAGGGTCTGTTGTCTCACCTTTACTACAAGGCAGGAGGTACAGACAGACTGAGTGATGTGTTCAGGGTCATGCAGTGGAGAGCTTTAGACAGAGCTTCAATGTCACGAATCCATGGGAACCATCACTCTGGTGATTAGATCGTTCTGCCTCTGCATGTTTTCTAAATGGAGTGGTACTGGCCCCTGTTGCAGTAACTTCAGAACTGATACAAATATCCATCAGAGCTATACCCTCTAATAGTACATGCGTGTGACTGACAGCATAGCCTAGTCTTGAACTGCACAGCCCCTCTATGGTCAGTTTTTTCTTATTTGGCATTGTAGTCACAGTCTAATGCTGTAAATTCATGTGGATGCCAGGGCTAAGGCTTCTTCTGTCCAAAGAGCCATGCTGAGTGGGCTTGGTGAATGAGAGATTGCTTGGAGGTAGTGTATCATTTACCTGTTTCATTTTTATATCCTTTCTTCTAGGCACTGAGACTTAAAAACAAAAGAGACTTAAAAAGAAAAAACAAATCCATTCTTTATTATCAAAATTCCATTTGGGAGAGGCCAGGGTTGAAAATGGAACATGCAAATGAAAATAGCTGTCAGGATGCTATAGCATTTCCTCCTCCTATGACTATTGCAGCAATATGTCCTGCCAGCAAGGTTGGCAAATAGGACAGACCAGAGCTGGGAAGATGAGACCCAAAGGCCAGAGCAAACAAAAGTCTCTATCAGCCTCACAGAGGTGGGCTTTTTCCTTAAAGAATTTTCATCCTTCTTTTGCATTTTTACTATGTGTTTCTCCAAACATTGCTGGTTCTCCCTCTCCCCTTCCATTTAATGACCCTAATGGCTTACATGGAAAATGAAAGTAGTAAAGATAAGTCGCTTAGCTTAGAGTTTGTGTGGAGTTTTTGTTTAGTTTTTTGGGGGGTTGGCACTTAAAAAACAGTTCTTGGGATGCTGTGTCTATAGCTCTTTGAGGACATTGGTCATAATTGGTTTATTGAGTTCTTTTCTTGTCCTCATTCGCTACTGGACTGGACTACCAGTGAGTATCTGCTCCTCCTCATGCCACCGTCCAGGTCTATTTCTCTCTAAACTGTGTCCAAACAACTCGGTGTCTTCTGGTCCCTGCTTGCCTCCTGCCGCCTCAGCTGTTTCATGGTCAGCCCATCTGAAAGAATACTAAACCAACCTCATGGTCTTCCAGTCATAATTTTGGGCAAGTTTCTGAACCAAGATTTCAAGGATATTTGAGTGTTCCTGAATTTAGGTGTTCCTGAATATAGTTCTGGTTTCAAAGCAAAAAAAATGTCTGTGCCCAACATGTGGGTAGTAGGGGTTCCCTGTGTCATGGAAAAACAAATAAACTTACTAAAAGTTTGTGATGTAGGCAAATATAGAGATGAAGGGGATAATTTCCTACTGTGATAGGAAATTTAAAAGCGACCTGAATGGATGGGTGACTTGTTTCCCCTTGTTTTTCTCTGTTGTGGACATTCCTGTAGACCACATGATACTCTCTCCTGCACACGAGTGCAGGATCTACTCCAGGCTCTCATTTCTGTTGCTAGCATGGCATATCCACAACAAGCTACTGGTTTGTCTCTCCAGGAGTGAGGGTGGATGCTGCAACAATTGCCATGGTAGCTGACGGTGCAAAAAGCTCTCTAATTTGTTGACATGCCAAAGAGCTATTGAAAAGACAGGATTAAATGTGCACAGATCACTGTATTATTTTTGCTTACTAAAAAAAAAAAAAAAAAAAAAAGTGATTTGGCCTCTGCCAGAGAGGACCTCAAATGTGTGGCCTTTGATCAGCTTTGATCCTAGTTTGAACAAAGTTGATTGTTGCATTCTACTGAGGAAGGGCATCAGGGCTGAGATCTATAGGAGCTGCAGCAAGAAGCAAGACTATGGGTATTATTGACATGTCTTCCAGCACTATGCTTTCAAGTGGAAGTCCTTATGCCTTTCAACTTCAGGAGTGTTTCAGAAATCAGAACAGAAAGCCATTACAAAAAGAACAAATACACTAATGGTATCAGGTGGTTCATCAAACCCAGAATATCAAGGCTCTTTTAAAGGAAGTGTTTCTCTTTTTGATCAGCCCTGGTGACGTTTAATGAGTCGCTTGCACTGTGTGAAAAAATTGGATTGCTAGCTGGTGCAGTTGGCATAACTGTATTGAAGTCAGCAAAGCTCCATTGATAGACATCCTGAAGATTACCTGGCTTTAAATCTTATGCTGAAAATATGGATTTGGGTTATTTTATTCGGTCTTATGACCTACAAGAAATTTGCAAGATTTTTTTAGGTAAGCAGGGATGAATATTTCAGGCCAGATGGTTCAATATGCACAAAAAAAAAAGTTGTAAAGCTAGTGTCAGATCCAGTACTGCTCTGGAAGTCCCATCAGAAGTTGAGCTGTTGGCACATGAGTGACTGATATTAAATTTTATGGTTTCAGAAGTGACAAATGCTAAATTTCTTCAAAAAAATAAGATGAAAAAATGATTTAGCAAAACAAGAAAAACAACATATTTAATTTTTTGTTATCTCTAAATATTTCATTCTTGCCAGAATGGTTCTTTTTAGGGGTTATTTAATGCATTTTTACAGCTCTTAATCAAGTTCTGAAATGGAAAGTCATTTTATCCTGAGAAGTGACAGAAATCCAACCACCAACAGTATTTTTTGGGAATGTCACTTTGTGAAAGGCCTCACGTGGCCTTTGAGAACAACCATCAAAACTCTCCAATTTCTTCTTTACGCCCAACAGGGCTGTGGGGCACTACACTGACTGAGAATACAGCTGAAAACAGAGAGCTTTATGTGAAGACCACACTGCGAGAGCTGCTAGTCTATATCATGTTTTTGGTGGACATCTGTCTATGTAAGTAGCTGTCATATCTCACGGGTGTCCTTTCTGTGTGAAGCATGAGGGGGATAATACGAGGTTTTATTGTTAGGCCTCCTCTCTCTGTAGGTGTTAAATCTATTGCATGTACAGTCAATGCAGCAGACAGGTGTGCTATTAACCTATCAAACAGCCACTGCACACAGAAGTAAAATAACTGATTATTGCTCTAGACCTAATTGATATTAACTAGGCTTATGCAGTATTTTCTCATCAATTCTAGCCATTGACTCCATGGTCCTGGGAGAACCTGCCCAGGGTCTTAGTTTCATAACAAATGTTTAAGACTCATCGATCAACTCTAGAAA
The DNA here is from genome assembly GCA_013399055.1 of Ramphastos sulfuratus. Lineage (NCBI taxonomy): Eukaryota > Metazoa > Chordata > Aves > Piciformes > Ramphastidae > Ramphastos > Ramphastos sulfuratus. The sequence goes on from WBNM01005203.1 coordinate 379,103, forward strand.
CTTCAAAGAGACTAGGTTCAGTGAGATTCTCTCCTTCAAGACTGGAGGGGTGGCTGAGGTAATAAAACAGGTGACAGCTCACACTGTTGTTCTTTGGTGGATTTAATGTGTCCCTGTACTGAACACTGATGGACTTTGTGTGGGTAGAACAATGGCTGGTGTTTTGTTTTGGGAAGGTTCATTCATTATCATAAACGAGCACCTGTGATATGGGACAGTGGAGAGGGTTATATTTCATGGACCCTGTGGCAGGAGAGAAAGACAGACAATGCCAACCTGTTACTATCACACTGGCCCAGGGAGACAGTGCTTCAGTATCTTTTCCTAAAGAACCAAGACACATGCACAGATGTGGTCACACACTGACTCATCCAGAAGGGATTGGGGAATGAGGTAAATGTCCTTGAATGTCAGCTGCTTTATTTTCATGATGCCCTATCAAGAGCAGGAAATCTTCTTAGTGATCACCATGATGGATGTTATTCTGCAGGAAGGAATGCTGAAGAGTTGCAACATCTTCGTGGAAGTTAGAGCATGCTCCTGTTTAAGGTTTCTTGGTAGAGGAAAATTTGCCTGTAGCTTTCCACTTGGGAAAATGAGGTGGTCTCTATACCTCCATGGCTTCACTTCAGAATTTCAAAATACAGATCGTGAACTTTGTCCTGAGAAAGAAAATTTCCCTCAGAAATTTTGCCTTAGCATAAAAGATGTTTCTCAGATGTTACCCAGTTGCATCATCCAGTGGTCTTCTCTGGCTTCTAAATTTTTATAGTTGGACAGTTTAAGTTCTGGAAGGTACAACAGATATGTCTATAAATCCCTAAGAAAGCAGAAAGTAATAGAATTCAGATTTCTCTTGTGCCTCGCTCACCTTACCCATGATTGTATAAGCTACACAGGAAGTGAACATATAAGTATCAGAATCTAATATTCACATTAAGGGATAACTCTTCTCTTGTCTCTTCTTTTAGTGACATATGGAATGACAAGTTCCAGTGCCTATTACTACACCAAAGTGATGTCTGAGCTCTTCCTACAGACCTCATCAGACAACCGTGTCTCCTTCCAGTCCATTGGTAGTATGGCTGACTTCTGGGTGGTGAGTACAAAACTGGCTCAGCATGGAGAACCACGGAAATCTCAGCTAGAATGGGATATTCAATTGCCTCTGAATGTGCTACATAGTGATTTCTGCAAGGCATTTTCCTGCCACAAGCTTTTGTCAGCTTCTAGCATCAATTACAATGTAATTTGCATGCAGAATATACAGTGATTTATAATATAATTTATCCTCTGAGCACTGTGGCCAGAATACTGGCTTGACTGTTACATCTGCCCAGGAAAGTCCATTCCCCAGTAACTTACCAGCTAAACAGGCAGGACATAACAAAAACAAATTGCTGTGTGTGCTGGTTTGAGACTAACTGGAATATTTTAATGAGAGAAATTAGATCATTGGTTGTATAAAGAAAATAATGATGAAGTCTGTATCATTCATTGGTTGCTGAGAGGGATAAAAAGCCAACATGTCAACAATTTGTCCCACTCTGGTTTGGGATGCTGAATCTATTCGCTTCGTTCTAATTCAACTCTAATATCTTTTCTACTAATCTTGGCTAACAGAAAACAATGTAAGCTTTGCTGGTTGTTTTGTTTGTTTGTCTGGGAAAGTACAGGGAGAAAGAGTGGATAGCTTTGAGCCCCTTCCGGGCAGTTTCCTTTGTCCAGGAGGGAGTTTGGATTTTCTGTATTATTTCTAATTTGTATATAATCGTAAATACTTGTAAATATATTGTGTGTATATATGCTTGTAAATTTTGTTTTGCTGTAAATACATCTTCATCTTACTTCCAAGCAATCTGAGCTAGTCTGGTAAATTTCAATAGTGAGGGGGGAGAAAGTTCCTAACCCATGTCACTGTGATATGGCGCTCATTGCACTGATACTGGCCTGGAAAGGTTTACTTGAGGTTTCCTTGTAGTAGAAATGGCTTTGAGTCCAGTGTCTTCTTTCTGGTGTGTTAGTAACAGACCCATGTCCATTTTCATGAGCAGTTGTGGGAATTGCCTTTAATTTGTGCCTGGGCTGGTCTGATTTTTAGATCTATTTTTAAAATTTGCACTGACTTTTATCAATAAGGAGGCAAAAAGATGTCTGGGGTCTAATACATTTCTGTCAAAGAACTGAATGTAGTGAACGCTGTTGAGATATTGCAACCACTTATCTGTGACAGTCAGCCAGAAATTGTTTGTCAGTTAGCTTTGTCTTTTTCTGTTGTATTAAAGTACAGCAAAGTGTGGCACTACTGTTTTTCCCCTATGGTTTCCAAGACACTGACCCATATTCTTTTCATAATTCACACCTCATGCAAAGGCGATTCCTTAACACTTGTGCTCATTGAAGCAGAATGGACAAAGAGACTTGTAGACCTCTTGTCTCTTCATTAATCCAAGGTGTGGCAGCTGTATTACAGGCATGTGAGGAACCAACAACAACCCTGCTGCCCAGCACCCATCTTCAACCACCAGCACTGGTCTTGCTCCTCCTTAGTATACATCCAGCACAAGTTTCTACTACTTTTCATCTTGAGGAGTAAAGTAGGATGGATTAGGTCTTACTATCTCAAGCCCAGGCTAAGAAAATTCTTCTTCTGTGTGGACTATGAAGACATTGTCCTTCTCTCTTGCAGTATACACAAGGCCCCCTTCTGGATAATCTGTACTGGACAAAGTGGTACAACAATGAGTCCCTAGCAGCACACAGCACCCACTCATACATCTATTATGAGAACTTGCTGCTGGGTGTCCCACGCATACGACAACTGAAGGTGAAGAACAATTCTTGTGTGGTCCATGATGACTTCAAGGAGGAAATCTCAGGCTGCTATGATGTATACTCAGAAGACAAGGAGGAAAGGGTTTCCTTTGGGCTCATCAACGGAACAGCGTAAGTACATCCTCTGCTGTTCAGGATTAGAAAACCCAAACTAGTCTCTTTTGTTAAAATAACATCAGCTGAGCCACAGAATGCTGGGGTTGAGTTTCTCATCTAAGGCTGGAATTTCCCTTGTAGTCAAACATAGCAAATAATTTTTGCCTATCAATAAGGCCAAGTGTCTGAGGAAAAACACAACACAATGAGTGGCAGAGTGGGACCTGTTGTGAAAACCATTCTCCAGTGGAGAATTAGGCAGAAATTGTTGGCTGCTTTTAAGAGGGTGAGCAAAAATAGAGACATTTGGCACCAGATCTATCAAATGGATGATGCTATTGGCTCTCCTCCTGGGCTTCAGGAGCTAGAGAGAAAAGAGTGCAACTCTTTAATCTTGAAAACTTATTTCTCTATAATAATATGAAGTGTACTTGCTGCATAAATCTTGGTCTGTGAAGGAGAAGCTATTGTTCATCAGGAAATAGGAGTGCAAGTGTGTTCTAAGCAGGCTTGTGTGCACAGCAGTAGAAAGCAATATAGCAGATTTGGGGAGTAACCTCCATGCAAACAGGGCTGTGGCACAGCCAACAAACCTATAGAATTTTCTCCCCATAGTATCTTATGTTGCATTGCCAGGAAGTACTAGATCAGAAATTCAACAATAATGAAGAGATGATATAGGCTCTGGAATCGAAATTAAGTGCCAGCTCTTTAATGAGAAGCTGCTCTGTCCTTTGAAGATGTAGTCTAATTTCTCCCAGCTACAAGTTCATATCCAGGCCTAAGGTGGTGATGGCTTTGCTTACAGCTTGTCTGTTGCAGGTGGAGGTACCATTCTGAGGAGGAGCTGAGTGGCTCATCTCACTGGGGAAGACTAACTAGTTACAGCGGGGGAGGATACTACATAGATCTCAAGCTGACCAGAGAGGAGAGCGCTGAAGCCCTGCAAGTCTTGAAGGAGAAGTTGTGGCTGGATCGGGGGACACGAGTTGTTTTCATTGATTTCTCTGTGTATAATGCAAACATCAATCTGTTCTGTGTTCTAAGGTAAACAGGGACCCACTGCAAATTCCTCTGCCTCTTGCTTCTTGATGCCATTTCTTAAAATGCAGAATTTCAATATGATCCACCAAGGCAATAGAACTGAGTGGTGTCAGTAGATGTTGTATGATTATTACAGTAACAATTGTGTTGGTCTTCCTGATATAACCAGCTACACTTCTCTTCATCTTTTACCCTTCCCTATCATGGGTAGTGAAGTGGCAGACATAAGGCTGCACAAATGCATGCAGAACCACTCATGGTTTGGTGGATAGTTCATGCTCAGGTTTGATGCCTCTTAAAATTACCTGAGAACCTCCATCCTCCTGTTTGTAATTACCAGAGTTTTCTTGTTCTCTTCAAGGTTAGTGGTTGAGTTTCCAGCCACTGGTGGTGCCATTCCCTCCTGGCAAATTCGGACAGTGAAGCTTATACGATACGTCAGTGCATGGGACTTCTTCATTGTTGCCTGTGAAATTATCTTCTGTGTCTTCATCTTCTACTATGTGGTAGAGGAGATTTTGGAGCTGCGGATCCACAAGCTTCAGTACTTCACTAGCATCTGGAATATCCTGGATGTGGTTGTCATTCTGGTGAGGATCCTTGTGCATCGTTTTGGGGGGAGGTGGGGCAATGGCAGATCAATAGAAGACCCAAAATGAATGGGGAAACTGGTCTAGATAAAACAAGAGCTGATGCATGTTTTGCTCTACTAGCAAAATGAACTTGTAGAGTAAATGCACACATTCTCTTCTACTAGCTGTTTAGAAGATTCTTTCCTTAGAGGTGCCTGACAGACTGTGAAGTCAGAACATCATTCAGAATGCTATAACTGATCTTAAGAAGTCTGCAAACAGTAGACTGCAGTTGTGAAGCATGATACAAAAACAATCTGCAACGCTAATTTCTGTGGACAGCATAGGTACAGTGATCACTGCAGATCCTTCCTCTTTGCAGCTCTCCATCATTGCTATTGGGTTTCACATCTTTCGCACCATTGAGGTGAACAGACTGTTGGGAGAGTTGCTGAAGCATCCTGACACCTATGCAGACTTTGAGTTTCTGGCATTCTGGCAGACGCAGTACAACAATATGAATGCAGTCAACTTATTTTTTGCCTGGATCAAGGTATTGTATGGGATCTGCCTAGTGCCAGGTTTCCAGTCTCAGACCTCTTCCCCTTGATAGCCTGGGAGTATCTTCCATCCCTCTATGCTGAGTAAAATGTAAATTTATCCATCCTGTACTATTTACTATTTTGAAAGGTAATCTGGCAAACAATGTTTTCTTTTCGTGATGGCCACCCAACATCTGGAAATGACTTATCTCTTGGTGGGATCTCTGCATTTCAACCAAAGAATCTTGATATGGTGGAAAGCCACACTGTACTTGAGGTTCCTCATTAGCCTCAAGACATTTGTCCTTATAGCAATCCCTCTATATTTTCCTTTGACACAGGGAACAAAATCGTAGGTTTATGGTCCCACAGTAAGACAGTGGCACACGTGGGGCAAATATCCTGAGTACTAAGTCACCATTCCCCTAGCCTGGCTGTCTTCTCAGTGCTTTGGTACTATAATGAACCTCTTGTCTTAGTAAGAATGTACATATGCAAAAAAAGATTGACCTAGCTTATGATTCAGCCTAATTTTGCCCCTGTTCATTCTTCTTGCAGATATTCAAGTATATTAGCTTTAACAAAACAATGACCCAGCTTTCCTCCACACTGGCACGTTGTGCCAAGGACATCCTGGGCTTTGCCATTATGTTCTTCATTGTCTTCTTTGCCTATGCCCAGCTGGGATACCTTCTTTTTGGGACGCAAGTGGAAAACTTCAGTTCTTTTGTTAAATGCATGTAAGTGTATAAGCCAGAACCAGGTTTCCACTATTTCATCAAAATAATTTTAACTTTTTCCAACTTCTCCAGAATTGGAAATCTCAATATCAATCAGACACTTGTTGTATCTCATTTGTAATAAAGCCACAATGGTTAATAAGTTGCTCACTGTCCTCCAGCTGCAACAACTTCATGGACAAAAGAATATGGTGAGAAAATTGAGAGTTACAGAGAGATTTCTTGTTGTCTGGTGTTTATCAGTAGGATTGTGAGTAGCTGATCCTACCAGACTGAGACTCCTTGCAGACCTACAATTCAGTGGGCATCCACAATGATTCATTGGACATCTCAACCTTTCTATGGGAGTATTTAGTTATGAGTTTTAATTTGTCGAAGCCTAAACAGCTTTCCCTTGTTGGTGTCCCTTAAGTACACCAAGGGTACTCAACATGCAGAGTAGCTTATTGTCTTTCAGCAGAAAAGCATCATAGCTCCTCTGATAACTTAGTTTCTGTTCTGAAAGACTATTTGTCACCTTCTCACCTGCTATGGGTCTGTAAAGGTAGTAGAATGGCACTGACCGTGACAGACTTTGGAAAAATTGTTGGTTTATACACCAGGAGGTGGCTTTAGGCCTTGCTAGGTTAAAATTCTTTGTAATTCTGGTGGCAAAGACTAAATAGTTTAAAACAAGTGTTTTGAGGTAGGCTCAGTGCTGGTTGTTTTTTGTTTGTTTGTTTTTCAATAAGGTAGAGCCCAGGCAGAAGCTTGGAAATTTTGAAATTCTCACTTCCAAATGCAATTGTTGATCACATTATTTCAGTGTCTGCACACCAGCTGGATGACATCTTTTTTCTGTTTGTCATCAGATAGTGCAGTTTAATTCAAACAAAAATTTGGAAGGAATACTGGGGCTCGTTAGAGTGCTTTCACAGGAGTAATGTATTTATCTTACCAAGATGACAGTTCTAAATACTAAAATGGTCAGAAAATTCATTTTGATATTATTTACGAAATACAAGCAATTTTGATAAGATAGCAGCTCCCCTTCATATCTCAAAATTGTTAGTCATAAAATATTCTGATTTCAATACAAATTCAGCATGAAGTTTTCTAAAATATGTTGCATAATAGCCTGAATAAGATTAAGTAGACCTTTTCAAAGCAAATAATGTAAAACTGATTTTTTTACTGTAAGGAAGCAATTCAGCATCACTGAATTGGAACAATTTAAACCTAAAAAACATTCCCAGCTTCCTAGAGTCCAAATGCAGACATAGTCTGTCTTTTCCTTCCCCCCTCACCTATTTCCTTCTCCCCCCCTTTTCTTTCCCCCCCCCTTTGTTTTTTTTCACACCCCCCTTTTTCCTTCCCCCCCTCGCCTCTTTCCTTCCCCCCCCCGCCTCTTTCCTTCCCCCCCCCGCCTCTTTCCTTCCCCCCCCCGCCTCTTTCCTTCCCCCCCCCGCCTCTTTCCTTCCCCCCCCCGCCCATTTCCTTCCCCCCCTCGCCTATTTCCTTACCCCTCCCCTTTTTCCTTACCCCTCCCTTTTTTGTTTTTACACACCCTCTTTGTTTTCTTCAGAACCCTCCTTTTTTCTTTCACTGAATAATTTTCAAACAGGTGCCAAAGATAACCTATGAAGATTCCTAGCATGGGGGGTGACCAGTGAATGCATGAGATTGCACAGAAAGGGTGCTGGAGAAGTGAGTTCAGATACCTAATCTCAGACAATCCTTCAGTCCATTGCCTGCTCAGGCAATCTGTGATGTTAAGGGAGGTATCTGCTACAGCAGTGGTTTTCAGCCTGTATTCCACAGACCTCTGGCATCCAGGCCCTGACTTTAAGGAGTTTATGAGAGATAACTGAGATAAGCAAAATTCTCGTCAATAGACTTCAACTTGCTTCTCAGGGGCTATGACTTGCAAAAGATTGAAGAGCACTGTCCAGTCTCCTAGCTACAGTCTCATGAACTCTCTTGCAAGAGAAGGCTTCAGTGAGTTATATGCCTTTTTAAGGGAAAATTCAGGCTGGTTTTGTTTTGGTTTTGCTTGGAACTTCTGTTGAAACCAAAACACACTTTGGGCCAACAGAAATTTGTCTGGAAATCATGCTTTACTTTGCAGCTAGCTCTTGCTCTAACGAGATCAATTCACTTCATTCCTGAAGTACCACAGATACATTTATCTCCCAGGTCAGACTGAGTGACTCAGACCCTGCTCTTGCTTGTGCCTGTGATCATTTGGGCTGCAGGCATGTTCAGAGTTAACCTCAGAACTGTCTGAGGATGTAAGAGAAGTGTATGTGCCTTTGTGTGACTTTGTGCTCTTTCTCTCTCCAGCTTCACTCAGTTTCGGATCATTCTTGGTGATTTTGACTACAATTCCATTGACAATGCCAACAGGGTTCTCGGGCCCATTTACTTCGTCACCTATGTGTTCTTTGTTTTCTTTGTGCTCCTGGTAAGCAAGGAAGCCCTCCTTGCCCTAGTATTGTCAGCAGTGCTTGAGAGGGCCCTCCTGACAATCTCTGAGTTAGACACAGTTTCTCTTATGGTAACTTTGCAGTGCAAATAGACTAAAGCAGGCAAAACACATGTCACTGCAATTGAGGATTTGATGATCAGGGTGATTAAGTGCCACACTCACATCCTTTAAGGCGAACACCAGAACTGATTGGGAATACCACTGATGTGGTGGCTGAATTCAAGGGGGTCGGTTCAGCTGCTCTTTAGGAAGTAGTGAACAAAGCATGGGGTCAGTCTCTGGCTTAGTAAGCAATGGATGCAGAAGGATTCTCATAATGATCAGGTTAAACTTCCACTGCTAGGAATGCAAATGTAACCTAAGGTCTTAAAGGAGCAGCTACCAAAGATGTTGGGGAATAAACATACTTTCACCCATTCCTTTAACTGGATGGATGTCCTTCCCAGTGAGGAATCACTGTGTGGACTTCACCCACTTTAATTTGTCCAAGGGATACCCCATGTGGAAACAGTTCCTTGTTTAAATAACCCCCCCACATCTATTCCTGACCGTTGCTTACTCGGCTGCTTGAATGAACAAGAGGCCTCATGGTTATTTATGTCTCTTCTCCCCCTTTTTCTAGAACATGTTTCTGGCTATCATCAATGACACCTACTCTGAAGTCAAGGAGGAGCTTTCCAGCCAGAAGGATGAGCTGCAGCTTTCAGACATCTTGAAGCAGGTGATGAATAGTGAAAGGTGTGGTACTTTCTATTTAAATTTTGAAACATCTTCTGCAAGTCTCTGACCTACATGAAATTTACTAGAGAGAAACAGAGGCTGCCAACTCCAGGTCCACCTTCTTAATACATGTTGGAATCACAATTCCTTTCTGGGGCAAGTTAATCTCCCAGATCTTATGGCAAAGGGAAGATGAGAAAACAGGGCTTAGAGGAATCTTGTTACTAGAGCATGCTGGTAACATTTCTGAGAGACATTTCTTCCCGGGATAGTATCCAGACAAAGCTTCCAGTCTTTGATAAAGTGTACTTTGATCAAGGAAATGGTAAGTCCTATTTTGTGAAGCTGAGCATGTCACAGTGCTGCAAATCTAGTGGGTTACTGCTGGGCATCCCATGGGCACGTTCCAGAAAAGATGCCAGAATGTAACAACTCTTTGTGCTATGGGACTAATATTCTTAAATATGGGACAAATTCTCTTAAACAGCTGATGACTCTTAGATCAGATAAAGGGAGATTTGGGAGGAGGAAAGCCAAGGTGAAACTTTGTCATGGGGACTTTGGCTACCATGTTGGTGTTGCTTTGAAGGTTTGATCCTAGCTTAGAGGTGGGGCTGATTCAGCAGTGTTGTAGTTTTGTTTCTGGAAAGCTTAAAATGCTCTTATATTACTTAGCATCTACACACCCATATTGCATTGTCAACTCTGCCCTATTTTTCACTCTTCTACATGATTCTGTGTCCATTTGCACCTCTGGTAACAGAGCTACAACCGGACACTCATGAAGCTGAAGCTGAAGAAGGAGCAGATTTCTGATGTGCAGAAAGCACTGCAGAGCGGAACAAAGGAACTAGACTTCGAAGACTTCAAGAACAGCTTGAAGGAGTAAGTGAGCCAGCTTGAGGGATACCCACTTAACCCATTCTCTTGGTAATACAGGCCATTTCCATTCTGTGTGAATTGCCTGTAAACTTACATTTCTAGACTGAGAGAGAAGTTAGCTCAGTTCTGGGCAATGTAAGACTCAAAAAAAAAAAAAAGGTTATCTTTACTCACATGTTTAATCTCCTGTTTTAAACAGCTTTAGGTTTCTCTCCCATTTGGGATGTTTGGGTTTGTTTGTTTGTTTGTTTGTTTGGCAGAAGAAACAATACACTGATTTCAAAAGGGGTGCTCCTGCTGCTAGAGTTTAACAGTGTTATTCAGAGCTTTGAGCTTTTTCTTTCTATTCTTCTGCAGACTGGGCCATGCAGACCATGAGATCACAGCAGCCTTCTGCAGGTTTGACAGAGATGGCAACCACATCCTTGATGAAAAGGAGCAACAGCAGATGAAGCATGACCTAGAGGAGAAAAAGGTAAAAGAAAAAAAAAGATGAAAGGAAAGAAACCCTGTGTTTGATAGGGCTCACTCCAAAGCAGTTGCAGGATTTCTTGTGTTTGTGGTGTAAACTCAAATACAAGTCCTGCTCTGGCAACTCAAATACAGCTTCAACTCTGCCTGGACAGCAGCTCAGTATATCATTGCCTGTGAAGCTCTGTGTTCTTCACAGTGAAGCTGACACAAACTTAGTATACAACTTTGCGGGATTTTTTTTATCTTCTAGGTTGCCCTGAATACAGAGATTGAAAACTTGGGGAAATCCTATGGTGACAACTTGGATGAGAACTTGACCTACAGGGAAGCAAGAAAGAACCACGCCAGAGAGGACAGCTGGGTCTCCAAAGAAGAGTTCCAAGTGTATGTTTGTGCTGGCAGTAGTGTAATCCCTCTGCAAATGAGGGCTCTGATTCTCTACTACTTTCCCTGGTGCAACCGTTTACACTGTTGCTAAGCAGTTTCAGTAAGATCTTGTCCCTTTTTATCCTGCACACAGGTAAATGACAATGTCAGGAGAGAACTAGGACAGTTGTAATTTGCTTGTTCCTCTGAAAGATTAGGTTAACAAATTTTGGGTTTGAATAGCCTCTAGAGCTATCAGCTGGCCACAGGCAATACACTGTCATGTTTCAGGTCGGAAAGTAGCCCAGATAACTGAGCCAGGGGAATTGGATGCCTTTACTAAAGGTCCTGTGTGAATAAATATTCTTGACTTATGGCCTAGTTGGCCTTTGTCCTCCAGGTCTGACAGCAGTATTTGGCTGTTTCTTCCACAGGAGGAGCATGGGATAAATACAGCACAGAGAATCAGGAGATCCTGATTCTGCTGCTGAGAAACACTGAGCAATCCACATAGTGCCATATAAAGTTAGACCCAGGTGCAACAATTATTATTTAGATTATATTGTGGCTGGATTGTGATCTAAACTGGTTGAGATTCATCCTGAGCTGAAAAACTGATTATAGATGAAAACATATTGTAGCAGGGACTTATGTCTGTAGTGGGTATGAATCAATTACCTGATGTGTAGCATTCACTCCTATTTGAGATCTGATCCATTGTCTGCTGCAAATCCTATCGGTCATCACAGAAAAAAAAAACTTGCAAATACTGTCAATGTCTACTCCCTCCAGCATCCTGCAACGTGTGCTGCAGCTGGAACAGTCCATAAACAGCATTGGCTCCAAGATTGATGCAGTGGTGAGCAAGCTAAATGTGCCAGAAAGAAAAGAGTTGAAAAGGAAAGACTTGTTGAGCAGACAACTGGATAGTGTCATCAAGGTTGGTAGTCATCCACCATGCATATGAATCAGCTTCAGATCAGGTGACCAGCCTTGCTGTAAGGACCTTTGCTTTTCCAAAAAAGAAAAAAAGGTTGAGCAGTCAGCATCTTGTATGATCAAGCCTTTTCTGTTCCAGCAAAGTAAGCCTTTTGCTTTAATGTTCCCCCAGTTAACCTTGATACCTTTAAATGCATCTTCTGGCTCCTCTGAAGCCTTGTGGATGCAATTCACCTGTGTTCATTTGCTTTGTACCTACTTAGACAGCCCTCATTGAGAGGGCTTTAAACTAGGTTTGAGGGGGAAGGTGATGGAACCAGGCTTTCCAGAGAGAAAGCTGAGGGTGGTAAGCCAGGGTCAGGGGTGAAACCAGAAGGTCAGTTGAAATGCACATACACAAATGCATGCAGTATGGGTGACAAGCAGGATGAGCTGGAAACCTTGGTGCAGCAGGAAGGCTATGATGTAGTCACTATCACAGAAATGTGGTGGGATGATTCACATAACTGGAGTGCTGCAATAGATGGATACAGGCTTTTCAGGAAAGACAAGAGAGGGAGAAGGGGTGGAGAGGCGGCCCTGTATGTTAGGGAAGTTCTTGATGCCATGGAGCTTGAGACCAATGATGAGTGGATTGAGTGCCTATGGGCAAAAATCAGAAGGCAGACCAATAAGAGCAACATACTGGTTGGAGTCTGTTACAGGCCACCCAAGCAGGAAGAGGAGGTGGATTCTATAAATAGCTACAGGATGTCTCAAGATTG
>WBNM01005204.1:0-43617 GCA_013399055.1 Ramphastos sulfuratus
GGAGCTGTGCTTGCAATTGTGCCATTCACCATGATTCAGGGAGGCATACTTAGAGACGATTCAATCCTTTGGAAGTCCATACACAAACTCTTGAGCAAGATGAAGTACTCCCATCTGCACTGTAGTGTAAAAAGTCAGTGGAAGGAAAAGGGGACAAGTGAACAGTGCTAAGGGAGGTATGTGTCCCTCTCCCATACCACCAGTAACATTTTAGCACAGGTGTTTTTAACGTCATAACAGCTCAGCCGTCACTGGACAGGAGGTAGAAAAGTAATACATTAATACATCTTAGATGAGATAGAACCTCCAGTGCTACCAGACATGGTGGGTTAGGAATTTCCCCACTTCTCCCCCATTGAAATTTACCAGAATAGCTCAGATGGCTTGGAAGTAAGACTGAGCTATATTTACAGCAAAGCAAAATTTACAAGCATATATACACAATACATTTACAAGTATTTACAATTATATAGAAATTAAAAATAATACAGAAATCCAAGCTCCCTCCCAGATGAAGAAAAAACTGCACAGAAGGGCTCAAGGTTACCCTCTCTTTCTCCCTCTACTTTCCCAAGACAGACAAACAAAACAAGTAGCAAAGCTTACCTTGTAATGTGTTAGCTGAGAGCAGTGGAGAGATACTAGAGCAGATTCAGCGACACAGAGCAGCGTGGGACAAATTGTTTACTTTTTGGCTTTTTATCCCTCTCAACAAACCAATGGATGATATAGACTTCATTATTATTTTCTTTTTACAACCAGTGATCTAATTTCTCTCATTAAAATATTCCAATTAGCCTCAAACCAGCACACCATGCAAGGCAGGATACAAATATTCCTTTAAAAGAAGACCAAAAAAAATTATCAATGTATGAATCCTCTCCTTCATCAAGAAGAGATTTTTTTTTTCAAACTAATCCCTGTCTATTAAAAAAGCTTACCTCACCTAAGACCCCTTTACCTAGATATAAAACTCTGCCTTGTATCTCTGTATCAGTCACGTACTAATCATCAAGGCAATGCTGTTAGGCATAGTAAAATAGCTTTTTATTTACCAAAACCATAAAACATAGATTAATAACTCAAAAAGTAAAACCAGATTGCTGGGATGATAAGTGAGAGAAGCAAGAATACATAGGAACAGTAAGTGCACTAAAGCTTTGGATTTTCTTTAAATTTGTTTTCCTGAATAAAGTTCTTGGGGGAATAAAAACATTTTATTTGTTACAATTGATTTATAAAGCCTTTTATTCTGTTTTGCTTAACTACAGAAGTTTTTTTTTTCCTCTTTCAAAGAAAAAAGTTCTGTAGGAGAAGAGAGTCGTGCTCATAGCTTTTTATTTCAATGCCTAATTCATCTTCTGTTCCTGTTTTCACATCTAGGAAATTGAAGTACGAGAGCCCAGAGAGAAAATGACATTCACAAAAAAGGATACCCTTGCATTCCTAGTTAAAAGAAGGAGGACACATACTAATTGCTGAATTACAATGAGACTTTTTACCACCCTCTGAATTTCTAAGAGGAATAAAATACACCCCAAATCAGAATCAAGATATCAAGTAATCTTTGTTCAGACACAGCAAGGGCAGATGAAAGTAAAATGTGTGAATTCTTTCAAGAGAGGAAAAATAGAACTCTTTTTCCTTAGGGGAGAAATCAAATTGTTATGGGCTTGTTTTTAATTCAGATCCTTCAATGAGCAAAATTTTTTATGTGCAGATTATCATTGTTCCTACAGACATTTCAGCCCATACTGGAGAATAAGGGCCCAGGTCATGGTTGCACTGCTGTAAGATTGCTCTGCTGTATGATCTCTACTAGCCAATGAAGTTCAGAGCAGATGACACTCACTCTTTCTGTCCTACCAGGACAACACTGAGTGCACACTCATCTCTGCAGAGGTTCCACCTCGCACTGTATGGAGGCTCTCACAGCAGGTTTTCAGCAGTACCATGGCTCAGCTCCCATGGATAGAGATCCTTGTTCCTGGCTCTCCTAGGAACAATCAGGCAAAGGCAGCTGCATGGTGAATACTTCAAAATATGCCCATGCAGATTATGTTGCAGACTGAGACCAGTGCACTCCCTGGAAGTTGGTAGGCTCCAGGATGCCAGGGGGCCTTGGGAAGTTCACAGCAGAGGTGACCCAACAAAGCCTCTGGAAACACAACACCTGATGTAGATATGTCTCAGAACTGGATTTAGCATCTGATGTGTGTTCTGGAGAGGGACAGGTTCCTCCTCTTCACTTACTGCACAAGTTCTATTTAGGACAATATTTCCTACTTGAAGCTGTGGGATTTTGCAGCTCTAGAGAGAATCTGAAACTGTTCTTTGTGGGGACCATGTTATGACAAACTCCATAATGGAAAAGCTCCATAATGGAAAAGTAATGACTTTGGAATAGGCTTTCTTTTTTTTTTTTTTTTTTTTTTTTTTTTTTTTTTTTTTTTTTTTTTTTTTCTTTTTTTTTCTTTTTTAATAGAGGTGGGGGAAAAAAGTCTGGGCCCTTATCCAGGTAGAGATCTTAGCCTGGCATTCCAGATACATTCTTTGGGTTATTAAAATAATTTAGGAAACCAGGCAGCCTGCTCTGCATTCAATCATGTTAGCCCACGCTGTGTCAATTTGAATTCTGCCTGTGGTGATAACAGTTGAAAGTCTGATGGGCCAGATACTGAACTGACAAAAAAATCAGCGTTGCTCCATTACAATCAGTGGGGTTTTGCCAATTTACCCTTGTTAAAGATCTGGACCTCTACTCCTAGGCAGGCATTTTTCCAGACAGTAAAACAGTCTCCTACTTCTTTGGCAAAGATAAAAAATAAAGAAACCATTTGGAAAGTGACATGACCACGATAATGCAACTTGAAAATTATGTTCTTGGCTAATTTACAGCATAATTGAAACTTAACTAGAACCATGTCCAGGATCTTCAAATGTGATCAATAGATAAAATGTGGTACCATTTGGCAGTGTAGATGCCATCAGCTTCCAAAATGGAGATCGCTATTTTTCCATTTTAATTTATTGATCTATCTTAACAACTCTGTCATAAAGCCCCTTCTGATGTAAACATCTGCATTTGCATGTGTAAGCAGCCACATAAAAATATTTTATCTTCCATCTAGTTGGTTTTTCAACACTAAAAATTTTTCCTAAAGTTCATCCATACAGCAGAAAGTCCACAAGCCTTAGGAAAAGACACTTTAGGTACTTGGCACTTAGCTGATCAGCATTTAGGGCAGCTTAGCTTTTTATCCTTTAGTACACCACCTTCACAGTATCACAGTACCGCAGTATCACAGTATCACCAAGGTTGGAAGAGACCTCAAAGATCATCAAGTCCAACCCATTACCACAGCCCTCAAGACTAGACCATGGCACCAAGTGCCACATCCAAACCCACCTTGAACACCTCCAGGGACGGTGACTCCACCCCCTCCCTGGGCAGCCCATTCCAGTGGGGAATGACTCTCTCAGTGAAGAACTTTCTCCTCACCTCCAGCCTAAACTTCCCCTGGCACAGCTTGAGACTGTGTCTTCTAGTTCTGGTGCTTGTTGCCTGAGAGAAGAAAGCAACCTCCTCCTGGCCACAGCCACCCTTCAGGTAGTTGTAGACAGCAATAAGGTCTGGCCTGAGCCTCCTCTTCACCAGGCTAAACAATCCCAGCTCCCTCAGCCTCTCCTCATAGGGCTTGTGCTCGAGGCCTCTCACCAGCCTCGTTGCCCTTTGCTGCAGTTCATATGAAGAGAGAGCAGCAGGGCAGGACAGACCCTTCTCCAACCACATTAGTTACTTCTGTGCCTGAGCAGCCATTTTCCCTAGCCTTCTTCGGGATGAAGATGACTCTGCAAGATGGTCCTACAACAGTCATTATTTGGACAACTTGTCAAAAATGTTAGAGTTCACTGCAGTGCAGACACACTGCTCTCACCAAGAGGTAAAACCTGAAAAGCCCTTGTGGTTGTATCTTCCCTTATCCTGTTGCCATCTGCCGCTGCAGAAAGGAAATGGAAAAAGAGTGGGGAAAAGGGACTTTGAACCTCAGGGAGAGATATTTTCCACAGAAACATGACAGGGTGGTTTGTTTGTTAGGTATTTTTTGCGGGGGGAAGGGAAAGAAAAAGCAATACAATTCCTACAAGACTGGTTTTATCAAAAGGTTTGAGCTGGTTGTAAGTGTAGCACAGGAGCAGGGACTAACAGTGCCCACAGTTGTCTAAATGCTTCTTTCAAATTGTCTGGAATGACTTGAACTCAGCCTGCAGCTCTACCGGTGAAGAAAAGGGTCCAGGATTTGTTTGTGGTTCTACAAGCAAATGACAAATCAGAGCTAATTTTCATCAAGCTAAACACTCTACCTTAAGGGCTTCACCCAGAGCAGTCTCTTCTGTGCCATGAGCCATGCCCAGGCGTTGGTGGGGGATTCCACTTGTGACATCCAGCCAAACCTGTGCTGTGGAACACGCCAATGATTAAACAACATAGACACTCACAAGACCATACTAAAGCCTGTGTCTTCACTCTGTTTGGTTTAGTAACACAAATACAGGCTGGGTGGTGAATGGCTGGAGAGCAACCCTGAGGAAAAGGACCTGGGGGTCTGGGGTGATGAAAAGCTCAACATGAGCCTGCAGTGTGCGCATGCAGCCCAGACAGCAACTGAGTCCTGGGCTGCATCAAGAGCAGTGTGGTCAGCAGGGCAAGGGAGGGGATTCTCCCCCATTTACTCTGCTCTTGTCAGACTCCATCTGGAGTTCTGTGTACAGTTCTGGAGCCCCCAGCACAGGAAGGACATGGAAGTGTTGGAGCGGGTCCAGAGGAGGGCCACATCTGGTCCCAGTAAGGACAGATTTGAGCCAATCACAGCAGGATACGTATTAGTAGGGAAAAAAAGGCGTCACGGACTAAAGAGTAGAACTTGGTTTCTTGAGCTGGCCTCTATTACCAGTTCCTCAGAGCACCAGGATGATTTCAGCAATGCAGAGGTGTAACTAGATCTTCAGTTCTGACTGACAGAGAATTCTTTTAGGAAGACTCACCCCCAGCTGGGTTGGGAGGAAGACAGTGAAATAAGGTGCCCCAGATACAGTTGCAAGCCTTACTCTAAATTAGCAGAGATGTGAGCATCAAATCAATCAATAAAACTGATTCAAATAAGCTGGCCAATATCTATCAAATCTTGCTTTTTGTGGAGCAGAATGGGGCTTTGCGCCCATCTCTTTTCTTACTCCTGTCTTCAGCTTCTGCGGTGAACTGCAAAACCTGTTCTGACAATTCAGATGACAGAGCTAAGACATATTGTGTAGTAGGTTAGTCTCCGTGCTTCAGCAGAGATCAAGAATCCATTAGCTTCTTTACTTGCTTTGGGGGACTTGGTTTTGTTTAGTTTTCAGAGCAGATTGAGTCCCATTGATGGCATTTAAATGCATCCACCATGATGAACTGAAAGATGCAGGAAACAGCATCTTTTTCTTAAGCATCTCAGGAGACTGCAATGATTACATTAAAATTTTAATGACAAACTCCTTACACTAAAATCACAAATGATTCACTGTGCTAGAGAATTTCACAATATGTAGCTGTTTTATAAATCTGTTTCAGATAGCAATTGCTGTCTGGGAAATGTAAATCAGTTATTAATGAAGCAGATTACTAACATCAAACCTGTGTCTATACTTAAGAAAGAGAAAAAAAAAAAATTTCACAGACTTATAGAGCTCTACGTATACCTGTTTCCTGAACTGAGAGGTATCATTTGCTGCACATACTGCTGAATAACTGCATTTTGTTATACAGTTATACTTCCACCTTAGCCACACACAGTGTTGTAGGGCTTTGGAAGTGATGATTGGTTGGACAAGGCCTTGAGTAACCTGTGCTAGTGGGAGGTGTCCCTGCCTATGGCAGGGGGTTGGAACTAGATGATCCTTGAGGTCTCCTTCCAACCTTACCATTCTATGATTCTGTGATTCTATGATCTAACATCGGTAGCTGAAAGGCTATTCTGAAATACTGATACACTGCATTTCAGACTTTGCAACTGGAGACTAAACCACAAGATCATAGAATCATGAAAGGTTTGGGTTGGAAGGGACCTTTAAAAGTCATCTAGGCCAACCCTCCTGCAATAAGCAGGGACATCTTCAACTAGATCGGGTTGCTCAAAGCCTCCTTCAATCTGACCTTGGATGTTGCCAGCCATGAGTTTTCCACCACTTCTCTGGGCAATCTGTTACAGTGTTTCACCACCATCATTGTTAAAAAAACAAAAACAAAAACAAAAACAAAAACAAAAACAAAAACAAAAACAAAAACAAANACAAAAACAAAAACAAAACCACCATCTTTCTTCTACCTCATCTAAATCTCCTCATTTTTACTTCAACCCTTGTCCTTCAGCAGGCCCTGATGAAATGTTTGTCCCCATTTACGTTATAGGACACCTTTATTGAATGGCTGTGATTAGATCCCCTCCTGGAGCCTTCTCTTTTTCAGGCTGAGCAACCCCAGCTTTCAGCCTTCTTCATAGGACAGGTGTTCCAGCCTAATTTTTGTGTCCCTGCTTTGGACCTGGTCCAGCAGGTTTGTGTCTTTTCTGTGCATGGAACTCTAGAGGTGGAAACACTACTCCAGACAGGGTCTCACCAGAGCAGAGGGGCAGAATCAACTTCCTTGGGCTGCTGGCAATGCTCCTTTTGATGCAGCACAGGATATGATTTGCCATCTGGGCTACATGCTCATATTGTTGGCTTATGTTGAGCTTTTCATCCATCAGTATGCTTAAATCCTTTTCTGCAGGGCTGCTCCAAATCCCATCATCTCACAGCATCTATTGATGCTGGGAATTGCCCTAACCCATGTGGAGGACCTTGCACTTGGTGGTTTTGAACTTCATGAGGTTCACATGAGCTCACTTCTCAAGCTTGTGCGGGCCCCTCTGGATGGCTTTCCATCCCTTCTGGTATGTCAGCTGCACCATTCAGCCTGGTATCATCTGCAAACTTCCTGAGGGTGCCTTGGTCCTTCTATATCATTGATGAAGATATTAACAGCACCGGCCCTAGTATGGAGCTCTGAGGGACACCATTTGTCACCAATCTCCATCTGAACATTGAGTTGTTGACCACAACTTTCTGGATGTAACCATCCAATCAATCACTTACCCACCAAACAGTTCACCTCTCAGATCCATATTCTCTCCAGTTTAGAGAGAAGGATATTGTGGGAGACTGAGTCAAAGGCTTTACAGAACTCCAGATAGATGACATCCATCGGTCTTCACTGATGTTGTCACTCCACCGTAGAAGGCTACTAGGTGGGTCTGGCAGGACTTACCCTTGGTGAAACCATGCTGTCTGATTTGAATCATATCCCTGGGTTCCATGTGCCTTGATATAGTTTCTAGGAGGATCTGTTCCCAGGCACGAAGGTGAGCTTTTTGATTCAGATGAATGTTTAAATTAAGGTGAGAAGACAGTGAGGTCCAAAGCAAACAGTAAGGCAAAGTCTACAGCATCTGCTAGAATCATGCAGGCTCCTCAACAGCTACAGTCACAGCCCAGAGCTCAACACCTACCCCAGCAATCCTGCCCTGCTCTGAGTTCTGAATTTCAGAGCTGTTCTTTGAATATATAATTGCACAAAACAAAAATCTTGAATTTTATCAGCTTCCATATGTTAGGATCTGAGCCGAGCTCAAGCACGTTGCTAGCTGTGCCTGAAATCCAACTCCATTGCTTTTTTCTGAGTCTATTAAAAATCTATTACTATTGTTAAAGGCTGCAAAGGCTGGTGAGTAATAGAGAGATGATTCTGGGGATGAATTTGCAGTGCATCTGGAAACCAAGCATTTAGATTTGAAATCCCAGCTCATTATTGAAATTAATTCTGTATGCCTGCAATTCTTTGCTAATGTCTTCATAGAAAACTACAGTTTACATCACTAGAACATTACTCAATTCTTTCACTTGCACAACTGTTCCAATAATCAAGAGTGGACTTAGCCTTTGCAGGTGCCAGAGTATCACCAAAATACATAAATGGTTCAATGACTGAAATGGACCTTGTTTGTGGGGGTAGTAATTTAGAGGCTACTGGTTCTTCTGCTTATTGATTTTTTTTGAGCAGAGCTTAAGAGATTTGAGCAGAACTGCTACAAAGACATGAATTTAAATATAGGGCAGAGGCACATAAACTGATTAATTAACTGATTGATTCCATAAGTAGCTTAAAGCATATCTTGCAATTTACAAAGGAAGGCGTGGTATGCAGGGCTGGCTTTGCAAGGCTATCTCCCCACGTAGGAGTGTGTCCTATGATTAAAGCGGTTTCACTTCCCTCCCATCAGTGGTGCAGCTTCAGAGGAGTGCAGATGAAGAGTTTGCAGCACCATGTGTCCTTCATGCTCAAGTCTGCCCCAAATACAAAGAGTAAAACCAGATGGAGAGGCAAAGATTTGTTGTTTCAGGTTCTCAAAGGGCAGCTTCTAACCACAGCTCCTTCCAGTCGTTGGCGTGCAGGCATGTGAACTCCAAGCCGGGATACGCACAGTACAGCTGTCTCACTTGCACACAAGCTGTGGCATGTATTTACAAGTCAGTTGGGACTACGTCCAGACCATCTCCTGTAGGTGCCTGCCTTTGTCACCATGACAACTAGTAAGACAGTGATGGGCAATTCGGGCTCCCCACGCTCCATGACTGCCAGACTCTATTCCTTTTATAGGCAATGGGGAGAAGTAGGCATCTAAGTTAAGCACCCAAAATCAACATACTGACTACACCCACACGCACTTCCACCCCCAGCCAGCTGCTAGATTCTTGGCTGGTCCCTGCAAGTGAGAGAGACCCACTACACACTCACCACTCCTGAACCCACTTCCCCATTTGACTTCCTCTTCCAATATGTCATTTAGAAGTGACAATGCGACATCTGGGAAATGGTCCAGATCTCTCCATTTTTAAAGTGAAGTACTGAGTGGCAGTTAAACAGTAAGTGCTTTCTGCTGCTCATGGTATTAGAAATATACAGATTTGTTTGCAATTAGGCAGAGAATGGTAAAACTCCTACCATTGCACCTGAAAGATTTTTCATGCTGGAGATGTATTTATGCTTCAGAATAAAGATGGAATATTCAGGAGGGGGAAAAAAAGATAGTTATAAGATCTTGAAATGATTCCTAGTCCTAGAAGTAGGAAGGACAAGCAGAGGGAAGATTTAGACTGGATGTCAGGAGGAAGTTCTTTCCAGTAAGGGTGGTGAGGCACTGGAACAGGTTGCCCAGGGAGCTTGTGGATGCTCCCTCCGTGAAGGTGTTCAAGACCAGGTTGGACAAGGCCTTGAGTGACCTGTACTAGTGGGAGGTGTCCCTGCCTATGGCAGGGGGTTGGAACTAGATGATCCTTGAGGTCCCTTCCAACCTTAGCATTCTATGATTCTATGAAGTAGAGAAAACCATTCTTTGCAACTAGTTGTGCATATTCAAATGCATTCCAGGTCAATTTATACTTCTTGGAAAGGCCTCATCTCAAATCTCACCTCACCTTCAGTATCTCTTACACCTTTAGGATTCTCCCCTCTTAGGATTTTCCTTACACTTAGGATCCCCTTTTAGGATTTTCCTTACACTTTTAGGATTCTTCCCTTTGCACATATATAACTCCCTTCAGCAATGCCACTAGCACTACTCCTGAGGTATTTTCCCTTTCAGTCACCCTGCAGATGAAGTGTGTGGAGTGTTTCACATTGGTAACCTGTGACTTTGCATGTTAGGCTTGGAGGTTTTTGTCTTGACCTGCCTTTCTGCACAGGTATTTTTATGAGCTGTTTAATTTTTCAGTAGGTATTCTGCTGCAGATTTATGATAGGGGCATCCAAAGAAATGACTTAGCAAAGAGATGGACTTTGCACTTGAAGCAGAAGAGGTGCAATTTGTCACATGCCTTAATTTCTGAAGGAGTTCATTCCAGATGTTCAGATAGCAGGCAGAAGTTTGTTTCCATGGTCAGGGATTTTATTATTCCAGCAGAATGAAATCTGTGACAAGGATAACCACCCAGGAACTTCAACAATTCAAACGCCCTTCAAGAACATCCAGAAAGGGCAGGTTTACACTGTCATTTACACCAACTTCTTCTGGGATTCAGCTCTCCCTCCTCATCTGATCTGTTTAGAAAGCTTGGTACCTCATCTAATCTCAAGTTCTAAGCTTTCCCAGCTGCTCACATAGGGAGTAAAGAGAGGGGGTGCCTCTTCTATCGACTACAGAGAATTGCCTTACACAAGACACCCAGCTGTTTGGCAGCTAAAGGGAGGAACAATGAATCCCATGCTTGGAGACAGTGGGAATTAGACACTCTTGTCAGGGATCTCAGTAGCCTTCTGTGCCTCAGCAGCAGATTTTGATGATTGGTTCAGAGCCAGCAGATAACAGATCTGAGATGATCTGCAAAATCTGTGCCCACAGAGACCTAGTGTCTAATCTGCAAAGGGCTAGGTATAGAGAGCTTTGTGCCCAGACCATCTGAACTAACACAGTCCATGGTGAAATTGTAGATAACTGATGTGAGCTTGTTACTGAAAAGGGTGGGATGTGGGCTCTGAGCCAGCATAAACCCATGGGAAGTGTTACTCATAGAATCACAGAATAATTTGAGTTGGAAGGGACCTTTAAAGGTCAGTTAGTCTAACATTCCTGCAATAAGCAGGGACAACTTCAACTACATCAGGTTGCTTAGAACCCTGTCCAATGTGATCTTGAATGGTCCCAGGGCTGGGGCATATGCCACCTCTCTATGTAACTGATTCCAGTGTTTCACCAATTATTCACTGATGCAGCTTTGTGTAGGCAGAAATTCAAGTGCATTCTTTAACTACAGGCAGATGTGATCATGCCCTTTCATCAAACTGAACCTTCACTAATGCTGTGAAATGAGCTCCTTCTGTTCACCACTACTCTTGCCTTACTCAAACTCATCTTCAGCAAACTCATGTTCACTTGCAGATGAGCCTTTCCAAGACGCAAGGTTACCAGGGTGACAGCAAATGCACTTGTGTCAATCCTCTCCTGCTAGCACTTGAATTAATTTTAACAAAGCTGCTCACCTTCTGAATATTAAAAAGAGGTAAGAAAAGGAGTGATTCTTCTGAGGATCCACCAATAAAAGATACAGAGATGGAGTACTGTGTGCAGTTCTGGAGCCCCCAGCACAGGAAGGACATGGAANTCCCCTTTGCCCAAGGATACCCTCTAGGTTGAGTACTTTAACACATGTGAGCTGAACCAGTAATTTCAAATTCTGTCTTCAAAGTCATTTGTTGAACACTTTTGGGCCGTTTTTTAATATCAGCTGTGTTCAGGAATTGCAGAATAAATGGGAGGGTAATTTGAAGACAGAAAAAGAAAAAGCTTTGTGAATGTCAGTCACCCTTATATACTTGGTTAGCACACAGGGGCCACTTTGGCACACCTGCACTGAAACCAGTGACATTCACTGCTAGACTCAATAGCCCCCAAAGAGAGTTGAGACTACCAAGCCAGGCTCTTTGATGTTACCCTTTGGTCATTGCTTTGTTGAAATCATAGAATCATAGAATGGTAAGGTTGGAAGGGACCTCAAGGATCACCTAGTTCCAACCTGCTGACAAAGGCAGGGACACCTCCCACTAGTACAGGTCACTCAAGGCCTCATCCAACCTGGCCTTGAACACCTCCAGAGAGGGAGCAGCCACAACCTCCCTGGGCAACCTGTTCCAGTGCCTCACCACTCTCACTGTAAAGAACTTCCTCCTAACATCCAGTCTAAATCTTCCCTCTGACAGTTTAAACTCATTGCCCCTCGTCCTGTCATTGCAAGACCTTGTAAATAGTCCCCTTTTTGAATTTTGAGGCAGACATGCAAACAAATTAAAGCAATAGCTTATCTTGAGTATGTGAAAATGGCACTTGTGCATTTAAATGGAGGTGGAAAGTGCATTTGTACCACCATTTTGTCACAGCTTCATAATAAAATGCCTGCCATGACACAGGAACCAGCAGCTAAAGCAAAAGTCGTAATCATCTATTTTAATGTGTAATTCCAAAATATAACCTTTCCCTTCAGTTATTATTTATCTAATTGCACAGCCAAATTTAGCTGGTGCATCTGAAAGCATAATTAATTGCAGTGCACTTAGTAAAATTCCATTCTGCACTGCCTGTAAGTCAAACTGCTGTAAGACAGATTTGATTTTTGGAAGGGTTTTCATCACACTGTGTGTACTGAAAATAATTAGTGAGCAGGGAGGGCAGTTACTTTTATCCTGCTAATTGGATATGCTGGCAGTTCTTATGCCCTTGTGGTCAGATGTTGGCCTCATTTGCACAATACCAACCCGTGGGATTACCACACTTGGGTGGTCTTGTGTGTATTTAAGAACATAATTCACTCTTTTCAGTTTTGTAGGAGTTGGACTAGTTTCTGTGAGCCACAGCTTTGCTCTGAAGGGATTGGAATTCATGTTGTCTTTATATATCGCTGAATGACTACCTATGACTTAGGCATGTGAGTGGCTCTCATAAGCCTTTGCAGCTACCATGAGGCTTTCAAAAACATTTAGCCTGTTCCAAAGGGGCCTTCTCCATCCATTTTCAACATTTGCTATATTCTTGCAAGAATTCAAAGAGAATATTTGTGGAATGTGACAGTGTAGTTTCACAATAATTTGGTTTTGGCAGGAGAACCAGGTTAAGAAATTCCCCTCTCCCTTCTCTTGCCTTTGCACTGCAGGTCACTGACCTCCAGTTGTGCCAACACAACTGTTTGTAAAGCAGTGTGATGCCCTCGATGATTGACATAGGTTAAACTGCCTTCTTTTTTTCCCTCTGCTTTTTTCTTTTAGAAAGAAAAATGGGCGAAAAAAAAATAATGAAACTTTGGTGAAAGAAGGAGTGGTTGGGGAGGGAATTGTCTAAACAGGGATTGCCCATGAAGCCTTCTACATTGTGAAACTGCTATTCTGATCCTGGCTTATTGGTGTCTGGGATATTTTTTTCAACAAAGCAGAGATCATGCATATTAAGTAGAAGGGAAAGTTTGGCAAAAAATAAAAGCATGAGGCTCTTCTGCCTTTTTATCTGCCTCAAGTGCAGATTAGCTGTTGAAAGACTACAGTGCCTTCTGTCAACAGTTGTCAGAAAACCTTGGGGTTTTTCATAATCCATGGGATATGCTCAACCTCTAGCTTTCCCATCCCATGGTTTGAGACCTATTGCTACACCAGTCTGAAAGGTGAGCACACAGTTCCACAGAACAAGCCTTTGGTGCACAACGGTGTGGATGAAGCCCTTAAGGGAGAGAGGAAGAAGGACCACCAAAGAGGTGGACAGGAAAAGGATGGGGCCAGGAAGGAAGGATGCTAGACAAGCTTAAGCTTAAGAGACAAGGAGTAATAGGCTGCTAGGACCTGGGAGGACATGGAGCTCCTCAAAGCTGGAGGTCCTGGAAAAAAGTACAGCCATGACCAGAGGTGGCTGGCAGGTGGATGCTGAAGCTGATGAGATCCAAGAACTTCACATGCTACACTTAGTAGAAGACTGATAAACCTGAGATTTTTCATCTGCTTTTGAGAACTTACCTCTCTTTAATGAGTGGGAATCCACTGATCATTTGAAATGGCCAGGAGGCAAGTTAACCAAGAGAGAAAATAAAGAAGAATACGGAAGAAATACTTGGTTAAGGAAGGTAACACAGTTTCAGTTTGCTAGAAAACATTACAGACAGCTTAACAAGCAGGAAGCAAAGTCAGAATCTCTTTAAAAAGTAGTAATACTTATTTACAAGTACTAACACTAAGGGGGTCTTTTACATTATTTTTACTAGGATAAAACTTTCCAAGTCCAAGAAAAAAATACCTCAGAAAATTTTGCTCAAAGCCTATCCATTCTTTGGGGGGGGGGGAAGTACATCACTCCCAAAAAGAAAGAAAGTTTGATTACAGAAAGAAAGGAGAAAGAAGAGAAGTTTTGATAAGTCAGAGCAAGAAAATACTGGTATTTGTGTTTTGCTTCTTCAACAGCAGCTTAAAATGGTACCAAAATTTTAGAACTTAAAAAGTCCAGACACTATATTTTGCGCGTGTGTAGGAGGTTTTCATTGGTTTTGTTTGTTTGTTTTGGGGTGGAGGTTTTTTTGTTGGTTGTCTCTTTTACCAAGGGTAATAAAATCTCTTTTCCAAACTGATTCTGATACTGATGATTGCAATGTCATTACAAGTAGAGCTCTCTTATGCATGAGCTATTTCCATCAAGGCAATAGACACATATGGAAAACAGAGAGAGGCATTTGTTACAAACTAGTTCCAGACAACTACATAGGCAATGATTGTGGCAATAGTATTCAAAGCAGTCATACTTCCTAGTTTATCTCAGCACCAATATCCTTGCACAAATAATGAAAACTGTATTTATTAATTCAAAGCACAAAAGTGTTGTTTTGCATTCCAGACTGCATTTATATCCTGGAGATGCTAAATTTTCACAGTATCACAGTATCACCAAGGTTGGAAGAGACCTCAAAGATCATCAAGTCCAACCCATTACCACAGACCTCAAGACTAGACCATGGCACCAAGTGCCNAATGATCCACTTTAAAGACAACAGAATCGCAGAATGCCAGGATGAAAAAGATCCCAAGGATCTAACCTTTTTCTAAGTGATAGCACAACTTAAACGAGATGGCTCAGCACCTTGTGAAGCTGAGTCTTAAAATTGACCCATGTGGAGGAATCTGCTACTTATCATAGAATCATAGAATCATAGAATGGTAAGGTTGGAAGGGACCTCAAGGATTATCTAGTTCCAACCCCCTGCCATAGGCAGGGACACCTCCCACTAGTACAGATCACTCAAGGCCTCGTCCAACCTGGCCTTGAACACCTCNAGGCCTCATCCAACCTGGCCTTGAACACCTCCAGGGAGGGAGCAGCCACAACCTCCCTGGGCAACCTGTGCCAGTGCCTCACCACCCTCACTGCAAAGAACTTCCTCCTGACATCCAGTCTAAATCTCCCCTCTGCCAGTTTAAACCCATTGCCCCTAGTCCTGTCATTGAGAGATCTTGGGAGATCATTCCAATGTCTAACTGTTCTCATGGTAAAACATTTTCTTCTGGATTACAATCAGAATCTCCTCAGGAGTAACTTGTACCAATCACTACTTGTCTTTTCCATGTGATTCCTTGTAAAAATGGGGTCTCCATTGTCCTGGTAGCCACCCCTTATATACTGGTATGTGGTAACAAGGTCTCCCCTAAGCCATCTCTTCTCAAAGTTCTCTCAGCATTTTCTCATATGGCAGGTCTTCCAGACCTCTGATCATTCTCATGGCCCTTCTCCAGACAGTTTACGGTCTGTCTGCATCTTTTTTGTACAGTGGGGAACCAAAATTGCATGTAGTACTTCAGGTGTGGCCTGACAAGCACTGAGTAGAGTAGGACTATGTCATAGAAGGTCATCAGGTTTATCAAGCATGATTTATCCCTGGTGAATCCATGTTGGTTTATGCAAACTGCCACAGGTGACAACCACCAGTGGGGCTCACCTGTCCAGTACACAGAGCTGCTGCTGCTTCCTTCGTGCTTTGCCATGTGCCCTGCTTGCTGTGCTGTTGAGCTCTGCCTACACGCACAGCTCTTGAGAAGGCCACCCCATCAAGGTCCCAAACCATGTCAGCCTCTCGGCCTCTCAGCAACAGCTGCTGCTTTCTGTCAATTCCCTCTACTCCCTTATAGATTACCATGGATCCAGGAACCCTCTGACTGTCTCAAACTAGCACATAGCCACAGCTCTTACTGTTACCATTGCCACTACCTCAGTGCTGACAGGCAGAGAACCATCTCTTTGGCAGATTTAGACTCACTACCTTTTAAATGAAATAAAATGCAAAGAAATAAAATGCAACAAAATAGAATAAAAAGTGTTAATAAAAATACTACCTGGAGGAGTAAGGACAGATAGCTCAGAAGACAAGGAAATAATTCTTTGTTTTTCTAGTAACTAATTCTGATAGAATTAAGGTTAGCAAGAACAAGACTGAGGTGAGCTACTTGAATGCTATCTAAGCTAGCTGCTTCTGCTCCAATAGTAATCAGAAAGATGCCATAGATTTTTAGAAAATAGCATATTACCCATAATGACCCAGAAAATGTATTCTCTGCAAACAAATGTCACCCTGTATGCTGTGAGCAGTGATTTAAGAATTCCTTATGGGCATGTTACTGAGACTGACACTGGCCTTTGGAGACACACAATGGCTTTCCTTCTCCTTGACTTGGATGGTGTAAATTCAGAGTTCTTCAAGAGCTAAGAGTGAAGCCAATTTTTTAGAGACAGCAGTTAGGGTTGTAAATTTCACCAGCTGTCAAGTTTTCACCTGCAGTTTGGCAGGTATCACACAGGTATTTGCACCACAACGATGCATTTGCTTGCAACTTATTCCCATTTATTACTTGAAAAACTGAATATGGAAACCAGATAAAAGAGGTTCCAAAGACCAAAGCAAGTTTGCAAATCTTTGTTGGCAAATCTTTTCCTTGCTATTCATCCAGCTCTATAGGGAGAGGTCTGATTCACCTAGTGCTAGCACTCTAAATATAAGTAGGTAGTTTAAGCATGTAATTTAGAACTATTTTCTGCAGATGAAGACAGTCACTATCAGAGGACAGGTCATTCTGTCTCTACTAGACACTTCTTAGAGGTCAGTGAACCACCTCCTGGAGACAGATCCCATGATTACAAAGAGAGTACAGATTATTTTTTGGAGAAGGCATAAGTGGGTTAGATTGCTGTCATTAATGACTTATCTTTTTGCCAACTGAAATCTCTTCAATAGGACTTCATCAAAGAAATTGGGTGCTGTGGTCCCTTTTCTTGTAACCAAGTTATCCAGCTCTTCCATTTACAGGTGTACCTATGAGTCAGGTGGTCCCAATTTAATTGCAACTCTGCTTTGGTTGGGACTTAAAGCTCTTCGTAACACAAAGGAGAGATCTCCACTAACAAGGATCCATAAATCACTATCCTGTCAGACCTCAGTTTCTAATAGAGTCAAGAAGTACTGTGTGCAGTTCTGGAGCCCCCAGCACAGGAAGGACATGGAAGTGTTGGAGTGGGTCCAGAGGAGGGCCACAAAGATGATCAGAGGGCTGCAGCAGCTCTGCTATGAGGACAGGCTACAAGAGTTGGGGCTCTTCAGCCTGGAGATGAGAAGGCTTCGAGAAGACCTTAGAGTAGCCTTCCAGTATCTGAAGAGGGCCTACAGGAAGGCTGAGGAGGGACTATTTACAAGGTCTTGAAATGACAGGACTGGGGGCAATGGGTTTAAAGTGGCAGAGGGAAGATTTAGACTGGATGTTAGGAGGAAGTTCTTTCCAGTGAGGGTGGTGAGGCACTGGTACAGGTTGCCCAGGGAGGTTGTGTCTGCTCCCTCCCTGGAGGTGTTCAAGGCCAGGTTGGAGGAGGCCTTGAGTGAGCTGTACTAGTGTATCCAATGTACTGCATTGGTTTGAGAGATCTCTTCAAACCAGCAGTTCTATGAGAGGCTGAAGGTGTCTCAGAAAATTCTCCACTTGAGAGTGCTGTGTGTGCTCTTCTACAGCTCTTTCCTTCTGTGCACCACTCAGGTCAAGCAGCAGAGCCCAGAGGTCACACAGGAAGGATTATTTCCTCGGTGTGCTTTCCTCTTCCTCATACTCCTCCTTCTGACCTCATCAGAGCTGCACAGGTTTGCCTAAAGAAAGAATGTGACCTTTTGACAGCAGTCATCCAGCAATTTGTTCTAATTTGAAGCTATTTCCCCCTATTCCCTCTTGGTTTCTTCCTCATCCTCTTCGCTACCAATGGGAAAGTTTGCTATGCCTGGAATGCGGAGTTTTGGTCACCACTCACTGTGATACAATTCCCAGTTCAACAAAACACTCCAGAAACTTGGTTTCAGCCAGGAGCTGCACTTTCCTCTTATGCAACAGGCTGTGCTTCAACAGACCTTCCTAAACAAGTCTTTTGGTATTTTTCAAAGTAGAAATGGTAAGAAAAGGTAAGGTTTTTTTTAAAATATGCATTGCCTTATGAAGTGCAAGTGTGCTGGGCTGAGGTAATAGTGATGACATCTGTATTATAGATATATGTTTTATGTATGTATAAGTAAGCACACATGCATACATTTCTAATTACAGATATTTTACATGTTGGAATATGCATATGTAAGATAAGAACAGAAAGATTTGTGCAGATTATTTCTAAGTATACGCTTTATGGTTATGGAGGAAAAAGTCAGCTGCTGCATGGTATTGCATGGTCATGCATCCACTTGATTTTTACTGCATTAACTACCCTTTCTACAATAATTCACTAACTCAATTTGGACAACTTCACATCACTTGTATTTAATACAAATGAAAATAAAAAATAACAACCCCCAAGATTCCCTTTGTTCTATTTCAGTATCTCACAATGCCGTGGAAGTCAGGCAGTAGTCAATATCCAGTGATTCACTGTGGACAAGTTGCTAATCAGCACTGGAATGAATCTTCAGGTCTTAGTAAGAGCTGAGATCAGACATGGGTGAAAAATGCAAATTCTTTGCTTTACAACTCATTTTACCCTAGAAATTTCCAAAATAAAATGGGTACAATTCTTTAAAGTAATTATGCATCTATTTTAATCAGAAGGAATCTCTCACAAACTAGCAATGCCTTTCAGAATGGCAGATGCTCTTTCAGATGACAAACATAGTAGTTCTTTCCAGTGAGGGTGGTGAGACACTGGAACAGGTTGCCCAGGGAGGTTGTGGCTGCTCCTTCCCTGGAGGTGTTCAAGGCCAGATTGGATGAAGCCTTGAGTGAGCTGTACTAGTGGGAGGTGTCCCAGCCTATGGCAGGGGGTTGGAACTAGATGATCCTTGAGGTCCCTTCCAACCTTACCATTCTATGATTCTATGAAACCTTAGACTTTTCTCTACATAAGACTTGCTGTCTGGATGTATACCATCCCGAAGATGCCTTCTTAAATATCTGTTTTCATCTTCTTCCCATGTACAAGCTTCCACGTATTAAACTATCTCCTTCCCAGATGTAATGGTCTGTCCTAAAACAGTTCTTGATTTTCCTAACAGCTTTTACAAAAAAATAACCTCTTTTCCTCCCCTGAGTTTTCACAAATAGGTGATCAATGATTGGAGATGAAATTATACTAAAATATGTTGCTTTTTACCCCTTTCTGGATGGCCTATAAGTTTCCTCCTTTAATGGGTATTTTGAGATAAACACTTTTACTGGCCATAAATTATTATTCCCTGTCAGGCAGAGTTAGTTAGCTTGAAGTGGAAAAATGTTTGGCTGTTACAAAGTAAGGCATTTGAAGGGAAAAAAAAAAAAAAAGAGTGGGAAAATGCTATTTTTAAGAAGACCAAGCATTTTTCTAATGTGTTTTGTGTAAAATATGTTGCAGCCACTGAGCACATGGTGTGTCAGAAAGCTCAGACTGGTGTTCCTTTGAGATGTCTTGCACAATTTGCTCTGGAGTTTTATTCCAATACACATCAGATTTCCCAGAAAGCCAAATTATGTCTGGTTAAAAAAAAAAAAAAAAAAGGGGGGGGGGGGAGGGGGGATTTTACTGTTAAGATTCCTTTTATTCCTAGAGTAAATATTAACAGTTTAAGTGGTTATACCGGATGGGCAATTCAATTTAATTCAGCAGAAAACTCAAAGCATCCTGAAATAAGTCTCATGAGGAGGAATTTGATGAAGCAGACGAGCCATTGCCATCATCTTTTCTGGTTTTAAACTGTAGGCCCTCTTTACACCTGACCTGTATGTTTCTGAGGACCTACTTGATGCCACAAATTGCTCTATCCATTCCCACCAGGCTATAAGGTGATATGGCATCAGATGTACAGGCTTACAGAGGTTGGGATCCCTTTCCTAACACAGCCTTGCCTCCTTAATACACAACATGGGTGTTGCTGGGTAGCTGCATGATTCTCATTGTTCAGCTTGTAGGGTCCTTCCCTGAAGAGCAACAGGCAGCAGGTCACCCACCAGCTGCAGTGCAAGCGGTTGCAGTCCTGTGCCACTGGTCACTGTCTGGCAGTGCTCAGTCTATGGAAGGCTCCTGTGCTCTTTGAACACAGACTAATGCATTCACAGTACCTGAGTAAAAGCACCAAGATACACATTTTAGGCTCCACTGCTTAGTCTTCTCTTCATACCTATGCTGCACCCTTCCAAGGCACTTATGTGAGAACAAGCCAGCACCTGTCTTCATCAGCCTTTGAAGATGGAAGGAGAAACAGATAGATATAGGTTTATATCACTCTTTTTCTGGGACTTTCATAGAATCATAGAATCACAGAATGGTAAGGTTGGAAAGAGACCTCAAGGATCATCTAGTTCCAACCTCCTGCCATAGGCAGGGACACCTCCCACTAGCACAGGTTACTCAANNTAAATAGTCCCTCCCCAGCCTTCCTGTAGGGCCCCTTCAGGTACTGGAAGGCTACTCTAAGGTCTCCTTGAAGCCTTCTCTTCTCCAGGCTGCAGAGCCCCAACTCTCTCAGTCTGTCCTCATAGCAGAGCTGCTCCAGCCCTCTGATCATCTTTGTGGCCCTTCTCTGGACCCACTCCAACACTTCAAAGGTTAAGGTTTTTTCTCCCTCCATACTAACTGCGGGGATAAGAGTTAAGAGCCCACTTTTGGTTATCATCACAAACTGTGCTTTTTTTCAGCATTGTCAGTGGTCTGTCTAATAAAGACATATCCTGGAATGAGCCTGCTGTGACATAAAAATTACTCAGGACAGACACAAAACCCACCCACCTTCAGAGTCCTAACTGACAAAGAAAACAACTCCAGAATCCTGTCATCATCAGCTGCTTCCAACTACATCCTACATTTCCAAAACATTGCCTTTCCCACTCTCAAAGTGAACTGATATACACAAGACATAATGTGGAGAGCATGAAGGAAAATAAAGGAATTAATGGTCAGTCCTCTTTGGAGGAGCCAGTGGTATGCAAAATGGGAACAAACCCTCCAGGAACAGCAGCTAGGACTGGATTATGGCCCACTGGAATATCAAGATCAAAAGTTTCTGTCAGCTACTCTTAATGTAGGGCCATTTTCTACACAGAAGCACAATATCAAGAGGAAATCCTTCCAGGAAAGAGGACCTTCCTCCCTCTGAGATCTTGTGAATTTCTGCAGGCTGGTGATTTGAATGGTATTTGTTGGTGAAAACAGTCAGAACCCTGGACTCAGTTAGGAATCTGTCAGGATGCTGTTGGATCCTCTATGGTCCCTGTGTTTTCTCAGCAATATTTTGAGGCTTTAGCTGAACATTAATGTTCTGTGCACACAGTGACACATAAACCCTATTGCTCAGTTTGAGTAGGGACACCAAGAAGACAATGAAAGAAAGACTATGCAATCAGCTGGCTCTTTATTGATGTGGTCTCCTTATCCATAATCTCCACCCACTTCTGTGCCCCATCACCGTGGAACAATGCCTGATTGTGTTCTTTCAAAATAGGCAGTTCCTCAAAGACAGACATCTATTTCTTGCCACACAGGGATCTGCAGTTCCATCTATGAGCACAGGCAATCGGTCAGTTTCTCATTTTATCCTACTCTGGTTCTCTTCAGTGCATTTGGTAAGAAACCAGTGACTGAATCTGAAGAGTGGTATTTAAACCTCTCAGAACCTCTCTTGCATCCTAATCTTCTAGATAAATTCCATGCACATATTCTCCCAGTGTATTCAGTATTAACATCAAAACAGATATCCCCCTCTCCACTTCTTGTGCATTTTTTAAAACAGGTGTTCCAATATCCTGAAGAAAACTGAACTATAAGCCTCAAGTATGTGCATATTATAATATATTCAAATCAGATTAGAGAGAAAATGTTTTCCATTTAGCAGCTACTGCTTGTTGCAGAGGCAGTTGCATAAAATCCTTCATATAGCACCACCATTAATGCTAAGGTACCCCAAGGGAAGATGTGTCCTTTACTGTTTGCAGCTAAGCACTGGGGCCTCCATCCTGCACCATAACTCCTAATCCAGATAGATGAAACTGGTAGAGCCTCTGCCAGCCAGCTACAGCCAAAGGATGCATCCTATCAGGGCCTGCAGTTAAAAGATCCTTGTTGGGGGGGTCACAACCTAATGCCATGAGCTGCAGAGGGTCTTCTGCACCACACCACACAGTGTGCAAGGCATTCTGTGTCAGCATCAAAGCTCAGGACATATGTGCCCAGCTTTGTATATCCACTTTCAGGTGTAAACAGACTGTTCTGGCAAAGTTTATTCAATGTCCCTAACAGCTTTAAACTGGGTTTGACTCTTAATTAGTGTCTGTCATCTAGTAGATGAAGTTACTGGGCCAGAATTGGGCAACAGTGCTGTTTCTGGTCTCCTTGGAGAAGACAACCTTGAGGGATCTCCCAAGACCCTCAAACTCTAGGAACTTCCTTCCTCTTCCTTGCATAAATATAATCCAAACCAGAAGTTGTCAGAATATCCTACCACGTACATGAGCTGCACTTAATGAGTAAAAGAAGATCAGAGATAACTGCAGAATATATAGTTTTGAGCTTTCCCTTGCATAACATGGCAGGGTGTTGTGCATTTCCAAAGAAGTCCTTGGAAAATAACCTCATCCTCTTGTGCAGGAACAGTTGGGCAGTTGTCAGAGCTAAGAGCATACAACAAAATAAAGGGAAAATAGTTTGCATCTTACAAGACAGCCAGGAGAATTTGGGTGCAAAAAACACAAGTATTCTCTTATCTTGATGTGCAGATGACTCAGAGAGATAGCTTACGAAACAGAGCTTTCTTTCTCCCTCTCAAGAGGTCATTATGAAGACAGACCATTCTTGTTTTTTCATAGGTGGATTAACCTATAAAACAGCTTTTGTAGGCTAGGCACCCCTTGGTGGGCATGCTTTGTTGGAACAGCACATGTCTGGAGCAAAAGCAGTCTACTTCACTCTGGGCTGCCATTTGCACGTGTCCATGGATACTTATGTCCCTGGCCTTTGTCCTTTGCAAACTTGCACCACAAATTCAACAAGGCCAGGTGTAAGGTCCTGCAGCTGGGTAGGCACAATCTCAAGCACAAATCCAGGCTGGGTGGTGAATGGTTGGAAAGCAGCCCTGAGGAAAAGGACCTGGGTGATGAAAAGCTCAACATGAGCCTGCAGTGTGAGTGCAGCCCAGACAGCAACTGAGTGCTGGGCTGCATCAAGAGCAGTGTGGGCAGCAGGGCAAGGGAGGGGATTCTGCCCCTTTACTCTGCTCTCCTCAGACCCCATCTGGAGTACTGTGTGCAGCTCTGGAGCCCCCAGCACAGGAAAGACATGGAAGTGGCATGTGGCATGTGGCAGAGGAGGGCCACAAAGATGATCAGAGGGCTGGAGCAGCTCTGCTATGAGGACAGACTGAGAGAGTTGGGGCTCTTCAGCCTGGAGAAGAGAAGGCTTCGATAAGACCTTATAGTAGCCTTCCAGTATCTGAAGGGGGCCTACANCTATTCAGGCACCACCACCCAGAATGAAAGATTTGATGTAAGGTGATATAAAGGTCATAGCTCTACCCTGGCCAAGTAGAAGCATCTGGTGATGCCCTGACACCTCCAGAAGGGTGTGGGAGTTTGCTTGTACAAGTTCAACACTTTCAGGTGTATCACAGTGTGGGAATCCTTGTTTCATGGCACTACATGAGTCAGCTGTCTCTTGCAAGCTTATCAGTTTAAATCACTATTTTCCGGCATCTCAGCACGGTTTGCTCAATATGAAAACAGACTACACAGGGCATTAACTTGTCTGTCCTGGAGCTGCTCCAGCAAAATATAGAATTAACAGCATGTGAGAAGAATTCCCACCAGAAATATTGGTCCTCAAAAAAAATAACTATATCAAATATTGCTCTGTTGGATTTTTTTTTTTTTTTTAATGAATGAGCTCAAGCTCAACACTTAGCTGTCAGCAGAGCATTTTTGCAAAGATCAGAACCTTCAAGGAAATATTTCATTTTTATTAAATTTTAGACTGAATTCTATAATCTTTTTTTGAAGGAACATCCTTACTAAGTCAAAACTCAGAAGCAAGTTTCCACCAACGTTTTCACATTTACTGAATGAACCTGGGCTGATGGGCAGGCTTGCATAAAAATAAAGCAAGCATCTTATTTTTCACATAAAATTAGAGAGTGTGATGGTTTGGGAGTTCCCTGCACCCCCCACACTTTGTAAAATCACCCAGACTAGAACTCAGTAGGCTGGAAGTTAAGAGATGAAGCTCTATTTACAGCTCAGCACAATATACAAGCAGATATATACACAATATACAGGAATATTTACAGAAATATGCAAGTTAAAGGTAACACAGAAACACAACACCCCTCCCAGAAATCAGAGACCCCAGGAGGGGCTCCCAACCACCCTTCCACCTTCTCCCCACCCCTATACCTTACCTCACAGTTTGCCTTATGTGCAAGGTGAGTTTGGAGGATCGGCCAGGGGGCGTTAGAAGGAAAGTGGTTAGTTAGAGGCAGAGAGGAGAAAGCAAGAAGCTAGACAGCCCAAGACTCTCCAGGAGAGTGCCTTATCTATGTTTGTGTTCTTATTCTTATACATCTCAGCAAGTCTACGAGTGGTTGACATCATCATTGTTTTCTTTTCACAGCCTGTAATATAATTTTCTCCATTAAAATATTCCAATTAGCCTCAAACCAGCACAGAGAGTGAAAGCTAAGGGCTCAGGCCCAAGATCAGGTTACTACCATTGTGTTATCAGTTAAACTGGCACCTTTGGCCAAAGTCATGTGATTGAATTCAATTTCATTGTGAGCTTAAGCCAGATAATCAAAGTATGTATTTGTCAAAGGCTGAAAGTGTGCTCATGGACATTTACCTCCAATGACTCACAGTAACTTGTTATGGCACCGTTGAATGGTATTGCATGGAATCATAGAATGGTAAGGTTGGAAGGAGACCTCAAGGATCATCTAGTTCCAACCCCCTGCCATAGGCAGGGACACCTCCCACTAGTACAGCTCACTCAAGGCCTCATCCAACCTGGCCTTGAACACCTCCAGGGAGGGAGCAGCCACAACCTCCCTGGGCAACCCATTCCAGTGCCTCACCACCCTCACTGCAAAGAACTTCCTCCTAACATCCAGTCTAAATCTTCCCTCTNCCCTCTGGATGGATCCCTGCCCTCTAGCAAGTCAACTGTGCCACACAGCTTGGTGTCATCTGCAAACTTGCTGAGGGTGCACTCAATTCCTCTGTCCATGTCACTGACAAAGATGTTAAACAGCACTGGTCCCAGCACTGACCCCTGAGGGATGCCACTTGTCATCTGAGGCATCTGAGCCTTCAGTTTTCTTCAATATTTCAGCTGCTTACAGTGTACCAAATCACATACCATGAGAAGAGAAAAAGCATTTAGACTTTTCACCACTAAAGAGATCCATATGGGCCCAACAAATCATTGATGCATTTGAAGTCATGCAGTTTTACAGAGTAACAACAATTAGTTACGGTTTCAGTATTT
Source organism: Ramphastos sulfuratus (assembly GCA_013399055.1). Classification (NCBI taxonomy): domain Eukaryota; kingdom Metazoa; phylum Chordata; class Aves; order Piciformes; family Ramphastidae; genus Ramphastos; species Ramphastos sulfuratus. The sequence goes on from WBNM01005204.1 coordinate 25,602, forward strand.
TACATTTTAAATTTTAATGCATTATTGTTAATTGCATTAACCAAAGAAAGCTGTTTTGGTTAATAATTGCATATTATGGTTGTAGATTTACTGACAGTCCTTCCCAATCCCTGATCAAGGGGGTGCCACTGTGTTGTACCAAAACTGCTCCAAGTCACATGCTGTGTGGCTGCAGATAAGCAGCTGTGCTGTCACCCAGATCACAGGAGGATTGTCTCCAACCTCATACATTGCACAGATCCCAATAACCAAATATGAACCCTAAGCCCTGCACCTCACTGCAGCCTTTGCAACATAGCCCTCAGTTATGAGGTGTGTATGTTTCCCTCTTCAGTCTGCTTTTGCAGTGCTGTGTAATCACATCCACGCACACTCATCTGCTTCAGGTTACATGACCATACTCCCATTTAAAAGTTTCATTTTCTTAGGGCACAGTGCTAGCAGTCTGAACAGCACAGGGACCAGATGAGGAGAGAAACATCAGCAGCATTGGTATCTCCTATGTGACTAGCCCTGTCTGACTCTTGACCTCGTGGTCAGACAAACACAATGCAGCCTAGACCCAGGGGTTTCGCTAACATCAGGGCCCAAGCTCACCTGTGCATCCTTCATGTCTCTTGTGTTCTTTCTTTTCCCCTCCAATTTTCCAACACACATGAGGAAAACCATGCCCTGGGCTGCAAGTTCTGGAAGCTTGCTACCCTACTCAGATGGTGGAAAGCATGCAGGTTTTGGCATCTTACCCAGCAACAGACCCTCAGTGAGTAATAAATCCACATTTCCCCCAAGACAGACAAATCACTTGTCTCTTATTGTTTTTTTATTTTTACCTCAAGGCATTTCAAAATAAATAAAGGCAGGTGCCAGAGTCTATTTCCTGTCACCTCTTAATCATTTGCATTTATCATAACACAGGCCAGTGCTTTATTACATGGGCTGTCTATTTTCTCACACAGGCATCCCTTATCTAAACCTCAAACTCTCTACCTAGGAAAACAACTCCAGGGCAAAAGCAGAAAAGGTTCCCCTTCACTGTTTCAAGAAGAAACACCAACAGCTTTATCTGCCCCAAAGGAATAGAACTAATTCCCTGTTTCCTAGGATAAAAGGCTGTTGTTTGAAGGATTCTTTCCCTTGCTAGCCTTGAGTCAATAAAATCCATCCTGGACCAAGTACTCCTTAAAGTATTATAAAATAAGGTATTGGGGCAACCAAAACCAGACAGAGGCCATTCTTCAAGGGGAAGACTCAGACCAAAGATTCTCCTTTCAAGAAGGTAGGAGCCTCTACCAGACCAAAACTCATTTTCAAAACATACACAACCAGTTTTCAGACTTGCTCTGTACAACAGTGTCTGTACCTTGCTCTGGGTTATTCTAGCAAATGTTGCCATTGCATTGGTCAGAAGAACATGCACCAGACCTTACAGTCACTATATGATCTTTCAGAAAGGAGGCCTGATCCTGGTGCTGTTTGCTGGTGGTGCCACTGGTTACACCGGAGAAATACTCTTGCCCTGGAATTTCTCGGCCCTTTCTCAGGCTTCTTTCCCTTCACTATATGCAAGACGTTTCTCTGAGTTCCTTCCACACTGGAGGAGAAAGGGATTTCCCCACATTTCAATTTGCTTAATCCAAGACCACACCGTGAGGCACCTTACTAGGACAGGTGATGCAGGTGGGAAAGAAGGTATCTCCAGGAAGAGGAGGTAGCGATGCTGTGACGACCAGCGCATCTATTGAGAATTTCATGCATGATATAGAAAGAGTCATACTATCATGTAAGGAAGGGACCAGTGCAGCCTCTTCATCTGCCTTCTGCCTTCTTGTTTGCACTGAAAGCCTTCAGTACAGAACACTTGTGGACCATCACTTCACTGGAGCATTTAATGAGTTTCAGCTTTTCTACTAACGCAAGCTGCTGTTTCAAGGCTCAGAGGTTGATTCATTTGCCTAAGCACAGGTAAACAGTGCTATTTCCAGCTGCCTACAGCATCTAAGGCATCATACTCTGCTAGACAAGCACACTCTGCTAGAGAGGCAGACAAAGGCTATGCCAGGCAACCAAGGGTGACTCAGATGGTACTAGATGTTTGAATTTAGGCAACTGGTGGAGGTTTACAGCTTGTGTGCACAGGGTAAGCGTGCCAGCCTCTTTCTCAAGTCCATACAGCCTCAGTTCAGTAAACCAAACCAGAGATATGTGCATGTTTCAAAAGGTCAAGCAAGATCATTTTAGGGTGTCCAACCTGGGGTCATGTTCTTGTGGCAAGGAAGACATGCAGGTCCAAGGGGTGATTCATTTGAAGGAGCACAGTCTGAAATCTTGGTCTACATGGAGCACCAAAAAACACATGGGCAAGTTGCCAATCTTGGAGCTGTAGACTGATGCAGCAGCCTCCGCTTCAGTTTCTTTCACTAGGGGGTTTACTTCAAAGACGTTGATGCTATTTTAGAGTCTTGCCTTACATTTATTTCTCCTTTTTATCTGTACAGTGAGTTTTAAAATGCCATATGCCTGTTTTTATACTCCTTGGGCTTCACCCCCACTCACACCCCATACACACACAGAGTTTCCAGTTGACTAAGGGATGCTAAACATTTATCTGTGGTTCAGCACAGCCACTGGTATATCAATGCATACATCCAGTGTGGGTGTATTGAGAGATATGGGTGCCATATGGAAACCACATCTGACACATACAGCTTGGGACAAATGGGAGAGAAATCTGTGCTGCTCACGCTCACCACGTAAGGAACTTCTTCTGGAAATCGTTGTTTGCTTTGACTTTGTATCAGTCTGATACACCAAAGCACAGATGCCAGCATGTTATCAGAAAGGAGCCGGAGGGAGAGACTGATCTTGACTGTGGCATGGAGGGAGGGTTGCCCTCAGCTTCCTCTCCTCACTCAGATTTGCAAACGGGCTGGACCCAGCCTAAGGAGGCAGCTGCACTACGCCCACCCACCGACTGGCAGCTCCATGTCGGCATTCCCATGACTGCCAGGAAAGAGTTGGCTGCCGTCCTGCCTCTCAGAGCTCCCTCCCTTCAGGGGACAATATACACTTCACATTATAAAAACTGGATTCTCAGATACTTTATACAGCCAAATGATAACTGATAAGCAAGAAAGAGAAATCAAGCAGGGCAAGGAGTTTAAGGTGGGTTGACAAAAAGATAAGTCAGATATAGGATTTAATTATACAGATGTTATGGTGATTAGGGTCATCCAAGTAAGTAGATGGATTTGCAAATTCAGGAAGTTTTGCTCCAGTAACAATAATTGCTTCCACCTCCATCTTTCCTCTGCTCAGAGCTGGTCTAGACAGCACAACACCTACCTCAGTGCCTAGAGGTAACTGACCTTGGCAGTCCCTCTGCTGCTAAGACAACCAGGGTTGTACCAGCACTGATGCAACTTGTTCGGGTGCTGAGGGCAGGCTCAGCCCCCAGCAGCACTCAGGCAGTCTGAAGGGAGGCTGGCTTTCCAGGGGTGGGGAGTAAGAGAGTCGTGATTTATGAAGGAGTCTGGCTCTGATCCACAGAGACGTTTGCAAGTGGGAGGCTCTGTCACCCACTCTCAATGCAAAGAGACTGGTACTGTCATCAGTGGAAGTCTGGCTGAACAAAGACCCAGGAGCTGGGCTGGTGAAGGGAGTATGTTGTTCTGTAATGTGAAATGAATGTTGAAGAAGTTAGTTCTAGTTGGAGCTGGGGTAGTTATGTTTCTTGGTGGATGTGAGAGAAGCAGACAGCAGCACTCCCTTCAAGCACTGCAAGACCAGCAACTGAACTGGGCAAATTTGTTTCTTTAACCTATAAAATGCACTTCCAGCTGGCTGTGATTGCTCATAAATCACCTCAGCTGGAGTGAATAATGACAAAATGTTGCAGGTCTTTTGCCTTCCCAGTCACAGATGTTTCCAGTACTTACAAACTGCTGTGGAGTGGTGGCAGCATATGCTGGCACTTCTCAGACAAACATTTCCAGCAGCAACTATTGTTCTTGGTCAGTCCAATCTGACCTGAAAACCCAAACACTAACATAACCCAGAGAGGAGACTAGTTCACAACCACCCAAAGGAGATAGAGGAAGATTAAAAAGGCCAGGAAACAGAGGCAGGCCAGGTTACTATAAGTGGACAGGATCTAAAAAATCTCAAAAAACAGGAGCCAAGGAACGTGCATGCTCTCCTTCTCCTTCAAACAACCACATAGCAAGGTGCTGACTGTAAAAACAAATACAACATTACACTGCAGAGGCAAGAAAAAAACATATCCCAATCACACAGAGGCAAAGAGGAAAAAAAGTAATCAAGTAATGCCAAACCTAATAACAACATAGTCCTCACCATCAGAGAGGAAAGGAAAACAAAGGCGCTGAAACACTAAACACAGGAATTAATGGAAAATATCAAACAAATACAAGAATAACAAGGAGTGCAAGACTGCACACTGCCCTCCACTTCCCTTTCCCCTGTTATATATACAGAGAGGGAAAGCAAGAACCATTCCCCAGTCATGGTATTTATGGAGTTGGTAGACTGGGGGAAAAAATATATTTGTAAGCTGTTTGAACCAAGATAGCTGAATTTTGCTCTTCTGAATGGTCCTGACTTGATGTAGTCATTCTACTGAATTAGGCATGAGGTCAATGTGGTTGTATTTGAAGCCTGCTCTGAACCCTTACACTGGTAAGGTGATTGCTTAGAGAGATAGGATCCTACTGAAAAATAAGACTTGGGCCCTCCTGGAGGGAAGCATCCTGTCCTGCATTGCTGGTGCCAGTGTTTCATACACTCTCAGTTTGCATGTTGTACCAGCTAGTGCCTGGAGTGAAAGAAAGAAAAGCCAACCTGGCAGTCTGTTTGCAACCAGCAGTGGCTGGGGGAAGAAATATAGGATTGTTCTGGGAGTTTGTCTGTTTCATGCTGGACAAGGAGCAGCTCCAGACAGATAGTGCTGGAAAATGGAGCCAGAAGAGGGGAACTGCACTCCAGACCTCAGGTGCTCTTGAGGAAAAGCCTGATGTGGAACATGTTTCTCCCTGTTTCTGAATGGCATTCTCCAGTCAGGCTTGGACAGATGTACTCATCACCTCCTGCAAAGCTGGTCTGTTGGAGATATCACATCTCAAACCACCCATCATGGTGTCCAGGCTAAAGGCAACATTTTGCCATGTTTTTGGCACCATTCCTGCCTGAGGGATGGGATTCATTTCACTTAACTCTAAATCTCTAGAAAGGAAACACTTCCAGGTGAAATAGTCACCTGAAGGTTTCCTTTTGTGTGCACTGCAGGGAAACAAGACTTTCACCTCACCTTAAAGGAGGTGTCTGAAAGAGGCCAAGTGAATCAGCTTCAACAAGTACCAATTGCCCTCCATTGCCTTTAAGGCAATGTAGATGTCTAGTTCAGGTGAAGGCATAGAATCATAGAATGGTAAGGTTGGAAGGGACCTCAAGGATCATCCAGTTCCAATCCTCTGCCATAGGCAGGGACACCTCCCACTAGTACAGCTCACTCAAGGCCTCCTCCAACCTGGCCTTGAACACCTCCAGGGAGGGAGCATATGGTTATATGAAATTAATTCTATACCTGGTAACCTTTGGTGAGCCTCCACTTCAGTTTAATATTCAGGCCAGCAGTAATGATACCTACCCTTCTCTGGCACATCTCCTCTAAATACAATGCTATATAAACACCAAGTCTTGATTATTAATATTATTGTCCCTTAAGAAAATTGTAAAAGTCTCTCCCATTTCATGTTGGGGAGTGGTAGGGGTTTTTTTAGCTGTATTTATTTTAGTTCCTTGATTTCCTGTGCACATATCCAGGGAATGTATTTCTTTACATTGAATTTATTTTCATGGATTCAAGAAAGAGAAAAAACACATTCTTATCAAACAAAGAGACCCACAGGTCATATATGCCCTCCCTTCTAGTTACCAAGTCCCTTTCTGTGACCACTTTTCCAACTGCAGCCATCCCATAACCCCACCATCTTTTTCAGGTATTATTCCTCCTAAAATCTCCACTTTCCTCTTCAATTCCTTCCCACTGACTATCCAGTCCCCCCAGCTCAGGTTTCCCCAACCAGCTCAGCAATCCCAGAGCTTTCCCCTGCTCCCCACTGCAAAAGCATCAAGACTGAAGAGACAAACTATCGCTACACCTAATATCTGTGTTTGGACATGGATGTAGCAAGGGAGTCAACAGTCAGGCTCTGGGGGAATCCCTGTTCCCTCAGTTGCTCCTCAGCATGACCCTGCAGAAAGAAGCAATCCCTGTTCCCTCAGTTTCTCCTCAGCATGACCCTGCAGAAAGAAGCAATCCCTGTTCCCTCAGTTTCTCCTCAGCATGACCCTGCAGAAAGAAGCAATCCCTGTTCCCTCAGTTTCTCCTCAGCATGACCCTGCCTAAAGAAGCAAAGCCTCACTGAGCCAGCTATTTCTAAAGGGATGAGAGTTTTGCAATCACTGGCAGATTTCAACACAGATACAAAGGTACATCTCTAATGCAAGACCACCATCCTGCCAGATTTTGAATTCATGTCACATTGTGGAGGAGGCAAAAGTTCTCAGAGAAAAAGCCAACAGAGCTTTTTAATGTTGATGAAACAGTATTTATTGTCACTGTGTTCCTCTTGGAAATGGATTAATCTGGCTAGCTTAATTTTCCTTTCTTCATATCAAAGTCAAACATTTGAGGCAGGTAAGGAATTTCTGACATGGCTATGAGAACTGTCTTCAGCAACTTCTGTAACAGTAAAGCTGTTCACACTGCTATCCACGACTAATAAAACACAGCATAGCACCATTTACTCACAAATTTCATGCAGCTTCAAAGCTGAGATGACTGATAAAAGTTTCTACCATTGTTTCCCAATGGAGAAATTCTGCTCACATACTGAGATGAACTTCAGAGCCAACCACTCAAATTTTACATAAACAAGGTCAAAAAAATGCCCACACTGGATCTTCATGATTTATTCTGGAGCCCCCAGCACAGGAAGGACATGGAAGGTTTGGAGTGGGTCCAGAGGAGGGCCACAAAGATGATCAGAGGGCTGCAGCAGCTCTGCTATGAGGACAGGCTGAGAGAGTTGGGGTTCTTCAGCCTGGAGAAGAGAAGGCTTCCAGGAGACCTTAGAGTAGCCTTCCAGTATCTGAAGGTAGCCCTCCCTACAGGAAGGCTGGGGAGGGACTATTTATAAGATCTTCCAATGACAGGATGAGGGGCAATGGGTTTAAAGTGGCAGAGGGGAGATTTAGACTGGATGTTAGGAGGAAGTTCTTTCCAGTGAGGGTGGTGAGGCACTGGAACAGGTTGCCCATGGAGGTTGTGGGTGCTCCCTCCCTCGGGGGGTTCAAGGCCAGGTTGGATGAGGCCTTGAGTGAGCTGTACTAGTGGGAGGTGTCCCTGCCTATGGCAGGGGGGTGGAACTAGATGATCCTTGAGGTCTCCTTCCAACCTTACCATTCTGTGATTCTATGATTCTATGATTCCTGGCCCTGATTCAACAGATGTGAGTAAGCTGAAACAGAGTCCACACAACTCACATTTCAGGGAAGTTCAGCTCAGTACCCATACACAGTGCCTTGCAACATGCCTTTTTCACAGAAGCCACAGCAATGATCCTTAAACTTGTTGAGAGTGCAAAGATGGCATGAAGGAAAAGATGTTTAAAAGAGGGGGTTATCCTCATATATTTAAGCAGCACTTCCTGTGTGCCGCCATGTGATACTGCTCCTTGTGTTCTGGTACTCCATCCTGGTCCAATATCTGTCACTTCCCACACCTGTGAAACTCTACACTAAATTGTCATATTGGTCATTTTTCTCACACAACATCACAGGGCCAGTCATAAAGTTTCTCCAAAGCAAGGTCACCCCTATCTGCATACTTCTGAGTGTTCATCCCATACCAGAAGCTGGGGATCTACAGTTTCCCCATACAACACATACAGTAGTGAAATTACTATCCCCAGTGCTGATATAACCTCAACATTTCTTGCTGCTCTTTAAACCCAACCTATCTTCCCCAATACAGGCAGGTAAAACAGATGGCTTCCTTGCATCAATCTTACAGATACCTGAAGACTGCTATCATCTCCTCCACTCCTCAGTGTTCTTTTCTTTCAATTAAATCATTCCCCATCATTTGAAATTTCTAGACCACCAGCATGACTCTCTTCTGAATTCTCTTGTATGGGTCTACCTCTGCCTTGAAGGCTAGCCTCCAAAATGAGATGTGTGTTATAACTGAGGATCCACTAGCAGCAGACAGCATGGAAAACTGGTGGGCTGTGTCAGGCCAGACTTCTCAATGCATGTCATAGAGCATCATCACATCTGGTTCATAGTACGTGCTTTGCCATGAGGTCTGGGTTCTTACCATGACCCTTACAGCTGTCAGGGCTGTATGGAAGAAAATGAGTCATAATATTGTCTGAGGTACTTAACTTAGCCTGACCAGATGGTGAGAGAAACAAGATAAGTCATTAAGAAGAGAATGAAGAAGAGTAGGTAGAGTACACTCTGGACTGATGTCAGGAGCTGGGTAAGAGGAGCCGAGGTATGAACCGTGAGTAAATAGTTGGAGGATGGGAGGTTTTGGTTCATGGAGTGTAGAATGAGTGCTTTGCAGAGAGGGTATCTGACAGATCTCCTCTGGGAGATGCTAATCTCCACTTGATGGCACCAGTCAGGGTCCTGCATTTGGACCATAAACCATAGAAGGGCATCTTGCCAAGTGGTTCTTTTGGGGCATCTGATAACTGACGTGGCTATGCTACTGTTTTTCAGCAAGTTTCAAACCTTTCCTCACATTATCCTCTCAAACCACAAGGCTTGGCATATCTCTGCTTCTGCTTATATAACAGTCCCAAACCAGCTTCCACATTCACTCAAAACCACACACAAAACCTTTGCCTTAGAGCAAAACTCTCTTCTCAAGCAATGAGGAATCAAAGAAGGCACTGAAAGTACAGGACCAGAGTCGCACTGCTCAGCAAAGGCCAGCCCCATGCCATAACATTCCCTGTGTAGAGGGGTAAGCAAGGTGTGTGAGTGGAAGCAGCTTTTCCCAAAACAGCTGCTGCTCACCCAAACTACCCCACCTCAATCTCAGCATGCATATAAATTGCTGCAATTATGTCAGAAGACCAGGAATGCATCATGGAAATCCTTTCCCTGTAACCATAGCAGGGTGTAACGATTGCAAGTATTAAGCACTTATGTTTGTGCAACAGCACTTCTGTACACTGTGTTCCACCTGGACCGCGGGAAGAGGAGTTCACCATGACCCTGTCACAGCATCATATTTAGACACAGTCACACTCTCCTGCCATGAAGGAGGTGAGGGAGGGAGTGGGGAGATGAAAACTCCCATTTAGTGCCAGCTGAAGCAGTAAGTTGAAGTGACAAAATTCAGGTTGCCACCTACTTTCTTCTAAATTTGACATTACACTGCTATAATTTTCCACAATTTATCTAAGGAAAAGAAAAAAAAAAACACTTTTAGGAACAGCAGTGTGAATCTAGTTCATAAAACTCTAAAGAAATCAAGACATTTTATTGATAATTGTGCCAAACAACAATGGAAGCAGATCAGAGAGGACATCAGTGAGAGGGGCTGCCAGGACATCATAGAGGTTAACGCAAATAGACCACAGCAGGGACCACATAGTAACTGTCAAATTGTCAACAAAATCACTCAGCAGCACCTCAGATTGCTTGTCCAAGGAAGAACCTGGCATAATTCCAATAAATATGGGATAAAGTGTAATTAAGAGATATTTTTATTTAAATTTCACCTAAGCAGATATAAAGTATGCCTTTGTTAGATCACTTGTCTCCTAAGTGTGGCTACCACATGGCAAAGCAAATGGAGAAGAGACCAGTCAGAAAACAAGGCCAAGCACTCACCTACCATCTGTCAATGCTGTGAGGCTTGTGTCATAGAATCAGAGAATGGTAAGGTTGGAAGGGACCTCAAGCATCATTTAGTTCCAACCTCCTGCCATAGTCAGGGGCATCTCTCACTAGCACAGGTTACTCAAGGCCTCGTCCAACCTGGCCTTGAACACCTCCAGGGAGGGAGCAGCAACAACCTCCCTGGGCAACCTGTTCCAGTGCCTCACCACCCTCACTGCAAAGAACTTCCTCCTGACATCCAGTCTAAATCTCCCCTCTGCCACTTTAAACCCATTGCCCCTGGTCCTGTCATTGCAAGATCTTGTAAATAGTCCCTCCCCAGCCTTCCTGTAGGCCCTCTTCAGATACTGGAAGGCTACTCTAAGGTCTCCTCAAAGCCTTCTCTTCTCCAGGTTGAAGAGCCCCAACTCTCGTAGCCTGTCCTCATAGCAGAACTGCTGCAGCCCTCTGATCATCTTCGGACCCGCTCCAACACTGTATACCAAAGTACATTTAAGCAGAGCATCAGGGAGCTAACGAAACTCATGAAGCCCCTGCACAGGTGGAGTTACCTCCAGCTAGGTGTTGTGTTGTAGGTTAGAGTCCAAGAATACTGAGAGAGCTATGAGGAGGTCTCCCTCAACCTGCAGTAGAGATGCTCTTCACTATGAAACAGCTCAGTGCTCTGTGGAAAGAAACGGGCCCGGGAAATGGTGTTGCAGGCTGAGTATCAGAGCATTTAAGCAAGGATGGAGGGATCCAGACAGCTTTCACTGTTCCAGTTAATCACTCCATGGAAAGTAGAACGTCCCAAACATGAGAAATTGGAAAGAAACCAAAATGCTCACTGAAATGATGACTGGAGGAACATGCAGGTCTCATAAGAAAGCAGAAGCAGCAATAACCACAGCAACTAGANTTTTAGGAACAGCAGTGTGAATCTAGTTCATAAAACTCTAAAGAAATCAAGACATTTTATTGATAATTGTGCCAAACAACAATGGAAGCAGATCAGAGAGGACATCAGTGAGAGGGGCTGCCAGGACATCATAGAGGTTAACGCAAATAGACCACAGCAGGGACCACATAGTAACTGTCAAATTGTCAACAAAATCACTCAGCAGCACCTCAGATTGCTTGTCCAAGGAAGAACCTGGCATAATTCCAATAAATATGGGATAAAGTGTAATTAAGAGATATTTTTATTTAAATTTCACCTAAGCAGATATAAAGTATGCCTTTGTTAGATCACTTGTCTCCTAAGTGTGGCTACCACATGGCAAAGCAAATGGAGAAGAGACCAGTCAGAAAACAAGGCCAAGCACTCACCTACCATCTGTCAATGCTGTGAGGCTTGTGTCATAGAATCAGAGAATGGTAAGGTTGGAAGGGACCTCAAGCATCATTTAGTTCCAACCTCCTGCCATAGTCAGGGGCATCTCTCACTAGCACAGGTTACTCAAGGCCTCGTCCAACCTGGCCTTGAACACCTCCAGGGAGGGAGCAGCAACAACCTCCCTGGGCAACCTGTTCCAGTGCCTCACCACCCTCACTGCAAAGAACTTCCTCCTGACATCCAGTCTAAATCTCCCCTCTGCCACTTTAAACCCATTGCCCCTGGTCCTGTCATTGCAAGATCTTGTAAATAGTCCCTCCCCAGCCTTCCTGTAGGCCCTCTTCAGATACTGGAAGGCTACTCTAAGGTCTCCTCAAAGCCTTCTCTTCTCCAGGTTGAAGAGCCCCAACTCTCGTAGCCTGTCCTCATAGCAGAACTGCTGCAGCCCTCTGATCATCTTCGGACCCGCTCCAACACTGTATACCAAAGTACATTTAAGCAGAGCATCAGGGAGCTAACGAAACTCATGAAGCCCCTGCACAGGTGGAGTTACCTCCAGCTAGGTGTTGTGTTGTAGGTTAGAGTCCAAGAATACTGAGAGAGCTATGAGGAGGTCTCCCTCAACCTGCAGTAGAGATGCTCTTCACTATGAAACAGCTCAGTGCTCTGTGGAAAGAAACGGGCCCGGGAAATGGTGTTGCAGGCTGAGTATCAGAGCATTTAAGCAAGGATGGAGGGATCCAGACAGCTTTCACTGTTCCAGTTAATCACTCCATGGAAAGTAGAACGTCCCAAACATGAGAAATTGGAAAGAAACCAAAATGCTCACTGAAATGATGACTGGAGGAACATGCAGGTCTCATAAGAAAGCAGAAGCAGCAATAACCACAGCAACTAGATGAAGAGTGACATGTTGCTACCCTCATTATTTTGTGTCTCTCTCAAGGGAAAGTTTTCCATCACATCTGTTTCACTAATTTAAATAAAATTTACAGAACATTGGAGTCAGCTCAAAACTGTATTTCTTAATTGTCAAATTATTGGCCATGAAAAAAAACAGAGAGGGGAAAGGAGAGGGAACGTGCAGTTCCAACCTGCAGCTTTGAAAAACAGAGCTAAAAATTACTTCAGAGAGAAGAATCAGACTCTTCTCCTTCTCCTGGGGAGCTCAAGGAAATCGAGGCATTGTAGCAATGTCCTACTGCTGCTGTTACTACTGCTTCACATGATGGCAATGACAAGGGGTTGTGGTCCCCCTGCTCTGCTGCAGCTCCCACTATGAAGGTAGGTGATGTTGGACACATCTGCCAGAGTTTCATCAACGCTGCCATACCTAATGGTTGTGTGAAACCCTTTCCCATCTTTGCCAGGAGCCTTTTGCAGAGTAACTTGAAGTTTTGTCCTCCACTTGGCACTTATCCTGCTCCAATGTAGTAAGCTTTTTTAAAAGATAAATATATTGCCCTAGTTGAAAAAAACATCATAATCAGAGTTTGTTGCAAACTTAAGAATTTTGCCAAATTCTAAGCATGGATCGCAAGATTTTTGCAGCACAAATCAGAATTTGCTCTTTGTCTACATAATGCTCTGTGAAGTTCCAGCCTGTCCTGTGCCTTCAGATGCTCTGAAAATAAAACATTTAAAATATTAGTATATTTCAGTAAAGCTACCAGTGTTACTGATTATACTGCTACTATATCAATACCCTTACTGATTATTAGTACCAATAATTATAAAACAATAATAAGCACAATGGAACTGAAAATTACTTTTTAAAGTGGGGATTCCTGGAACCTCTTGCATTTTGAGCTGAAATTCAGGAAATAGTCCCATTACCTTTACTTGCTGAACAAATCTATGTTAGACTGTGAAAGAGCAGCAGCTCATTAGTCAACAGGTCATCAGAAAAGCTGACAAAAGTCACTACACCAAGCATTAATGTATTTGTAACAGTGCCAAAGGACAGTGTCTGCGTAGACTGCTTTAAACCTGTCACCAAACTACCTTTTTTCTTAAAAATAAATCAAAACTGTCTCCTTCAGTAACTAAAAGTAGATGCTCTCAGGTGTTTAAAAGTCTATTATTGGGCTAGACAGTTTAAAAGCAAGAAAAAGTCAACACTGAGAGGGCCTAAAGCAAAACCTCAGACTTGAATAAGTCCAAATTTAGAGAAATTCAAAGTATCGCAGTATCACAGTATCACCAAGGTCGGAAGANACTCATATAGATGTTTCACTCAGAGAGGTCCTCTCCGAGCTTCCTTTGTCCTGAAGATTTTTGCAGCTCTGCCAGAGTAATGTGAAGGTTGCACCTATATAACATGGAACTTTCTCAAGCACAGAAACTCAAATCACTTCTACCACAAGGGTGGCTCTTGGTGTACTTCTAGCTTTCGGCCACCAGGACTGGCTGAAGAGCCATCTGTATTGTGGAGGCCCCTAAAGAGGAGAGAAGAGTGCTGCTCCTGGGGGTGGCCTTGCATAACAACCCCCACCTGTCTGCCACTGCAGAAATGATCTCCACGGTGTGAAGATCTGCTCAGACCTTCCCTTCACTTGTAGCCCCAATGCTCACTTCAACCTCCATCTCTCTCCTGTTGTTATTGCTTCTTTGGAGGAGCACAGGAGATGTCACCACCCATGTATGGAAGCAAAACTCATTTTATGTTACATCAGTAGCCTATTGACATGGAACATCACCAGTTAGCTTTCTTGCTGATAAATAAAAAATATTAGCCAAACCACTTGTTGTATATGCATTGTTCTTGATACCTGACAAACATTCTGGTTGTCAAGCAGGCAATATCTGATACATCTGCCCTGTTGTTTATCTCTCAGGCTACACTTACTCAAGCACTCTATCCTTATCTTCATCCATGCTAGAAATGAAGGCCCATATGAAAGTATGGCCATATTTGAATATTTTTAATGTCTTGGGGTCCTTTTTAAGTCTGACAGTACTCGGCTAATAGTGGATTACTGAAAAGTTACAAAACTGCACCTTGCACTTAGTACTGCTATTTATTCTATTTGCTACCTGTTAATATAATAAACACTTGCTTATGGCTATATTCAGACTACCTAAAATAGCACCTAACACTCCAGCTTCAGAGTCAAAGATGAGTGGAGTGGGAGCAGGAGCAGTTTTGGCTTCTCAAAGAGCTTCTGGAGATAAATAGTCACAGTGTCCACATCAGGTACCATCATGAGGAATCCATCAAATATGAGTAGCTTTAGAACCATGGGTGGCAAGAAACTCCCACCTCAAGCCAAGGGTGGAATGGATTTTTTTACTTCACTTACTGTTTTCTGCACTTTAAAAAAATCCTGCCCTTTCATTTGCAAGGCTGTATCAAATGTTTTCGTGTCTTGATGGCTGAAATGAGCAAGATCATGAGACAGAAATTGAAAGTGTGTTGAAAAATAGGAAGGACAACTCAAAGCCAGAGAATGACAAAAAAGCCTGGGACTAGAGAAAGACATGAGGAGAATCCCTCGCTTCTCACGAGTGATTCTGAAATGGGTGGTTGAAGGAAAGGCAGCTGACAACCAGACAAAGAGACATTTTGCATGTGAGAACTGTGCCAAAATGGGTAGATTCATACTGAGCTAAACATTGGCATTAGACAAGAAGTCCCAGAAAGACACCAGCCCATGGAGCTAATCTGAAGAGATGACCAGGAAGACAAGTGAAGATGGGGAATCGTGAAGGTGGGAAGAACTCAGCAGCAAGGAAAAATTGATGGAAAAACTAAAGTACTGTTGTGCCAAGTGGGAATGACTGGTTCCAGTCAAAGCCAGCTGAGCAATTTGTATTGAGACGTCATTGGAGTATCTGCTGAATAAGCAAATTGGAACTTGAGAAAGGAGACCTGAAGATGGGAAAATGAAGCTGGCTGGACATGGAGAAAAAGATTGAAAGCAAAGAAGTTTGCATAGGACAAGATAGAAGGATATGTTGATCCTGTTCATTGAAGTAAGCTGCTGTTCTGAGTCAGAAGGTAAACACAGGAAATTATGATCACTCTTGGTCTAACTTTGGAGAGCTGAATTTGCAGTGGAGTTCTTGTAATGTACCATGTGCATGCATACATTTGCACTTTATTGCACAGGATGGGCCCAGTCAGTTGTATGCCAGAAGCCAAGAGTGTAAAATCAGGAGTTGCCTTCTTTGTGATTTACTCTTTCCGACTCCTCAGGTGGAAAACTTCATTGGCCTGTCTTATTTGTGCTCCACATTACAGTACCTAATCTCACATCTGATCAGTTGTCAGACAAAACTCATCAGAGCTGTCTCATCTCCATTATCTGTTCCCTATCCTAGTTTTCCAAGCTTACTGCTCCACCAGTTTCTCCTTTCTGTGGGAGGAGACCTTACATCACCTCCAGAGGCTTATTTTTACCTACATTGAATTTCATTGTGCTGTATTTTCCATATACTTTAAACACTGATGAATCTCTCACTGGTTTTGTTTCCCAGTGGGGCTCAGATCATACATTTCTTCTGGAGATGTCACCTGAAGCCATGACCCACCAGCAGGGGTTGTAGGTTTTGTATGCCAGCAGATAGCCAGGTACTAACGAAGTGGAAGGATAACAGATCTGACAGAAGTACTAAGCAGGGAGCAACAGTACATACAGCCCCAGCTTTTCAGTCCTGCATCACAAACATCACTAAGCTTCTAGTATCCAGTGGTGTACAGACATCTCCCAGCCTGGGCAGAGGACTTTTCGTGATACTCCAAGCAATGCCACACAGATCTAGATACAGATTAGGTGTAGCCAAGCAGTCTCAATATTGCCTTTCCTTCTCTCTCGCCTATTCTTGTGGAAGCTCATCAGATGCCAGGTCACCAGGCCAGCACCCCAAGGTCATTGATAATAGTATTTCTGATTCTATCATTTCCCAAACCCTTACTGCTCCACACACATCCAGTCCCTCCAGTTCTGCTTTCCAGCTCTTCCTGCAACTACTTGTTACAGAAGGAGCACTAACTGCCATCCTCTTCCATACTCCATGTACACAGCCTCTTTTCCTTGCTATCCATGCCCATCTCTCTCCCACATCCTCAGCTGAAAGCACTGACTCCAGAATTAACTGAAATCCTCCCCAAAGTCCCCCAGAGATGGCTAAAGAACAGGTATCTGAGCCAAACCTGCCACATTACACAAGACCAAATTACCATGTATGACTTGATCCTTGCTCAGCCATAACAAATCCTTTGCTCACCCACGTCATCACTGTGCAATAATTTCTTCCCTATCACTGTCCTAGTGTTGCTAAAGTCCATGCAGCCCCAAGACAGTAGGCAGGAGCAGTTGATACCTCCTATCAACACAAGTTCATTCCTCGCTGGGGCCTCCAAAATCCAACTGTTCCTATGAAAGGTAATGTGTTCTTCTTATTCATGGGATTTGCCATGGCAGAAACATTATTTATCACATCCATTGGAACATGGCAGTGACCATCTTGCAATGAATTCCCAGACATCGAATCTCTCTAGAAGGTCCTTTCCCCTTGTCTCATTTTATGGCAAAACCAGCCTTCAGCAAAATGTCAATTATTTTGTTGCCTTTCTCAAAAACTTCTTCTGCTGTGTTCCCCCAGACAATGATGTCACCAGTGATCTGCAGGTGCTCTGGAGCTCCACCTTTCTCCAACGCATCATGGATCACTGCATGACAGATCATTGAACTGTACTTCCACCCTTGGGGTAAATGGTTAAATATGTACTGAATCCCCCTCCAGGTGAAATAAAACAGAGGTTTGCATTCCTTCGCTATTGGAATAGAGAAGGCAGCATTTTCAACATCTATAGAATCATAGAATCATAGAATGGTAAGGTTGGAAGGAGACCTCAAGGATCATCTAGTTCCAACATGCCATAGGCAGGGACACCTCCCACTAGCACAGGTTACTCAAGGCCTCATCCAACCTGGCCTTGAACACCTCCAGGGAGGGAGCAGCCACAACCTCCCTGGACAACCTGTTCCAGTGCCTCACCACCCTCACTGCAAAGAACTTCCTCCTAACATCCAGTCTAAATCTCCCCTTTGCCACTTTAAACTCATTGCCCCTTGTCCTGTCATTGCAAGATCTTGTAAATACTCCCTCCCCAGCCTTCCTGTAGGCCCCCTTCAGATACTGGAAGGCTACTATAAGGNTTTGGCTTCCTTGTATTCCAGCTCATACTGAAGTTCTAACATGTCTGGCACAGCAGAGCTCATGGGCAGAGTTACTTCATTTAGGCTGTAGAAGTCAACTATCAATCACTACTCTCCATTTGTCTTTCGTACAGGCCGTATTGGACTATTGAAAGGTGAATGTTTTTTTAATGATGTCTTGATGCTCCAGACAACAAATCAGATCATGTATGAGCACCAGAGAATCATGGTTTGTTCTGTATTGCTCATGATGTACAGTTTGAGTGGCAATTGGCAACTTCACATTCTCTATGTTATGCTGCCCAACAACTGCGGACTCATCTGAGAGCTCAGGCCTAACGGACAACTTCAATCTGTCTCCAACAGCTTCTACGGTTGTTATTCCAAAGGTTTATTTATAACTGTGCTGGAATATTTTAATAGAGAAAATTATATTATAGGCTGTGAAAAGGAAACAATGGTGATGTCTACTTCACTCATAGGATTCCTGAGATGTATAAGTACTCAAAACATAGATAAGCCACTTGGGCTTGTCATCTCTTGGGCTGTTAGTAGCTTTTGGCTTTCTCCTCTCTGCTGAGTAGCCTCACTAACCACT
>WBNM01005204.1:43787-71734 GCA_013399055.1 Ramphastos sulfuratus
GGGGGGGGGTGGGGAACTCCCAAACCATCACAATAACCCTTGGGATCTTTGAAGCGTCCTTCTCTCAGAAAGTCAATTCCCAGAATGCAAGGTGCATTTGGACCTGTTACAATGGCATGTCTTCACCAATCACTCCCAGTTAAACTTATTTCTGCCTCCAACCTAGCCAGTTCTTGAGACCCTCCTGTAATTCCAGAAATAGTAATAGATTCCACTCTTTTTTGAGGGCATCAATGTACATAGAGCATCTGTGTCAACTGGACTCCTATATTTCTGAATCTTCAAGGTACCAGACCATGTAATATGTACGTTCCAGTATATTCTGTTATCTTTCTGGTCCCTGGCCTCCACCTGGTTAAGAGGCAGGGCCCCTCTAATGCTGACCATTGCACGTACAATTGGCACAGTGTTTAATGGTATCATCTGAATCATTGCTAGAACTGCTTGAGTCACCTGGGGAAACTGAGGCAACTACTCTTTTAGTTTTGCCATTTTGCAACTCCCTCACTCTCTTCAGGAGAAGGGAGGTAGGCTTCCCATCCCACTTATCCATGTTTTCACCAGATTGGTCATGTAAGATTATCCAAAGAGACCCACGTGGCTATGGTGTGTTTCTAATGGAGTTAGTTTGAATTGGCCTTCTGGGAGGACGCCCATCTCTGATGGCCAAGACATGTACCCAAGACATCTCAAAGCTGAGACATATGGAGATAATCACTAATAAATTTTGAGATGTATCATGTGACAGGTGCTTTTGGCTCTGGTTGTCTGGAGTGAGGGGGAAGAGGTGAAGAGGGTCTCAGATGGATAGTTTTCTAGTGGAGGTTTAAATATGCCTACCCATGAATCATTCTTGTTTGTGCTGACCACAGAGTATCACATCTGTTGTTTTTACAATTAAAAAAAAAAAAAAAAAGGAAAGAAAAAAAAAGAAAATGACTAATACAACCTTATATAGACAAGCCACTTGAGTCAAGTCTAAAGCAGAGTCTGCTACTTGGACAAAATCATGGCTCATAACAGCATTTTAACATTTCTCCTGCTTAATGTTTGTGTTTTGGTTAGTTACTGAAGGGTGTTAACCTAGAGGTGGTCACCACAAGGGTTTGAAGTTACAGTAACAGCCCATTAAACAGAGCATGGCATATTCACTTCACACCCAGCTTGCCAGTGGTAGAGTTTCACACTTTGAAGGCTGCCAGCCAAGTCAAACAGCAGTACAGGGATCCATGCAGTGACTGACAGTTTTACAACCAGGAGAACAGGCAACATCCTTCCATCTCTTTCTTGAAGAAAGGATTCAGATAAAGACAGTGAATTGAACAAGTCCCTGTCTGCACCTCAGACTTCTTGGCCAGCACTCATTGTACAAGTACATGCACACACATGGTCCAAAACAGGCAAAGCTGCCAGTGCATGCGACAAGAGAAGCAGGAGCCACTCTTCATGCAACATCTGAAGTTCAGCACATAGATTCAATTACCCAAAGTGCCAAAAACACATAACAAAAATAAAAGAAACACTGAAGTTGTGGCAATAGATCAAATGAAAGTATTGGTTTGTAGGACTCAGCATTGATCGCCTGAATGAGATCCTGTGAGGTTTTGATCATGCTGAGCAAAACTTTTGTGCACTTCAGAGCATTCTTCATGGGTGAATATGTAGTTTTCAGTCCTCTTTGCCTTTCTTCCCTACTGATACACCCAACAGATCACCCTATCATGGCCTCAAATCTTCTTTGCTACCATTCATTTATATAGTACACATATCACACAGGTGGGGAAAAACCATCCTGTATTCTGTAGTTCCCCAGGCTTAGCTCCCAAACTTCCTCTGAAATGATGCCAACTGTTTTACACAAGCACTATTTATGTTTTTATTTATGTATGAAAATTTATTTAACTTATAGGGTGTGGTTTGCTCCCTGTCCACTGAACAGTGCACCTTCAAACATGCAAACTGTTTGCAGCATCCAAAATAGAAACATTGCTCTAACAGTAATTAGATCAAAGTTTAAAAGGATCAGAGCCTCATTAAGGCTTTTCCTCAAAGACTTTACAAGCTTAGAGCTTGAAGATAATCTTCAGTGTCAGATGAAAGGGAAGCTATGGGGATTGAAAGAGGAGCACAACAACCGTAACTTGCATTGGTTGCTGTTGGTGAAAAGAAACAAGGGTTTAGTGCTACAAATAGTTAAATCCGTAAGATCCTTGAGGGAGAGCTACAACCTCGAGACTCTCTTAAGTACCCCTGCTTTCAACAAGACTTCAGTGTGTTGTAAAGAGAAAGTTGAACTGTCGAGTTCCCTGAGTTTCCCATCCTCCCTCTCCTCCCACAGCAGCTGTCGCTGCAGGCAGCCACACGGAGCATGTGGAATATCTTTGGAAAAAAACATAACAAGGGTGACAAATCAGCCAGCTTTCCCTGGTCTGGATTAATTCAGTCTTCCAGAATCTTCATACTTTCTTTTTTTTTTCTCTATGTTTAGTCTTGATTGTTTCTTCCCTTCTTCCTGCCACACTGGTGTCCCTTCTTCCACACCCTGTTTCTAAACAGCACAAATGAGTCACAAAATACCCTGGGTTTGATCACCTGTGTTTTATAGATAGAAAACTGAGGGACAGAAATACTGGATACCTGACCTGATCAGCTCTAAGAACTGTGTGGCAGGGCACAGGCTCAGCCTACAAAAACATCTTTCTGTCTCTGTCCATTCATTCACATATAGCCCTTGCACAATGTGTTTCTTGTTTACTTTTATGTCCTTGCAGTCACCGTTCTTCCTTGCCTCTTTTCTAAATCTTCAGTTCTATGCTCTTAATGTTCTTATTTTCTTCTTGAATTTTTTGCTACAGTTCTCACTCATGTAGGTCTTTATGGTACCCCAAAATATCCCCTTAGCAAGGTTCAGTAGATTATTTTTGTGCCAGAGCTATCCACATGCCAGGAAAGCCTTACATTTACAAGGTGTGAAAAGTAGCAAGAAACCTAATTGACACTGCCAGATTTATTTCAAACTATACGGACAGGTTTAAGATACAACTGAGTCTTAAGGCCTGGGATTTAATGTGGAAGATGAGCTAGAGGAAGTAATCCAATTAATCTAAGCCTTAAATATGGCCCAGCTCTGCTTTCTAATTAAAAACAATAGGTATGCATAACTTACAGAAGTATTTTATTTCATTTTAATGGCCTTTGAAAAATGCATTACTAGATCATTTGTTTACAAGAGCATCAGACTGTAAAACAAATCTATCATCTCCTATCTATGTTATCACATTGATAATGATAAGTTGTTTGGGATATAAAAAGATCCATTACCTCTTTAATACTCAGGATGCTTCTGGTCAAAGTTTTACAGTAGAATTGTATTTGTACCAGATGAATGGTGTCAAAATAAAAAAATGATTATAAAAATTAATGAAACAAAGTCTAGATCTACTGTGAAGCCAGGATCAGAGCACCCTGCTTATGAGCCCCTGAGTATGTGTGATATTTTACCTCTTGTCTTACTTCTTGACACTCTTTAAATAAGAGGGAAGCACCTGAAACATTCTTTCAGTATTGCAACAATGCTTCTTCTCCATCAAACTTCACTTCCTTTTATTAAGATGTGTTATCCACTTGATGCTAAACTCTGATGCCTATTTAGTCACTAATTAGCTACATTCCCATCGGACCTGCTGCTACACAGTTTGAGATTTGTATAGCTAGTTAGGCCTGGCCTAATCAGAGCAGTTTCCTTGTACAATCAGTCCTCAAAGGTATAAAAGTGTATAAAAGGATAAGAAAGAAAAAACAGAGCGTTACCTTACATTAGTTTCAGTGAGTCAATGGGAGGTCTGAATAAGGACTGGGTAAGAACCAAAGAAAGAATACACACAAAACAGATGACATTGTCAGTCTGTAGAACTGCTTTTCCAAAGAAATAAAAAGAAGGTCACTAACAGGCTGAGAGAAATATTTGAAGTGGCTCTAACTTAAAAAGAAGTAACAAATAAAAAGAGATTATGCATGCTGTACAGAAAGCCAAGGATCTTAGATGTCAAAGTGAAACAACCACAGTGAAAGATTTTCTAGTTCAGTGTTCCTCATAAAGGAAGAGGGGAAAGAAGAGCAGACTATCTGAACTTCACCCCTCAATCACTTTTGCCTCTCTCTGACAGCCTTCTGAGGATCATAAGTATTAACTGAGCCCCAGGAAGCCAGAGGCAAGCACAGCACAGATGCTGCAGTCAGTTCACAGACCAGTCTCATCTCTCCTTCCTGTGGGATCTGGGGCCAGGTGTATGTAGGAATTTGTCAGACAGAAATTCAAGGACAGTTGCAGACAGGGAAGGCAGTGTCAGTAGATACTACCAACTGCTGCTACACTCAAGGAGAGGTAGAAAGTTTGGAAGGGAGATTAGCAAGACAGTGTAGAGTTTACGCATCTGGGAAGATAGGGATTGGGAAAGGGTATGAGGAAGGAGAACAGATTTATTGAGATGGAAATTATTATCCAAACAAATTTATACTGAACTGAAATAAATTAAGTTTGGGGTTTTTTTTAATTATTAAAATCTATGTTGAGGAGAGGGAAACCTGACTGAGAATTGCTATTCTGCTTTACAGAGGAGCCATTACATCTGCTAAGTGAAAACAAAAGGAGTAAGATTGTCATATCATAGAGGATAAAGAAATGAACCTTGTAAGTAAAATAGATGTTCTGCTTACACACCAGAGGCACATCTGCCTCTGGAACCAGATCTAGTCACAAGAGTCACTACTTCTTTTTTGTTTCTGACAATTTCACTTTTAAATTATAAATAAATGTTTATTGTTTTGGTCATGAACCTGGATCCTCAAAATGAGCCTTTTAGAATAAATAAATTTAAAAAAAAAAAAATTTAAATTTGTTCCAAAAAAAAAAAAAAGAAAGCAGTGATATGTAAATGAATGAATAATCTGTGTGGTAAGACACCATCATCTCAGAAATGCTAACAGAAATGCTTTTTGCCCATGTAGTGAGCAACAAACCGGATCATATTCCTACCTGCACTAGAATTCAGGTAGTTTGTTCAAATCTTTTTCTGCTTGTTTAAAACTAAAAAAAAAAAAACAAAAAAACACAAACTGAAAGAGTTTGAGAAGTCTCACAGCCCAAAATCCGCTTTCTGAAACAGTGACACATCTGGACTTCCATCACACTGCTCAGAAATGTCTTAGAATCATAGAATCATAGAAANTCTCTTAGCTTTCCTCTCCTCTCTTAGCTCAGGCTGTAGCTGCAAGGGATCAGACACTGTACCCAACATATATGCCATCCAGTCAGAATGAGACAGATGTCTTTTTACATGTCAAAACATATTAAGCACCTGAGCAGAAATATGCAGGCATTTTGGAGCACCTTTGATTAACTTTGCACAACCCCTTGTCATGGTAGGCCTAAGCAGGCCAAAATAGTCTTATACATGTCCTGGCTTGTCCAGACATGTTTTTCTGCTCTCACTCCTTGTGTTTTGGGGAGAAGAAACCGCAGGAAAGAGGACAAAGAACCTGGAGCCACTGAGTCTGAGGACTCAGACTTGTTTTGCATTCTGCAGTAAACAAGGTACACAGGGTTGCCTTGTGCAAGGCCTGTGTTCTGCCCAAATTTGGGTAAAGCAAGCCTATGGCTTCACCTAATATGGTCAGGCTTGGCTAACTGCCATTCTGATTGGCTATTCTGTGTCCAAAGGCCCATTAGTCTCGGACTGTATGGATAAAAGGAGATGAGCAACGTGTGCTCTGCCATTGTATCTGCTCCCTGCCATTGCATTCATGCTGCCTTGTATCCTGAAATGCCTGGAAACTGCCTTCCAACCACTTACCAGGAACAGGCTCTAAATGCCAGCATGTGATCAGCCTGCATATCCAGCGTGACATTGTGCCAAGCCTGCACATGGCATTGCATCCTGCCTGCCCCTCTGCAAGGCTTCTGCTGAATTGGGAGTCAAGGAACCGGGTCAGAGACTGTGCCAGACTACCAGCTTCCTGAGATAAGAGCCTGGGAAAACTCCAAAGCCTCTAACAGCTTCGAGACCACCAACAGCAACCCCTCCATGTGTTTTGGGTACTGTCCAATAATATTTTGTGAGTAAATACTTCAAGCCTCTTGTAATCACTAATTGCCTTCTGCCATAAGCAGAAAGGAGCTTCCTGCGTCCATCCAGTGGCTAAGCAGGATAACTAACTGCAAGTGGTATCAGTGACCACACAAACCTTCTCTGCCAGTAAAAATGTTTGCTTATGCTGGTTACCTCTTAAAGTGTTCTAGTTTTGCCTGTTCCCTGTATGTATAAATTTCCAAACAGTGCATTCTGAACCTTGTAAATAAGTTTTCTGGAGAGATTTAATGTTAATAAACAATTTTCATAGTTATTAACAATCTCTGCCTGGATATCAAAATTAACACAGATTATTAATTTTGCATCATTCGTAATACCCCTCAGTGAGCAGATGAAGGTATTCAAAAGCAGTTAGATTTCTCTCTTCTTTCTGAGGTGTTGGCATCTTACTTTCCCAGCTATGAACACTGAATTGCACCTCTGTTCTGGTTTGCTGGGGTGCATCCACCCTGCCAATCAAATATCTCTGCTATGTCTTTCGCACAAAACAAGCAACAGTAGCTACTTAAACTAAAAGAGGAACAAAATCTCCTCCTAAATTCTGAAGAGACATGTGTTACACACATGGAATTGTGTTTAGCATGACTGTGTCTTCCCTTTGTGCCATATGCATCCATACCATAGAATCACAGAATTGTTTCAGTTGAAAAAGACCTCTAAGATCATCAAGTCCAACTGTTAGCCTAACATCACCCACCGTGGCCAATAAACCTTATTCCAAAGTGCCACGTCTATGTGTTTTTGGAACACATCCAGAGATGGTGACTCTACCATTTCCCTGGGCAATGTGTTCTGATGCCTACCAGGCCACTCTCAGTAACAAAATCTTCCCTTTGATATTCATCTAAACCTGCCCTGGTGCAAATTGAGGCCATTTCCTCTTGTTCTATTACTTGATACTAGGGAGAGAAGACCAACACCCACCTCACTACAACCTCCTTTTAGTTTGTTGTAGAGAGCAATAAGACTGGGGAGGGATTATTTATGAGGTCCTGTAATGATAAGACAGAGAGTAATAGGTTTAAACTGGAAGAGGGGAGATTTAAACTAGACGTTAGGAAGCAGGTCTTTACAGTGAGGGTGGTGAAACACTGGGCCAAGCTGCCCAGGTAGGTTGTGGCTGCTCCCTCCCTGGAGGGGTTCAAGACCAGGTTGGATGAGGTCTTGAGCAACCTGTTCTAGTGGGGGATGTCCCTGCCTATGGCAGGGGATTGGAACTAAATGATCTTTGAGGTCCCTTCCACCCTAAACCATTCTATGATTCTATGATTTCTCTCAGCCTTCTCTTCTCGAGACTAAACAATCCCAGTTCCCTCCTTGCTGTCTTAGAAATGGTGAGATGACAGTTGTTGGAGAGAAATGGATGGGTTAATTTAGGACTTTCCCAGTTCCTCACTTGCTTGTGTTCATTTTCCTTTCCCTTGTCTCCTCTCCCATCCTTCTCCTGGAGTCAGCAGACTCTCATGCGTACAAAATCCTTCTTGCTATGTGCACACAAGTTGCCTGGCACGAAGTGAGCCAAGGCTTCCAAATTCTAGGTCACCATCACAAATAATATTCTTTATTTTTAAACACAGATATAGAGATATCAGACTCCTTGAATTATCTTCATCTGCTAGACTGGCAGCTTCCTAATCCCGTAGAATCATGGAAGCCACATCTAGATGTGCATGTGGGAAGGACCAGAGAATCACAGAATGGTAGAGGTGTGAAGAGACCTCTGAAGATCATCTAGTCCAACCTCTCTGTTTAAACAGGTTCACCTAGAGCAGGTTGCATGCCATGTTATCTATAAGCCAAACAATTCTGGATGCCATCCCAAAGGATGCACATCTGCTCACACAGAGGTTGGGGGCTTGATGCTATAACAATTTTGGGTAAAGTCTCCATTCTCCTCCATTCTGGAGGTCTAACCAAATGCTTTCTTCCTACCTTTAAGCTTCCAAATCCTGTCCCCACTTGACATGGTGGAAAAGCCACAGCCTCAATAAACTATAATAATTCATATTCCCTGAGGAGCTGATCCTGCTTCTATCTCTCTCACAGCTGTGATAACAGTGAGACTTTACGCTACGAGAATAACCCAGAACTTGCTACTTCCATGTGAAAACAAAATAGCTTCAATTCCTGCCTCATGGGGAAAAGAGAATAGGGGGGAAAAAAGATAAGGAAAGGCAAGGGGAAGAGGAAGGGGGAGGGGAAAAAGGAGAGGGAGGGGGAGAGGGGAGGGGGAAGGGAAAAAAAAGACAAAGGGGGAAAAAAAAAAAAAAAAGAGGCAAAAGAAAATAAAAGATAAGAAAAAGAAAAGGGCAAACTGAGATTACCTTTTGTTCCTAAATATCTTGCAGCAGTCCAGGAAGGCCCAAGCAGCTGGTTCCAGGTCAGGCCAGAGGAGGATGAGGAGCACAGCAGGGCCTGTTGGGTAGACTGAGTCATTATGCTTAAACTCATTGGGAAGTCTTCTTTACAAATAAAAAAAAAAAAAAAAAAAGGTAATTCATTAGAAAGTTTGTCATGATACATGGTTTGTGATGATTCTTACAATATATGATTTGAAATGTGGTTTCTTCATTTCAAGTTAAATTGATTTGGAGGTTGCAAAGCAAGGCACATTTGTTGTTCAAATGCAATAATGTATGAAGATCTTCACCAATTAAACCATTAACATAAATTTTGGCTGCAGGAGTAGTTCAGTCATTTATGTTTACTACTAAAAAGACTTTAGAAATACAAAATTCTGGAAATATGTCCAACATGTTCCTGAAAAAGACTTTAAGCCCACTGCCAAATACTGTAGACATGCACATGGGACACATGCATGGTGAGCCTGCACTCAAAGCTCTGCTGCCACGGGATAAAGGTGAGAATCATCTTAAGGACTGGAGCCTGGAGGGGAACATATTCTAGCAAAAAAGCCCCCCCAGGTTTCTACCCAAAGTGATTTTTACTTCAATTGCCACATAAAGAGTCTCAGTCCTATATTTCAATATTACACTTTGGTTTCTTTAAGTCATCAGGATGCAATTTTTATTTTTTTTTTCCCATATATTTTGAATGAGGGGCTGCTATATAGGAAGCTGTGAAATAATTTTGTCTCCATCATGCTCAGTCTTAAATGATGGGTCTAAAGTTCTGGAGCATGCAGCCCTCTTTATCTAAAAAGTCTGGGTAAGTCCATGTAAGTTAAATATAGTTTAACAGGCCATCTCAAAACACATTCATAGAATCATAGAATTATAAGGTTGGAAGGAGACCTCAAGGATCATCTAGTTCCAACTCCTTGTCAACCTCCCACTAGAACAGGTCACTCAAGGCCTCCTCCAAACTGGCCTTGAACACCTCCAGGGAGGGAGCAGCCACAACCTCCCTGGGCAACCTGTGCCAGTGCCTCACCACCCTCACTGGAAAGAACTTCCTCCTAACGTCCAGTCTAAATCTCCCCTCTGCCAGTTTAAACCCATTGCCCCTAGTCCTGTCATTGCAAGACCTTGCAATAGTCCCTCCCCAGCCTTCCTGTAGGCCCCCTTCAGATAGTGGAAGGCTACTATAAGATCTCCTTGAAGCCTTCTCCAGGATGAAGAGCCCCAACTCTTGTAGCCTGTCCTCATAGCAGAGCTGCTCCAGCCCTCTGATCATCTTTGTGGCCCTTCTCTGGACCCGCTCCATCAGTTCCATTCTCTTAACACATTCTCTTAACTGTGTATCTCTCCTTTATGCCTATAAATAAATTCTGTAATAAGGTTTTCCCCAGTTTTTTGTTTTTTTTTTTTTTTTTTCTGGAATGAGCATTGTCCACATTTGCAATTGACTTCCTAAGTATGCATCTTTGCAGATACCTCTTCCTCTGATAATTCAGGCATTTTTTTAAATGAAGTGTCACATACAAAATGTGCTTTTAATGCTCTTTGTACTTGTTCCAGTTCCCCGGTTGTGATTTCTTGTTGATGGGTTCATTGTTCAGCTCTTAGCTCAGTGATTAAAATATTCAAAGGACTTTCAGAAGGTCATCTAGTGGTGCCCAAAGGCAGAACTGACTATACATCAAGCTTCTTGGCAGTTGCTTGTCTAACCTGTTCTTAAAAGCCTCCAGTGATGGAGATTTCATCATCTCCCTAGGCAGCCTGTGCCAGACCATAACTATCCTTATCATTAGAAAGTTTTTCTTCCCAGCATGGAAGATACTGGAAGATGTATCAGTCACTGAGAAATGCTTTGAGATAATATTGTGCTGGCATTTACTGAGACCTAGTGTTTGATAGGAATACACCATCCTTGAAAGATATAGAAATGTGTTTGGGCCATTCCCAAGACAACAAGTGATAGTTACCAATTCAGAGTCAATTAATTATTGGCTCCTTAGAGGCAATACCTATCTCATTGGCTGCTCCTCGTGTCTTCCACACAATTAATAGGAAAATATTGGGGCAAGCACTTCTTCAAAATACTTAATTCTAAGAGAGGCCACTAAGATGGAAAAAAAGAAAGTGCCTGGATCAAATGCTGAAAGCACCCAGCCTCTGCTGAGATCCAGACCACATTGTGAAACAGATCAGATTAGACTGGATTAGGCTGAACACATAGTCCAAGTTCTTTTGCCAATAAGCAAAAAGAAGAAGCTTCCAAGAAAGCCTACTGAGTTTGCAGTATAAACTGGCACTCCCTGCAACATAATCAAATTGCTTCAGTGACAGGCAGCCTCATGAACACACACTCATTTTGTGCATGGTTTTTCTAATGCAGGGGAAAACAAAAAAAAAAAAAAAAGGCACAAAAAAAGAAAAGAAGCTCAATGCAGCAAGAGAAAAGGCAAGCCCAATGGTATTCTGACCAGTAATAATTATTTGCTGTGCACATTTCAAGAAGGAAAATGGGGGCCAGGAGAAGACCATCATTCAATCCATTGTGGTTAATTCAATTTTCTGTGGCTGAGATTCCTGACTTAAAAAGGAGACATAGATTTCTTCATTAACTTTTGTAACAAAAATATCGAAGCAGTTCTCCTGCTGTATTGAAAAAGCTTTCCATGGAAACCAGATAATGAGAGTTTAAAAAGAAAACAGAAGGGGGGAAAAAAAAAAAAAGAAAAAAGAAAAGAAAAAACACACATACACCAAAAAAAAAACTACAACAAACAACAACAAAAATCCCAAACAAACAAGAAAAAAACAACCCCCAAAAAAATCCAAACCCAAACCCAGATCTCAATCACAAGCCCTCAATCACAATTTTATTTTATTCAGATCCTAGTACTCACTTGGTTCTCACACAAACAATGGCTGTGAGATCCTGCTAGGCCACCTACTTCCATTATCTAGCAAGAAAATCAGCAAGTTCTGTGCTTGTGTGAAGGCTCACACACATGCAGGAAGGCTAAAGCCCACAACATACTGAAAAATCCTACAGTCCCAAGAATGAAAAAAATGGCACATGAAACAAGCCCAGATGTGAAAACAGAGGAACACTGCAGTTGTTTTCATTAGTGCCTGAATTTGCTCTAACTCAAGTACTTAACTTTGTCCTTGGTGGCTGCATTACTCAGTGGAGAGACACAGATATTTCTAGCCTACCCAGGAGAGCACCTTCCATGCTTCTCTCAGAACTCTCACTCTTGCACTGCTGTTGACAGGAGAAGTTTGGAGCATCCAGACTCCTAAATTAGGTGTTTATTTTAACTGTCCAAAATTAGATAGGATGCAGTCAGGGCTTACTGCGTGGTGGGATACAAACAGGACATCTTATCTAGACAACTTAATGCCTTGTGCAATATACAATGGCAACGTAGGAACCTATGAAAGGGTAGGAAGCCCTTTAAGCTGTTCTGAAAAATAAGCTCTAAGAAAGTTTAGAACTTGACTACAGAGTGCAGAAAAGGGCTTTTCACCCCTTGAAGATTATTCAGGACTTGGAGCATGTGGCAATCCTGTCTCCTCAAGGTTCAGTGGGAGGAAGGCAGTGCATGAGCCTCCTAACCAGACTACTTCTTGTGTACACAACACTCCCAGGGAAAGACCTCCAGCCAGAGGGCATTTTCACAGTATCACAGTATCACAGTATAGCAAGGTTGGAAGAGACCTCAAAGATCATCAAGTCCAACCCACTACCACAGACCTCAAGACTAGACCATGGCACCAAGTGCCACCTCCAAACGTGCCTTGAACACCTCCAGGGACGGNGCAGAGCCCTTCTGCCCTCCAACCCACCAACATCTGCCCCCAGCTTGGTGTCATCTGCAAACTTGCTGATGACTGTCTCAATGTCCTCATCCAGATCATCAATGAAGATGTTAAAGAGGATGGGGCCCAGTACTGATCCCTGGGGGACACCGCTAGTGACAGGCCTCCAGCTGGATGTGACACCATTCACCACCACTCTCTGGGCTCGGCCCTCCAGCCAGTTCCTAACCCAGCACAGAGTGTTGCCATCCAAGCCATGAGCCATGACCACTTCTCCTACAAGACACCTGTAATCACAAAGGAATGGAGCTTTCAGTGGAGCATCTACTGGCTACATGATCCCCATCTTGGCAGGTCAGGTTTCTGTATCTGTGATGAGAATAGGTTAAGACCTAGAGCAAAAGAGAACTAATAGCTAGCTAAGGATCTGTTTTCTGATTGTGCTTGCGTGCACACACACATCTCCATGTGACTTTCCCTGTGAATTCCTCACCAAGGACCTGAAAAACTGCATTGTCTCCAGACAATACATCCCAGTTTTTAGACTGAACCTGGCATTTTCTGTCAGTAGGAACTTAGCCAGCATTTTGGTAGTGTTCACACTGCAGACAGGATCATTTAAAAAGGCTTATGGTTGGCTGCAGACAAGACTCCTTGTTAGATCCCCTTCATTTTGCAGTACTGAGTTTGTGTCCTGCAGAGGCTGTGGCAACATCTCTGTGCTGGTTTAAGGCTAATTGGAATATTTTAATAGAGAAAATTATGTTACAGGCTGTGAAAGGAAAACAATGGTGATGTCTACTTCACTCATAGGCTTGCTGTGATGTTTAGGAATAAGTACTCAAAACAAAAGATAAGCCACTTGGGCTTGTCGCAGTCTCAGTCGGGCTTGGGGCACTCTCTGGGATACAGTGTCTGGGGCTATCTAGCAACTTCTGGCTTCTTCTCTCCGACAAATTAATTTCACTAATCACTTTTCTTCTAACTCCTCCTCTGGCCAATCCTCAAAACCTTGGGGTAAGGTATAGGGGTGGGGAGAAGGTGGAAGGGTGGTTGGGAGCCCCTCCTGGGGTCTCTGATTTCTGGGAGGGGTGTTGTGTTTCTGTATTACCTTTACCTTGTATATTTCTGTAAGTATTTCTGTATATAGTGTATATATCTGCTTGTATATTGTGCTGAGCTGTAAATATAGCTTCATCTAAAACTTCCAGCCAGCTGAGTTCTAGTCTGGGTGATTTTACAAAGTGTAGGGGGGCGGGGAACTCCTAAACCCACATCAATCTCCTAATCCTTTAAACAACTTTCCAAGCTACTGAGGACAAGCAGTCACAGAATCAGTATGGTCCAGCCTGTGGTTTTTCAGCTGAATGTTAGACTATCTCTTTTTCACTGTCCTTAGCCCAAGGCTGACATTTCAGGCTGCAGCAGTTCTGGTGTTTTCCTCGCAGAGGATTGACAAAAGGGCAGCTGCCAGCACATCCTGGAGCACTGTACCTGGGACCAAGTGCAGCCCAGGGTGCAGACAGCCACTCTCTGGCTGAATGGACTCTGCTGCCAAAGATGAGTAGCCTAGCTGTGAAGCTGAGGAGCAAGGGCTCGGCTGCATCAAAGAGCTTTCCCATTCAGGCATCAGGGTGGCCCTGGCTCTGTGGCACTCAGAGCACCTTATCTGTCACCTCTGTTCTTCATCCCCTCTCAGCCACTGCATTTAAGCACACAAAGGAATAGCAACTAGATGTGAATGTAGGGAAAAAAGACTGTCCGCATCTCCACAGAGGTCATTTTGCCGCATGTCTCTGTGTCTGCAAGAAGGAAAAAATTAGAACTGTTTTATCTTTATCAACGAGGCCAAGTGTAAGGTCCTGCACCTGAGCAGGCACAATCCCAAGCACAAATACAGGCTGGGTGGTGAATGGCTGGAGAGCAGCCCTGAGGAAAAGGACCTGGGGGAGTCTNGTCCCTTCCAACCTTACCATTCTATGGTTCTATGATTCTATCTTTGTTTGGTGTTACCAATCTATACATTATCATTAAATCATATTTGTGCAAGATCCTGCACCTGAGTCAGGGCAATCCTCAGTATCAATAGAAGCTGAGGGATGATAGGATTGAGAACAGCTCTGCAAAGAATGACTTGAGGGGTTGAAAAGCTCAATGAGAACCGGCAGTGCACACTCACAGACCAGATGGCAAACTGTATCCTGGGCTGCACCAAAAGAAATGTGGTCAGCAGCTCATGGGGAGTGATTCTGTCCCTCTACTCCACTCTGATGAGACCTCATCTGGAGTACTGTGTCCAGCTCTAGAATCATTAGTACAGAAAACATAAGGACCTGTTGGAGCAGATCCAGAAGAGGGCTGCAAAAATTATCGAAGGGACACCTCTCTCATGAAGTCGGAGAGAATTGTGATTGTTCAGCCTGGAGAAGAGAAGGCTCCCAGGAGGCCTTTTTGTCACTTTTCAATAATTTAAAAGGACCAATAAGAAGGATGAAGACCCCTTTGTTGCAACAGGACAGGAGGTAATGGTTTTAAACTACAAGAATAAGAAATAAGAAAAAAAAACTTTTTACAATGAGGGTGCTAAAACACTAGAACAGGTTGCCCAGAGAGGTGGTAGATGACCCCATCCTTAGAAACAGTCAAGGTCAGGTTGCATGGGGCCCTGAACAACCTGATCTATTTGAAGATGTTCCCATTGACTGTAGAGGACTTAGACTAAGTGATCCTTAAAGGTCCCTTCCAACCTAAAACATTCTATGATTCTGTAATTCTATGTCTCAATTTTAAACACACCTAGAAGTTGGGGTTATACAGGGATATTAGATTTTTTTTTCAGTTGAAAAATATAAATTAAGATTATAAACCTAAATCTGTTAATTGTTCTGTCTTCCATGTACTGAATAGCAAAAATTGCCCTGGCACTAATAGCCAGGAAAAAAAAAAAAATAAACCATTTGTCTCTTTTTCCTTCCCACCATGAATTCCTACAGAGCCAGTTCCTTATCCTAATAAGGGCTAGTTAATAACTTATTTTAGAAAGAGTAAGTACACACATTTTCATCTTGCACTCTGATTACTTGCTAACAATAAAAATAAATATGTTCAGGCAGAAACTTAGCAGGGTTTAGAGTGGCCAAAAAAGTAACAATTTCCTGAAAGGATATGCTGAACAAATAATATGAAGTTATTTTCCTAATACTTGGTGCAAACCAGACGAACCACAGGCCTGAAACTTCAAGGTGGATCAGAGCTCTATGGTCCCCTGTGAGTTCAGAGACATCAAAATTATAAAAGGTACATCCAAAGCAAGTCAGTGGGAGCTCAAAGATTAATGAGTGGTCCTCCAGACTCCTTTCCTGCAGATACCAAACCTGTACAGAGCAAAAATGCACTTCAGTATTCCTTTCTCCCTTTGCTGCTCACTGAAGGCAGGTCAGATAAGCTTGTTCCATGTGAGGCTGCATTCCCTGCTTGATGTAAGGTGCTTATTTCAGTACCAGTGAAGCATGAATTAATATTAATCATTCTTTGCCACCACAATCTTGACTCATCCAAAACTGCAGGGGTAGCTTTTCTTTACAGCTCCAATTAAAAATAGAGCTGGCTTTATCTTTCTAAAAAGGAACTATCAGCAATGAAATACAAATGACAGAAACTTTGATGCCTCAGGATCTTCCACCATTCTTTGTTCTGATATTCAAAAGGCCAATAGGTTCGTGACAAAAATGTATTCAAACACAGATACTTGTTAGGGTTGGCTTTCAGTTACTAGAAAAAGTTTATTTATTTCTCAGTGATGAAAACGTTGTTATAACTGGCTAGAATTTGTGTCTTTCCAAAATAACTGACTGGCTACAGTGGATGCTTTTATGGCTGGGGGCTGATATCCAGCCACAAAGGAGTATCCATTTTTAAATAAAATTATATAATCAATCAAACCACAATAATTTCCCAACAAGAAATTCAACTATCTCCTACTGAGCTCCAAACAACATTGGACCTCTGAACTAATTTGCCCTGAAGGATTAAAATCAAGAGATGACTTTTTCTAAGGCGTAATGCTATAAATTGTTTCAAAATACCAGTGCTTGGGAAATAAGGTTGACTTTGGGGCAACCTGCCAAATAGGCTTTGCTTTCAAAGCCTCACTTCCCACTTGTCAAGGCAAGGAGGATCTGATTTGGCGTAGATGTCACAGTTTATGCAATATCACCCAGAAACAAACTCAAATGCACATGTCCCACACTGACTCAGCAGTATGGGTTTACAGGGTTGTGGTCTGGTGAGGAGGGATTGTGCACAAGCTTAGGTTACTGATTTCTTCTTTGTGGCCTTCCTCCTCCCAGGCAAACACCCCAGAAACTAGCAGCCCCTTGGGATGCCTCATGACCTGAGCAGCACAACAGATTTGCAGGCATCCAGTCACCACTCCCCCAAAATGTACCCGTGGGTATGGGGCCAAGAACCTTCACACTGGTCACCCTTTTTGTGAGCTCAGGGATGCTGATACATGTGAATCATCTTCCTTTTCTCTTTCTAGGTTATTCCTTCCCTCCTCCAAAACCACTGTCTCTCTGCCTTAGCCCTGCACCAAGCTCCCAACAGACTCACATCATAAGTGGACTCACATCATAAGTGGAACTTTTTAATCCTTTCAAGTGGACCTCACTCCCTGGGCATGAGCTGTTACATATGCATACAAACTTTGGCATTTTTTCTGTGTAATGAATTCATGCTACTCTCTTCCTGAACTTTAGCTCAAAACTCAGCTGGTGGGGACAGCTGTTATCTTTTTTCTTTTCAGTTGCTTGCCAAGGGACCACCCTTTGCATCTGACTCACCACCTTTCAGGCAGGCCCGGAAGGAGTTAACTTCCTTTTCACCCTGCTTTGAGGTTTCCTGCTTTGATATTGCAAAAATTCTGCATATAGCAAGGCAAAGGAAAAGCAGGGGGAGAAGCCTTTCTGGTAGTAACACCTGGTCATGATCTGCATACATAAATAAAAATTACATTCGCCTTTCTCTCAAGTTGAAGACAATCAGGACTAATTCCCTGCAACCAGAATAAATAAGCATACAGTCAGGCTGAGAGGAGAATGGGGAAGTACAGATTGGTTAGCATTTGAGATACAAGTCCCCTCAACTGCTATCAGCTTCAGCAGCTCTTTCTATACTGCTGCAATGGAGGGATGTACAGACCAGCCCACAATCATGATGCTTTGGGACCACTTCTTTGATGGCAGACAGGCCATGTCTGTACTACACAGCACATGACTCTGGATCTCTCTCAATGTGGTGTCTTCTAATAATATCATAGAATCACAGAGTCAGATAATATCTCAAGTTGGAAGAGGCCCACAAGGATCACTGAGTCCAACTTCATGCTCCTCACAGAGCTACATAAACCGCATGACTAACAGTGTCATTCAGATGCTCCTTGAACTCTTATAGGCTTGATGCCACCATAATTTCCTGAGGAGCCTGTTCTGGTGACTGAGTATCAGTATTTTTCATGCTTTCCTTAGCTGAAAATGTCTGAAGTAGTGAGGACTTGGCTGCACCCCAGGAGCATATTATTGTGGCACTGAGAGTCCATGTTGCATACTCCTGGGGCATAGTAGAGGGTACATAGCCCTCTGAGATAGCACTGGATGTCTGTGCATGGTGAAGGCAGCCACAGCTAGCACCTTTCCAGTGGACACTGTGATCTGTTCCCAGGACTCTGATGGGTGTTTGGGCTATATTTTTGAGGCAGATCATTGAAGGAGTCTAAAAGAGAGCAAGGTCATGAGTTACATAATAAAATCAATCAGAGCTTCAGCACTTAGGCTTCTTTCCTGGGCTTTTCTATTTAACACTATGGAGACATTCTATGAGGCTGACCATGAGGAGTGCTGTGCAGACACTCACCCTCTCTGGGAATGTCCACAGTGCCATGCCTGCAAAGCTTTTGTCGCTGGGAAAGAGGAGATAGCAAGGATGCAGGATCCATTTAGCTCTAATGAGCTGATCCCTGACAGTTATTTATGAATCTCCTTCTGTCTGTGGTAAATGCAAAGACTGCCTGGGTAAACCACAGCAATAGGGGGTTAAGCTGGGTCAGATTTCCTCTCATGTGCCATAGGGTAGGAGCATACAGTCAATTACTGTGCCCCAGCTGATGTTCAATGTATTTATTGTGCCACAATATGCTGATCATATGTCTGAGCCTCAAGAAATGATTAACATTTCTGGTTTGATTAAGTAAAGGTCCCTTTTGAAGCTGCAAATGATGCTGCTACAATCTATCAAGCAAATACGTATTTATGAATATTTAAAAATGCTAGTTATGCAAATGTACACTTAGGGAATTTAAAAATACACATAATTAATCTCTTTGGGCTTGCTGTGATCTGTTGAGTGAATACATATCCGATGAGAATAATCAACCCAATAAACCAGCAATGATTATTGCAGATGGATACTCAGTTTTACCTCCTTTCTGTCCAAGTGATGGTAATACACAGTGGTTCTGGAATAGGCAGTTGTCTTATTTCTTCAGTCATTTCTCTGCTAGGTTGCAATAGTTCATGTCAGCTGATGAAGCATTCCCTGCCATAGCCACATCTAATCAAGGGCGTTAAGAGTCATTATTAAATCATTGCTGCAGCACATTTTCCAGATCAAATGTTTGTGTTCACACCCTTCCTTCCATGAGTTCTATGCCCTAAAGGTACTCACTTTAGGACTGTGTCCTAAAAAGTACTCAGTGCTTATTTTTGTAATGTCTGACCCCACAGTTTCCCAGTCGCTGTTGGAATCCTCATCCTCAAGTGCATACAGAATCATAGAATCATAGAATGGTAAGGTTGGAAGGGACCTCAAGGATCACCTAGTTCCAACCCCCTGCCATAGGCAGGGATACCTCCCACTAGTACAGCTCACTCAAGGCCTCGTCCAACCTGGCCTTGAACACCGCCAGGGAGGGAGCAGACACAACCTCCCTGGGCAACCTGTGCCAGTGTCTCACCACCCTCACTGAAAAGAACTTCCTTCTAACATCCAGTCTAAATCTCCCCTCTGCCACTTTAAACCCATTGCCCCTCATCCTGTCATTGCAAGACCTTGTAAATAGTTTCTCCCCAGCCTTCCTGTAGGCCCCCTTCAGATACTGGAAGGCCACTCTAAGATCTCCTTGAAGCCTTCTCTTCTCCAGGCTGAAAAGCCCCAACTCTTGTAGCCTGTCCTCATAGCAGAGCTGCTGCAGCCCTCTGATTATTTAAAACTATCTTTGGACATAAATCTCCTTGGTTACTTACTCTGTGATCTGTAGGAGATTCTTCTTCTACCTGAGCTGGAGCAGACTAAACACATCTCCTCTTAAGCTGTCAGACATTATGGAGTAGATTTCTAGTTAGAGCCATTTCATTTCCTCTTCCCTTGTTCTTTGGCAGTTGGTCCATGATCTGATCAACAGGGATTACATCTGAGATACAAGGAACTGAGGATCAGATCCTACTCAATCCATTTATAGAATCATAGAATGGTAAGGTTGGAAGGAGACCTCAAGGATCATCTATCACCATTTATACAGTGTATAAAATTAAAAATCCTCATCCCATAATTCTCCACAGACAATGGTCCACTGCAAGCTCCCACCTGTAATACTGCATCCAGTTCTGGAGCCCCTAACACAAGAAGGAGAGGATTCAGAAGAGGGACACAAAGATAACCAGAGTAGTGGAGCACCTCTCCTATGGAGACAGCCTGAAGTCTGTTCAGTCTGGAGAAGACAAGACTCCAGGGACACCTGATAGTGGCCTTCCAGTACCTGAAGGGGGTCTACAGGAAAGCTGGAGAAGGACTTTTTATAAGGTTATGTGGTGATAGAACAAGACACAATGGTTTAAAACTAAAGCAGGGACGATTTAGACTACACATTAGGAAGGTCTTTCCTATGAGAGTGGTGAGACATTGGAACGAGTTGCCCAGAGAAGTTGTGGATGCCTCATCTCTGGAGGTATTTAAGACCAGGCTGGATGAGGCTTTGCGCCATCCACTCTAGCAGGAGGTGTTCCTGCCTATGGCAGGAGTGTTGGAACTGGATGATCTTCCAATTCAAGCCATCCTATGATCATACAGTTCTATGATTCTATGATTTGAACCTAAGCAAGGATGTTTTTTTACTATAAGCGTGTTTCATTCATACAAGGTCTTGTAATGACAGGACAAGGGACAATGGTTTTAAACTGGCAGAGGGCAGATTTAGACTGGATGTCAGGAGGAAGTCTTTTCCAGTGAGGGTGGTGCGGCATGGGAACAGGTTGCCCAGGGAGGTTGTGGCTGCTCCCTCCCTGGAGGGGTTCAAGGCCCGGGTGGACGAGGCCTTGAGTGAGCTGTGCTAGTGGGAGGTGTCCCTGCCTATGGTAGGGGATTGGAACTACATGATCCTTGAGGTCCCTTCCAACCTTACTATTCTATGATTCTATGTCCTGTCCATGGAGCTCATCAGCACACACTGTCCACATGCTTCAGTGGTTAGGCTGCATTATAGGAACCCAAGAAAATGAACAACTGTTTAGTCAGCACTGACTCACATCCAGAGGATAGAACAAAACCCTGAATATCACACACTGTCAGCCCTGTATACTCAGCATCATTGATAATTTTATTTATTTCACATATCAGCAAAGACAAGCAGACAATTTCCAGCTCTAGATTTCTGAGAATAAGATGGAAAGCAGAAAAGAACCAGCTACATTGACAAAACTGAGAATGTCACACAGGCGTTCAAAAATAAATTGCTTTGAAAGCATGGGAGCTGAGTCCATTCTTTATGGAAGTCAGAAATTATATATCAGGATCCTCAAAAAGACATCTGAAGCATCTACAGACATGAGATACAGAGAGCAAGGGCAAAATTCACCCTCATGCAGATGTCCACAAGTTTGGGCTATACAGATGTCCATAGTCCACTCTACTGGTTTGAGCTAATTGGAATATTTTAATAGAGAAAATTATACTATTGGCTGTGAAAAGGAAACAATGGTGATGTCAACTTCACTCATAGGCTTGCTAAGATGTTTAAGAATAAGTACTCAAAACATAGGTAAGTCAGTCTCTGGGGCACAGTGTCTCAGGCTGTCTAGCAGCTTCTGGCTTTCTCCTCTCTGCTAATCTCATTAACCACTTTTCTTCTAACCCCCCTGGTTGATCCTCCAAACTCACTTTGAGCATAAGGCAAACCTTAGGGTAAGGTATAGGGGTGGGGAGAAAGTGGAAGGGTGGTTGGGAGCTCCTCCTGGGGTCTCTGATTTCTGGGAGGGGTGTTGTCTTTCTGTATTACCTTTAACTTGTATCTTTCTCTAAATATTCCTGTCTATAGTGTATATCTCTGCTTGTATATTGTGCTGAGCTGTAAATAGAGCTTTGGTCCTTAACTTACAGCAGTCTGAGTTCTAGTCTGGGTCATTTTACAAAGTGTGGGGGGCGGGGAACTCCCAAACCATCACATCCACATAATCCGAGGGCTCTCCATCACATGTTGTAATGCTAGCACTCTGCACTTCTGGTAGCCACATCATACAGAAACAGTGCTGGTCTCAGAGCAGATCTGGGGAATCTAAGGGTAGCTGGATATCAATGCAGTGCAGTAGGTGACACTGTGGATGTAACCATGTTCACTTAGTGATTCCTTTCTGAAGTCAAGTAAAGGCAGTACAGCCTTTCACAAAACAAATGGTGAAACCTAGACCTCAGGCCAGGTTTCTGCCTTGGGCCTAGCTTCATAGGTACCTTTATTAGCCACGTCTGAATCCACTGTTCCCATACTTGTGATCACAGAGGCAGAATCTCTAAACCACACCTGTCAATCTGATCAGTGTGAAAGTGATCAACGAACTTCACCATAGTTTAGCAGAACTGACTAAAGTTTAAGAAATGGCAGGCAGTTTCTAATTTCAGACGTCTGTGAGAAAAGGCAAAATCAAGACCATTATATTCAGCAGTGCACTGA
The DNA here is from genome assembly GCA_013399055.1 of Ramphastos sulfuratus. Lineage (NCBI taxonomy): Eukaryota > Metazoa > Chordata > Aves > Piciformes > Ramphastidae > Ramphastos > Ramphastos sulfuratus. The sequence continues at coordinate 66,107 of WBNM01005204.1, forward strand.
CTGACATTTTCATACACTAAGTTTCAGTCACAGAACCACTTATCTCTAGTGGAAATATTGACACAGATATGAAAAGCAACACTAAATACTTTTAGAAAAGCATTTCATTCCTGAGCTTAAAACCTACTGTTTCAAGTGGCCACAACTAGTAGTTCTCTTAAGCAAATTAAGTTCAATTATCTGATGTCTAAATTATAATCCTCTCACCCCTCAGCTCCATTTGCAGCAATTTTTAGCACAAGAGCAGTAACAGTTACGCACACTTTCCTAATTATAGATAATGATCTTTATAAAGAGCTGCTAGAATATGCTAAGCATCTTAGCATAAACATACTCATTCATTCCTACAGCAAGAGTGTGGTAAAGCCTGGTGATCATGGCAAATAGTACCCCTGTGGAAGTAATCTGCTCAGTACAAAATACTATGTTAGTCAAATGACCTACCTCCTCCCTTTCTTCCATCCCATCAGCTGCAGGTGTTTGTTTCCAGCCCAGAGGGAAAATCTCAATATGTCCTTCACAAGAGCAGTATTCAGAATGCATCCTTCATTGCCTCTGACTCGTGAATTGATGATCTTTGAGGTCTCTTCCAACCTTGCTATACTGTGATACTGTGAATCTTTCTCTCTTTGCTGCCATAAGGCAAGCCAGTTCGAAGACCTATTTTATCCCAGATCCCACACTGCTCACACTGTTACAGAAAAATTAATGACCAGATAATTCTGCCAGGGCAGATTAAGGGCACTACTTGTAACAAAAGGGCCAAATTTTCTCAATGTGATTGAGACAGGCAACATAATAGGCCTCCAATCTTGTCTACTACCTTTCCTTTCCTTCCCTTTTTTGATCTTTGTAGTCTTATTCCAGATACTGGTGTTACATTAAAATTAAATAAAAGCTGAACAAATCCTTTGGGTACTCAATGATTGTGAGGGAAACCATATCTGCACTGTACTCCACACATTGAAACTTACCTTGTGCATTATAGATTGTTCCTTATTAAAGGATTCATTCTGCTAGAGACAGGTAAAAGGAAGAGATCTCCTATCCACTTGTAAAACAAAGAGCCTGTGCCCAGATGTGATGCTTGTGGACATAATGGAGGCCATGGTCACAAGAAGAAAAGCCCTGCCTCCAAGGAGCCCTGTGCTCGAGACACAGCCCTATGCCCCTGGGATGTCCAAAATCACTCATTTACTGCTGCTCCCCAGCTCACAGCATACCCTCAAGTAAAACAAAAGGCTCACCAGCACTAGTAAGCTTTCCAGGTAACTTCAGGGAGGTGCAAAAGGAGAGAATATGTGCATTGTAATACAGATTCCCCAGCACCTGGGCATTGGAACAGGAGATGATACTAAGATCACACCTTCACCTCTCCTGTCGTTGCAATCTAGGAGTTCAGGAGCAGATGCTACCAGTTGCCAAGATGGTCTGTGCCACACTTTCCAACACTCCCTGCGTGATAAAAACAGCCTCATCTCACAAAGGGCAGTTACTGGAAAGACAAGCTCTCCTCTTGGCACCATGAACTCCCATTACCATGCCTCTGAAAAACAGCTATACTGTTAAGAGAGCTAAAAGAAGCTGAAACTCAGGCCTTGAGTGAGTAGGAGCTGCTCCTGAGGGCCTGGGGAGGTCCTTTGCTGAGTCTTGGAGGACCCAGCCCATAACGTGCTTTCTGAAGCATGCACACTTTTTGACATCTGAGGACCAGGTCTGCAAGCTCCAGGCTGGCAGGCTGAAAAGCAAGTGCATTTCCTCCCCTTGCTGCCAGCTGACCTGAAAAACCACAAACCGCAGCATTGGGAGGGGCTGTGGGAGCAACCTCTTTGCAACAGAATGGTCCAGCACCTGCACCTGACAAAAGAGCCTCCAAGAAATACTGCACTTGCCAAGAATTTTCTGCCAGAGTGGTCTGTACTCCTGAGGTTTTGACAGCACTGGGCTTTCCCTTCTGGGAAATTACTCCTGCTTTGTATCCCTGTGAAACAACAAGAGAGGAAGCCTAGTGCAAATCCCAGTTCCCAGTTCTGTGCTCCAGGCCATCAAATTGCCTGTGGCTGCCTCAGAGTTTTAGTCAATACTGGCATAACAGCAGTGTGGGGTAGAAAATTTTGCTAGCCCAGCTACCTGGTAGAAACAGAAACTCCTACACAGGTCACTGTGAGAATCATCACATGGGGCACATAAAAGGTGTATTTCCATGAGCTCTTGAGAGTTTGTATCTCTTCAGAACATAAATCACTTCTGACAGGAGAAACAAAAAAAGGGATGCACCTTTGCTGCTGTCAGGATCAAAAGCAGATGCAGCAGTAAAATTATAAAATTGCTCCAACAAGGCCTCAACTGTTTGATGATCACATTAAGAAGGTCAGAGAAATGCACGAAACTGAAACAAAGCTGCTTTGAGAATACCAGTCTCACACTTGGTAAACAGTAGAGATGAGGCTGTTACAAAAGAAGTCTGGTGAAGGTCCTGCTCCTACATGTGGTACACTATCTGTGCGAATATCAGCTCCAATGCAAACTCGTATGACAAGTCATAGTACCAAACCTTTCAGAACTTAGAGGTAAGTCTGCAAGTCTGCTAACCTCACCAATGCAAACCTCAACATTGCAGACAAACCCATCTCATGTCTGCTGTTTGCAGCCTGCAGCCAGACCCTCCCACCAGCTATGAACAAAACAAGAGTACAACACGTTTTTAGGAAAGGCACACTAATAGTGTGCAGAACAGATGAGCATATAGCTGGTGTGCTGGGTTATGAAGACTTCCTGCCTCTTACCCAGGAAGGGCATGGTCTGCAGGTGTTATCTGGGGTGAAAAATAAAGTGCACCTCCCAGTCACTTATTCCTAGTTACCACTTTAACTTTCAAGGTTTGTCTTAGTAAGAGAAGCTCTTCAGCCACACTGCGTTTATATGGAAATATCATATACACATATGATAGAAGGAAAAAGAAATATGGCATTATTTTGAGCAGGCAGAGATTAATAGAATCATAGAATGGCAAGGTTGGAAGGGACCTCAAGGATCATCGAGTTCCAACCCCCTGCCATAGACAGGGACATCTTCCACTAGTACAGCTCACTCAAGGCCTCGTCCAATCTGGCCTTGAACACCTCCAGAGAGGAAGCAGCCACAACCTCCCTGGGCAACCTGTGCCAGTGCCTCACCACCCTCACTGCAAAGAACTTCCTCCTGACATCTAGTCTAAATCTTCCCTCTGCCAGTTTAAACCCATTGCCCCTTGCCCTGTCATTACAAGACCTTGTAAATAGTCCCTCCCCAGCCTTCCTGTAGGCCCCCTTCAGATACTGGAACCAGGGGATTGAGTCCATCATCAGTAAGTTTGCAGATGACACCAAGGAGTTGGTGTTGATCTGTTGGAGGGTAGGAGGGCCCTGCAGGGGGACCTGGACAAGTTGGATGTGTGGGCAGAAGCCAATGAGATGAGATTTAACAAGGCTAAGTGCAGGGTTCTACATTTTGGCCACAACAACCCCAAGCAGTGCTACAGGTTGGGGACAGAGTGGCTGGAGAGCAGCCAGGCAGAAAGGGACCTGGGGGTGCTGGTAGTCAGTAGGTTGAACATGACCCAGCAGTGTGCCCAGGTGGCCAGCAGACCCAACGGCATCCTGGCCTGTATCAGGAACAGTGTGGCCAGCAGGACAAGGGAGGTTATTCTGCCCCTGTACTCAGCACTGCTCAGGCCACACCTTGAGTACTGTGTCCAGTTCTGGACCCCTCAATTCAAGAGAGATGTTGAGGTACTGGAACATGTCCAGAGAAGGGCGACAAAGCTGCTGAGGGGCCTGGAGCACAGCCCTGTGAGGAGAGGCTGAGGGAGCTGGGGTTGTTTAGCCTGGAGAAGCGGAGGCTCAGAGGTGACCTCATTGCTGTCTACAACTACCTGAAAGGAGGTTGTAGCCAAGTGGAGGTCAGTCTCTTCTCCCAGGCAACCAGCAACAAAACAAGGGGACACAGTCTCAAGTTGTGCTGGGTGAGGTATAGGCTGGATATTAGGAGGAAGTTCTTGACAGAGAGAGTGATTGGCATTGGAATGTGCTGTCCAGGGAAGTGGTGGAGTCACCATCCCTGGAGGTGTTCAAGAAAAGACTGGATGAGGCACTTAGTGCCATGGTCTAGTTGATTGGCTAGGGCTCGGTGATAGGTTGGACTGGATGATCTTGGAGGTCTCTTCCAACTTGGTTGATTCTATGATCCTATGATTCTATGATTTGGGTTGGAAGAGACCTCCAAAGGTCATCTAGTCCCCTGCAGCGAGCAGGGGCATCCTCCATTACAAATCACAGAATCACAGAAACATTCAGGTTGGAAAAGACCTTCAGGATCACCAAGTCCAACCAAAATCCCTACTCTACAAGGTTCACCCTAAACCATACCTTCAAGCACCACATCCAAACAACTTTTAAAGATATCCAAGGTTGGTGACTTAACCACCTCCCTGGGCAGCCCATTCCAATGCCTGACCATTCTTGCTGTGAAAGATTTTTTCCTAATATCCAGTCTAAATATACCCAGTCACAGCTTGAGGCCATTCCTTCTTGTTCTATCACTGATTACCCCTAAGAAGAGACCAGTGCCAATCCATCCACAATGTCCTTTCAGATAGTTGTAGACAGCAATGAGGTCTCCCCTCAGCCTCCTTTTTTTTCCAACTAAACAGCACCAGCTCCTTCAGTTGCTTTTCATAAGATTTATTCTCTTAGATCAGCTTGCCCTGAGCCTTGTAGAGCCTGATCTTGACTATCTCCAAGGATAGGGTCTCAACTACCTCCCTGGGCAACCTGTTCCAGTGTTCCATCCACTACCCTCACAGTAAAGAAGTGAAGCTAAACAGACACACTAAACCCAAATCATTGCAGTGACAGATGAATGGACTGGCTGGAAAGAGTTGCTGGAAACAGCCTTTGAAGATGTATCTGCAATGTCTTTGCATGGTCAACCTTTGCATGACACAGCTGAGTGGAAGGTAGAGACCATAGGGCTGAGGGAGGCTTTTCACCTCAGCCAGCTGCTTACAGTAGCAGCTCTGTGAGAATCACCCAAGAATGGCCTCAGATGGGTGGATTTAACTGTCAAGAACAAAGTCATTTCCTGCTGATACAAGCAACAGCACTAACTCTCTCCAGCACAGAAATTCATTTGCCCCATTTTAGAGATCAAGAAACAAAGAGAAGGGGGAAAAAAGGAAAAGAAAAAAAAAAAAAAAAGACAAAACACAACAGAGCCAAGCACCCCTCTAAAATGGCCAAAAGGCTGCACCACTCATTCTCATGATCAAGACTTTCTCTTCAATGGAATACAGCATCAGAATCTATTTTAATATTGTCAGTCAGGAGATACTCACTGGTGAAAGCACACAATCATAGAATCATAGAATGTCAGGGGCTGGAAGGGACCTCAAAAGATCATTTAGCCCAGCCCTCCTGTCAGAGCAGGATCACCTAGAGCAGATCACACTGAAATGCATTCAAACAGTTCCTGAATATCTCCAGAGAGGGAGACTCCAAAACCTCCCTGGGCAGCTGGTTCCAGTGCTCTGTCACCCTCACAGTGAAAAAATTCTTCCTCGGGTTCACATGGAACCTCCTATGCCTCAAC
>WBNM01005206.1:9097-23370 GCA_013399055.1 Ramphastos sulfuratus
GGACTACATTTCTTAAACCATGAAGGACACAAACCCAGTATCCAAATTACATGCTCCAGAGAGAACAGAGACAATTATTAAACCTACCACCCATATGTTAGATACACGTGAGGTTGACAGAGCTTACCAACCTATAGGCAAGAGTTGCCCAGGCATTCCCTTGGGATCACTGCAACTGCCAAGGACCATACAAAATGACCAGAATTGAAGAGGACTTCTGGAGACCATCAAGTCTAACCTCCCTGACAGAACAGGTTCAGCTAGAGCAGGCTGCATAGGGTTGCATCCAGGAAGGTTTTGAATGACTCCAGGCTCCACCACCAATCTGGGCAGTTTGTTCTAGTACCCTACCAACCTCATGTTTAGATGGAACTTCTTATGTTCAAGTTTGTGTCTGTTGACTCTTGTCCTGTCACTGGACATTACTGGAAAAAGACTGCCCTCATCCTCCTGACAAGCACTGATAAGATTCCTCCTCAGTCTTCTCTTCTCTAGGCCAAAAAGCCCCAAGTCCCTCCCAGCCTTTCTTTGTAGGAGAGATATTGTAGTCCCCTAATCATCTTCTTAGCCCCTTGCTAAGAATTCCCTGTCCTGCTTGAAATGGGGACCCAAAAACTAGACATAGTGCTTCAGATGAGGCCTCACTGGGACAGAGTAGAGGGGGACAAGAATCTCCTTTGACCTGCTTCCACCATCTTCTTGATGCAGCCTCAGATGTCATTGGTCTTCCTGATCAGAAGGGCACATTGCTGGCTCACAGTCATCCTGTGATCTGTGATTCTGCTGTCCACCAGGATTCCCAAGTCTTTTTCCACAAAGCTGAAGGTGGACAGCTAGTTTGAGGGTTACTTAGAAAGAGTAGAAGAATGGCATGGGTGAAGGATCAAAGCAATCTGTCAACTTCCTTTTATTTGGAACCATCTCTTTTGCCCAGTAAAATTTAAATGGTATTTATTAGGAAACCTGACACAGCTGCCTGTGAGTGTTGAGCACATGGTGAGGGTACAGCAAGTAGTGAGAATAAGGAGATTTGGAATATGAGTTTCAAAGTACTTCCACAATACATTAATTTCTATTTCTATCCTCAAGGGCTTGAGCTACAACCAAATAGTTTCTTGGAAAGCTGAAAAGTGCTTTGACATTGATGAAGGTAGAATACCCCTCCCAAAAAATATTTATATTGATATCTTGTGTTCCAGGTGATTGTTCAGAATTCTTGGGCCTTTTCCTTTTTTCTTACTTATGGACATAAGTTTACTTACATCTCTGATGAAAGATATGCAACAATGTTTTTTACATTTCAATGGCCAATTGTAACAAAAGTAAGATAATGAGCAGATGAGATACTGAGCAGGATGCTTCCAAGAGATACAGAGAAGTTCCTATGTTCAAATGGTCTAGTTAATGGAAAACTGAAAAGGAGGGAGCTAAAACTCATATTCTTCAAAGGATCTTGTTCAAATTAATCATGAGGAGGTTAATATTCTGGAGGGAGGGTAACAGTAGTCATTATGTTAGAGAAAAATTTCTAAATACAATGATAAACTTAAAGATATTGTAAGAGTAGCAACCTGCTCAGAGGAGAGTAGGATTATAAAGCTTACCCTTTCTTTATTTAGCATTTTTCTTGTCCTCCTGATATCCTCTGCTCTGGTCTGGTAAGATGTCGCCTGTGCTGAGCTCTGGAGCCCTCAATACAAGAAGGACATGGGCCTGATGGAGTGCATTCTGATCACGAAAATGATCAGAGAGCTGTAGCACCTCTGTTACAAAGCCAGGCTCAGAGAGCTGGGGTTGTTCAGCCTGACGAAGAGAAGCCTCCTGAGAGACCTTATAGCAGTCTTCCAGTACCTGAAGACCTACAACAAGGCTAGGGAGGGACTGATTATGAAGCAATGGATGCCAGAAAAGTTTTTTCCCTGCTTAATGCAGAAGGGGTTGACTAAATGACTTTTAAAGGTCTCTCCAACCCAGTACATTCTATGATTCTATGTTATGTGTAAAAGTAACCCTTTGGTGTTGTTTCTGAACACTTCCTCTTGGCAGCTGGAAGTTTAAATTTTGCATCATTCTCAATGAAATTTATACCACACTTTGATGTACTTCAGCAGACGTATGGGAGCCTGTAAATGCTGAGAGTTTCATGAAAAACACGTCTGTCCAGCGCTTGGCAGGACTTGATGGGGCTGTCCAGCCATTTTAAGTAGATGGGAAGAAGCACTGCACTATCATTTGTTTTCTTTCCCTCCCAAAGATCTTAAAGATTTTCCCCAGCCTGACCTGGGTAGAAGAAGGGAGAAATCAGAGGTATTTTTAAAGCGAGATCTCCAGGATGATGAGACAGGTTTGGTATCTTTAAACCCACTGGGTGGAGATAGGGGAAAGTGGATTGCAACTATGTTGAAATAATAGAAACCTCGACTGCTTCAATGCTGTCCAGAGATATATCTGATATTCTGTAATTGTTGGAGCTTAGAGGCTTCCTTTTCAGACCACGACATTTTTCATTCTTTTCAGAAACAGTGTTATATTACAGGTGTTATAACTTTTCTTCAGAATCAGATTGGCCAGGGAACTGTAAATCAAAATCATGGCTGCCCTCAGGAAACCTGTCAGGCTGTAAACACAATGAACTGAGTGAGATGAAAGCATCTGAGTGAGAAAATTAATTTTAGGCATTCCACTGAAGTCTATTTAGTTTTTACAGTCTGGCCTGGTATCTAGGAGCAACAGCTGGGGAGGACATACTAATTCACAGTGACTAATGCCGGGAAAATTCCCTTAAGCTTGAAATCTTTGCATAGGGGTCCAAGAGAGAAGAGAAAGTTTATTCCCTCTGTGTTCCTCATGTTTTTTTTTTCCATGCTGCAAAGGCACAGAATGCTACCTTAAATAAAACCTTTCCCACTTCTAAAAGATTATTTGATCAAACTGATGACGTTTAAGATGGGGAATTTATACTCAAAGGTAGTTGAAATTGTAGGCTGACCACAAAAGTAACTCTTTAGGACATTGCTTGTTTTGCAGCATATTTCCTTCCTTGGCGTATTTGTCTGCTTTCACAGGGCTTTACCATTATTAAAGGGATCTCTCTTCTCAGAGACTTCTGCTTACAGTTCTAGCCTAGAAGGGGCAAACAACCACAGGCCAACAATGTGGTAAGAACTCAAGATTTATCTTTTTTCCTGTGTTCCTCCAACTTAAAAGTTCCTTTTAAGATACAAGAAACTTTCTAAGATACAAAATGCTGTCATTAATTAAGATGTTTCCCCTAACCTATGCTTCATTATTTTTCATTTCCATACACTGCTGAGTCATTTGTGCACAATGCAAGAAGCCAAAACACTGTAAGAACATCTGTCTCTTCAGGCTGTAACAGACCATGAGTTTTTTGCTAGCTTGTTCTCACAAGATTTTCAGAGCACTTGCAGAGATTTTTGACAGTGAAAGAGCCCATTGCCACCTCTGCCAAATGTTCCTTATAGTTCAGAATTGTCCTGAAGTGCCACCTAGATTTTTCTAACATCTTTCAGGCAATATTCATATCTCTGATACTAACCTTTTTCCCCTTCTGCTTCCCATAGTCCATAAGACCATACTGGGTACTTCCTAGGCACTACATCTTTCAAAATATCTTATAAATCTGCCTATAAAGAAGACCATGGATTTTTGAAAATTAGGAAATAATGAAAAACTAAAAAAGGAGAGAATGACTACACCACTGTAATTTCTTATCTCAACTACCAAGACCAACTTGTTACTAACATTCCCACTTTTTATACAGTTATACAGCTAAAACAAATTTCCATCCTCCATCAGAAATGGGACTAACAAATTGTCCATCAGCTCATTCTCTCTTCTACAACAGGAAGGAGCAAGCTGCTTCTTCATACACTTCTGTCAGACTTGTTTTGCCACAAAGATGCTCAAGCAGCATTAATAGCTGCCATAGGCCTGAATGTGATGAAGAAATGCAGAGTAATCACTGTCTTAGGAAACAGACTTCTCAAGTATAGGGCCTAATTTTGCTTTCTGTATGGATGTTGTGTGATGCAGGTAAACCAGACTGACCTACTGCCTTCTAGGAATATGCCCAGGAGACTGCAGCTAAACTACTTGTAGAAATGAGATGATTCTACACTGATCATACTGCCAAATGGCAGTCCTGTGGAGCACTGCTTTTTCAGTCACCAGTGTCAGACAGCAGATCACCAGCTCTTGAGTTCAGCAGATCATGGAAACCAAAAGGCTGCAGTCATCTCATTGTTTCTCACCTAAAGTGGGCAGCCAATGGAGACTTTAGATGGAAGGATTCCCAGAATTACTGCCTCTATTACTGAAGCCAGTGGATCTGTCCTGAGCATCATGGGGAGGACACTATGTATGACTTACAGGCATCACCAAGTGAAAACAAGGCATATGCTAGCGAAAGGGAGTATGAAACATATTTCATACTCAGCTAGGGCTGATGGGGAGGAAGTTGTATCAGAGATGGAAGAAAATGCAGTACATGTGCCAGAATTTGAACAGGTAGTTCCTGTTGCCCCGACCCCTCTGGTAGGTTGAGAAAATGGAAAAGAGTCAGAAATCCTGAGCAGCCTGTGATGGGCAACTGTCAGCCTCCCCCATTTTGTGTTTGTTCTAGTCTGGACATTGATGCAGAAATTAATCCCTTTCTGAACATTTGTGAATTTACTGAATTTGGGATACCCAGCTGTCTCTTGAATAATGACGTCAGGGCAGACAAAAGGCTCCTGAGCCTTTCGTACAAGGTCAGCGACTGGCAGCAGGCATAAACAGGGAAAATGTTTAAAAAATCTTTCAACTTTCAGTCATGGTGAATGATGGTTTCACTTTTTCTGAACAAAGATGCTGGAACTCAGGTCACTTTCTTTTATTTATTTTTTTTTTCTTTCCTGGAAAGGATCCATCCTTTGTCCCCTCCATAGAAATATGTTTACTGTGCAGCAGAAAGCCTAACTTGGTGCTGAGTATTCACTAACATTGAGGTTTTGACCTCAAAACAAGAACTAGTTTTGATTGAATTATTCTAACTAAATAAATAATGTATCTCAGAGTCATGCAGTCTCTAACGTTTATAAGACAATTACATACCTGAAAATTTTATATGTATACATGCAGACATGCAAGTACACATGATTTTAAAAGATATTTGGTTTATGTATAAATGTATTGTTAGTTTTTAGCTCCCATCTAGAAGGCCAGATGTAGGTGTACTACCTGCAGTAATAACTTCATATATATAACATGCTGCAGAAAAAAGTGTAGCAAAGGGTACAGCCTGGAAGTGTGTTATAAAGCAGCAAGAGCAACTCCACCTGCCTATCCTGTATAGAGAAGGCACAACAGCCCCTTGTGAGAGGCAAATCTGATTATTTCAAAAACAGGTATGTTTTGTGATTGTATTATAAATTGTTATGATTAAGCTGATAAAAAAAATCTGGAAAATGTAATTCAAGAAATTACTATCTGAAGCATAATGTGCTTCTATAAAAGTCTGTCTGCTTCAATAATATTTCTGATATTAACAGATCCGAATCAGCCTTTGAATATGTTATAGAAGGTTTTTTAATTGTTTTACATCTATGTAGACAGATTACAGATGAGAACTTCAGGATTCTGAATGATGTTTTCTGAGTTTCTAGCAAATCTTTTAAGTCATGTCAAGATAGACTAAAAATAACATAACAAAGACATTTCTGTAACTGGATCCAAATCTCATTCAGCCCTCCAATGGTAATCAGAGTTGCAGCTTTCATAAAGTAGACCCTGATCCTCAACCCTGTTTCTGTGCTTCCCTCATAGGTGGCACCAAGAGGTATTGTGTTTACAATTAACACAGCTTTAGCCTGTTGTTTTTTTGTTAGGGTTTTTTTTTTCCAGACAGCACAATTCAGGCAACATACACTGGATTTCTCAGATCAAATAGTTTCTTTGACACATGAATGAACACAAAACAGTACAATTATACAGATACAGGGATGAGCTCATTTAATCTCTCACTGGTTTTGAGATAGCTAGGATTTATATGGCATTTTATGTCTTCATAGTAGCCTACAGGACAAGTTTTCTAAATTCACCTTCAGCCAAAAATAATATTAAAAAGTTAATAACATGATCAGTTGGTATCTTTGGTAAATATTAAGCTTGAGGATTATGTCTGTTCCCCATAACAAACACTTTTAATTTAAAGAAAGGCAAAAATATGTTTTGAATCAGCTTGTCACAGAGTTCTAAGTAATTATATGTAAATCTGGGCTTATTGATTTGGAGTTGTGTGTACTTGGGTCTCTCACAGTTGAAAGGTTTCCTTTCCTTTTCTTTCTTGAATGTCTCTGATTTCTAGACTATTGAAACAGGAGAAAGTGCTTGGGAGAGATACTTTCTGGGCTGCTCTTGCCTTGAATGCTTAATAAGAGATTTGCCATTATGAACTTTTCTAGAATGTGTAACAAGCTGTTAGACTGACAAACAGCAAGCTGACTACGGTGAGAAAAGATTAAACAAATGAACAAACAAATAAACCAAAACCCTAAAAAAAAAAACCAACAAAAAAACCCCCCAAAAAACCCAAAACAAAAAGAACTCCAAACCACCACAAACCCACAAACCAAATCTACTCCACGCATATAGAAGAGATTATTCACTACTTCACTACTTCTTTGTTCCCAGAAAACAGACAGAAAAGTATCAGAGTGACTTCAGAGAAGCTCCAGGTAAAGAAATGTGCTGCTTTCTCCCATACTTAGAAAGTGTGTCGACCAGAGAGTTCCACTTCTTGAACTTGAAGATTTTCCCTCCCCTAGTCTGTTTGATGAAAAAAACGCAATGAACCCCAAAACAAGCAAACAAACAAACAGTAATCATAAGCTTGACTTCCAGTATTTTCTAAAAATTGACCTGTTGCTGTGTTTACTTCTTTAATAATTGCATCATAACCATACCAAAGCTATCAATCAGGCCAGGACCTAGGTTCAAGAGTTGATGTGATCTGTGTTTCTGCAGAAGGTGGTCTGGGATTGCACAACAAACTCCAAAGTGAAGTGCACAAAGCAAAACTATCAAGCTTCCTTTGTCTGAATAGGCAAATTAGAAGCATTAAAACACTGAGTTTTAATGGGACATTCTAGTCTAGTTCATGTGGATCACAACCAAGTATCAACAAATTTCTGGTTTAGCCATATTAATTCTTCTGGTTTGCAAGACAGCAAAGAAGAGGGAGGTGAACATTAACGCCAGAATCAAAATAGTCAAAACTTACGAAGCCTCAGAAACTGACAAATTCAAATGTAGGCTACAGGTTTGGATCTATTGCTGTTCTTTTCAGGTTAATGTGCACTTTTCTAAATAAGATGTCATAAACAGGTTTGTTTCATATGAACAAGATGAAAATGGGTATTCAGAAAGCAGGGCGTTTGTGAATGTAAAAGCATATGTATCTTTCAGACACTAGATCTATTTTCACCCAAAAACCAATTCTACTCCCCCTCTACTCTCCCCTGGTGAGACCTCATCTGGAATACTGTGTTCAGTTTTGGGCTCCTCAGTTCAAGAGGGACAGGGATCTACTTGAAAGAGTCCAACAGAGGGCTATGAAGATGATTAAGGGACTGGAGCATGTGACCTGTGAAGAGAGGCTGAGAGACCTGGGGCTTTTTGGTCTGGTGAATAGAAGATTTAGAGGGGATCTAATCAATGTTTATAAATATCTGAGGGTTGGGGACAAGNAAACCATGTCGCTCAGCACCCCATCCATGCACGTTTTAAATACCTCCAGGGATGGTGACTCCTTCGCTTCCCTGGACAACCTGTTCCAATGCCTGACAACTCCTTCTGTGAATAAATTTTCCCCATTATTCAACTTGAACTCTATTCAGCCCGAACCTCTCCTGGCACAAATGTGAGTGTGGTTCATCTTGTCCTGTCACCTGTTGCATGTGAAAAGAGACCAGCCACTACCTTGCTCCAATCTCCTTTAAGGTAGTTGTAAAGGGCAATGAGGTCACCCCTCAGCCTCCTTTTCTGAAGGCTAAACAGCCTCAGTTCCCTCATAAGACTTGTGTTCACGGACCTTGCTCTTGCAGCGCAGCTTTTGAAGAAACAGTTGAACTCGTAAACCCACAAATTAACATCAGAAGGTTCTCCCACCAAAAGGCTCCGTGTTGTTTAATTCAGCTACATGTATTCCAGCTTTGCTGAACACTTTGTCCAAAATGTTTCCCTGCTCCCTAAGGATGCTGGATGTGTTTTCTGAGACATAATAAGAATAACTTAGGATGCCAAAGTGTCATAATGTAGAAGCAGGGAACGAGAGGTTGCAGAGCGCAGTGCCCTGGGGGAGGTGCGTGGGTCGGTGAAGTGACGGAAGAGCACTCCCGCGCGGTCCGGGCAGGACAACCTCCCCTGGAGCCACAAGATGGCAATGCGCACTGCGGTACCGTCCCTGCCTGCCGCCCTCAGCTGCCTCTCAGCCTGCCAGAAAAAGGATGCTTTATTTTTTCGCTACAAATATTTGCTGCCTCATTAAATGGATATATATGTGCTGTACAGCTGGATGTTGCAGAACCGCCTCTGTGGTTAAGGACAGGAGGCTGGGGTTCAGCCTATTTTTCTCTCCGAGACCAGTAAGACACAGGATGTTGCTGCAAGTAAAGCATATAGGGTGTTTTGATTATATCAGTTTTAATCTATTATTTTTTCAATGAGCTTGTGTCAGCAGATACAAATTTACTAGCAATAGGCTTGCTTTTTCTATCCCTGCAGTCCTCTGAGAAAAAGTCCATGGACTCCTACCCCGAGTTAGAGATCATAGCCTGAAAATCACAGAGACAGGTGACAAAGGGACTTTGTGTGAACAATTACATTCTTCTACATAGAAAATATCCTATCATCTTTCCATTCCATTAGCAAAGGAGGGTGAGTCTCTAATTCTCCTTTCATCTCTGTAGGTGTAAAGTGAGGTTAATTTTGCTGATACCACCGTGATTGCACTAGTGTAAGCTTAGTGTTAGAGCAGAACTGAGCTCTGAATAGTCTGGGTTTTTTTGGAAAATAGTCATAAAAGGATTCATAACATATTGATAAGCTCAGGTAAAAAAGAAATTACCTACTTTTGAAGTGCAGTGACTGCTGAATGTCAAGAATAATAAAAAAAAGGCCTCATTTTGCTCCATTGCAATGACATTTCTGTTACATAACATCATTCACTAAACTCTAGCATTGTCATGTAAAGGAAAATGCTTGAATGATCACACTTTGTAGTGGGACACTTGAGATGTCAGCTCTATCACAACTAGATGAGACAACATTTTGCACTTTTGGATGTGGAAATGCAGGTAAAATCAATGTAAAAGAGATCAATCTCACAGCAGAAAAATAAAGGTAGTAAATATTACATATATACATTAATTTCTGTGAGATTTTGGAAGTTTCCTCTTCATTAAGAGAAAACTGCATCTTTCATCATACTTGTTTAGCTTCCTCATGACCAGTCATCTCAGCGCAACAACCCTGGTTTTGGAAGGCATTTTCATTCATATTCATTACAAATATTTTGTGGAGCACTGTAACGATTTCTGTCCATCTTTAATGGGGAAACTACTAAAAAAGTAATTTTAAACTCAATTAATGCCTGTCTTTATTTAAATATCGCTTTTATGGCCAAATGGAGACTGTTTAACAGAAAGCCCAGTCTACCAGACCAGATGGCTGGAGCACCATACTGCAGTGGGTACTTCGCTTGTCAGTCCACGTCTCTTGGACTTCTAGTTCTTAGATCTGATCAGTATCGTTTCATTGCTGATGTTACCATGTTGGAACGTGCAACAAAGACATGCCCTCAGTTTCTTGGCAGTTTTGGTTATCTTACTTTCAAGTAGGTTTATAGGAGGGTGCCTTGTTTCAGCCTGTAGATCAGTAATTTATTCTAATTTTTGTCAAGATCAAGGAGAAGCGTGCAAAAATTCACACTCTAACCTGGCTTACACCCTAGGGCACAGCAAGACGACACCATTAGCTTAACTCAGGTAGTCCAGTGAGGTGAAGTAACTACATGTACTTGAAAACTACTGCTGAAGTATACAGTATCTGTGTAAACACAGCTTAGTGTTTTCTGGCTCCGCTGTAGCTGCAAACATTCTGCAGTGTGTAAGGAGCTGCTATGGACTTAGATAAAAGCAAAGGAAATAATGTTTGTTTTCTAAACACTGTCCAGTGGCACAGTCATCTGTCAAAAAGCTGGTGTTTTGAGAAGTGCATCTTGTTTAAGAAAGTGCAGCAGTGACTTATTGACAGTGTTTTCCAAAAGAAAAGCAGTCCTTACTTGGGTTGAAGTTTTTGATGGTGCATGGTGGGTTAGGAACTTCCCCCCCCACCCCCCATCATTTGCAATTCACCAGACCAGCTCAGACGGCTTGAAAGTCAGATGAAGCGAAGTTTACAGCAAAGCAAAATTTACAAGCATATATACACAATATATTTACAATTATATACGTTTTAGAAATAATACAGAGATCCAAATTCCCTCTTGCACAAAGAAACGGCCCAGAAGGGGCTCAAAGCCACTTTCTCTCTTCCTTCCCAAACAGAAACCAAAACAACCAGCAAAATTTACTTGTTTTCTGGTTAGCCAAGGTTAGTGGAAGATTAGAGCAGAGCAAGGGGGAAGCAAAAGGAAGAAGCATTCCAGAACAAAGTGGGACAAATTATTTACATTTTTGCTTTTTATTCCTCTCAGAAAACCAATGAATGATACAGACTTCATCATTATTTCCTTTTTACAACCAATGTTATAATTTCACTCATTAGAATATTCCTCCAATTAGCCTCTAACCAGCACATTTCATACCTCTCATTAGCTTTACCTCTCATTAACATTACTATTAAAATTAGTGTATGTTCCACCTTGAACATATTGATGGATATTTAACTGAACTCTTGATTTTCCTTTTTCTCTTTCTGTCTCCTGTTGTTGTCTGCCCAGTTTACACAAACGTGATGGAGGAGCCAGAACACCAGAAACTCATGTACCATGAGAAGCAAGCCACTTTATATAGGACAATGTGGTGTTCAGATTAAGGGGCAACCTTGCACATTCAGGCTGT
This sequence comes from Ramphastos sulfuratus, assembly GCA_013399055.1. Lineage (NCBI taxonomy): Eukaryota > Metazoa > Chordata > Aves > Piciformes > Ramphastidae > Ramphastos > Ramphastos sulfuratus. The sequence goes on from WBNM01005206.1 coordinate 20,221, forward strand.
CAGGATAAGTTTTACAAACCGTTCAAGAGGTCTTGCTTCTCCACTGGCCACAGTGCCTTCCCCCAACACACAGAACAATAGAGTCAGTGCTGTTCCTCTGACAGAAACTGTAGAAACCTTACAGCAGACTGTCAATGACAATCCACAGCCTACCTGTGAGATTAAAGGATATAGTAGTTGCTACATAGCACAGACTGGTTGAGGCCTTACTCTGTGATCATAGGGATTAATTAACAAAATGAGTGTGTTACCTGAGAGCTGCTTAAAATGTTGTATCATGCAAAAGGTGATTCTGCCCTTGATACATGTCTTTGAAGCCAAATAGGTGAACAGAAAAGAATAAACTGCCTGTCATGGGCCAACCGGAACCTTGATTTAACACTGTAATCTGTCTCTGGCAGTATCCAACAGCAGATGACTAAGAAATAGTGTAAGACCAAGGCGTGAACATAATCAGATAACATTTTCACAGTTTATATAGACCCTTTATATAGATTGTTCTGCCACCCTGATCCCAGACTGTGTCTTTTCATTCCATACCACCCCTCCCTTAGTGTTGTTTCCCATTAATTTGTTCAGTCACATTCTGAAACCACATATATTATTAGTTTCCACGCATTTTACTCTAAGGAGATCTAAGAGTGTTCTGGTTTATATCTTTTATTCTTATGTTCAAGAGTACACAGGGCAAGTGGTGAGGAGACACGTGGCATACATTTGGGTGAAGAGTTAGAGATAGATTCATAGCCCTGCTCTGAAGGATGCACAATCGCTTGTTGAGCACACGAGACTGTAGAAGAGGAATGAAAGACTATTGCCTTTTCCACGCAGTGTGTGGGCCAGCTAATATGCAGGCTTTTCCACCATAGTCTCAGTTTGCATCATTTCCACTGAGTCACCCAGCTCTTGCTCTGCACAGAGGAATCAGCAGATGTTCCCAGATCATGCACAAGGGTGCTCTGTATGGCACATTTCCCACAATTCTGAGATACAATATCTCACTCAGCTGTGCCCAGACCTTCTGCAGCAGTAGGGACTAGGCTTGTCTTTGATGGAACTTTATATACTGTACATACTGTACATATTTTGCAAGAAGAAACATATTTCAAGGTTTTTGCTTTGGTGGCAAATTTGCTGGCTATATTTTCTCATTTTGTAGCATGGGTTTTCAAGGCATTTCCCTTTCAAATAATTTCCTATGCAGTTGAGTCCAAGGGCATGAAACAGAATTAACACCAATATTAGCTGCATGGTTGCTTTCATTAGGGCTGGTTTTGAATATGAATGTTACCTAACTTGTAAACAGCTGTTAGCAGTAAATGTAAATCAAAGCCAGGAAAACTGAGTTATTTTATACAGTAGAAGTAAATATTTTTCTGCTTTCAGTATACAAAACATTTTTCCTTTCTTTGAAAGTGTTCAGCCATATTATTATTACACATTTATGGCCACACTTCCCACTTTCCTGTTCTTCACTTTTTTTTTTTTTTTTAACCTAGTATTTGGGTTCTTTTTGGGTTGGTTTGTTTTGTGTTTCTTTTTCTTAGTGGGTCTGCTTTATTAGACAGACACTTTTATTCCTGCAACTAAGTATTTTTGGGTATTGATAATATTGACAGAGTAAAGAAGCTAAGCTGTGCTGAAATATATGATATCTGTTACATTCACTCAAACTTATCTCACTTCTTTGCTGATTTGCCATCCTGAAATCTCTGGCACAGTTTCAGGCCATGTCTCTGACAGAGCTGGCAAGTTTTAAATTATTTTTTGGTCACTGTTCTTGAAAAAATTGTTGTTCCACTATTGTTATAGATGGTGTGATTCAGACTGAAAGTGCCACAAAGTAAAATATGTGTCTCAAATCCAACATTCCCCCTGCTGCCCCTCCCCCACCCGCCCCAATATTTTTAAACAAAGAAAGAAAGAAAGAAAGAAGCAAAGGAACTTGAGGGAACAAGTTAGTTTCCAATGGCCTTGCACAGACACATATCACCTGTTCCTGTGCAGAAGGATGTATGTGATAGTAGCTTGTGTTATATCTGATCCTTTGCTGAGATTGCTGCTGTATTTGCAGTCACACAGATGTATTGAGCTGTCCTGAAGTTTTTTACACCAACCAGTCCTAGCTAACCAACCTGGAGCAAATGCAGGTATGCTGAGCCCAGTGATCTTGTTAAGGACTGTTCTCACTCCTGCTCTGTTGTGTGTGGGTAGGTATCATTCAGGTTGGCAATGTCCTTGAACTGAAAAGGACCTTTGTCCATCTGATCTGATCCACTGACTTATCTTTCTTCTCCCCTTCTCGTGCTAAGCAGGGAAGTACCTTTTTTTACACGCTGAATTTAGCACATGGTGATGAATTCCATTCCAAAGTAAACTCAGTAGAAGAAAAAAGAGAGTGGCTTTTCAAACCAACTGGTGTTCTGGGAGTAGAGAATGAAATGAACTGATGTACAAATACTTGTTGTATGAGCCATTCCTAAGACCACTCATTTTTTTCCACAGGCATCACATACTTTTGGGAGCCATCTGCCCAGTGTGGGAGCTCTGGACTTGGTAGCAACTACAATACGTAAAGCATTCTTCTTTTTTCTTCATAAACCAGCACAAAGACAATCTGCACAGATCTTGAGGTGTTACTGCTGCTACTTCCATTTGATGCTTTTTTACATTGATCAAAAAAAAAAAAAATCAATACAAGCTACTAGTGAAATTCTTTTAAAAATCCAAATTAGTAATATTTAGATGCAACGCAGTCTGCACCAAAAGTGTTATTTTTCAGTTTTGAGAGAATCACAGAATTATAGATTCATTTGGGTAGGTAAAGATCCTTGAGATAAGTCAAACCATTAACCCTACTCTACCAAGTTCACCACTAAACCATGTGGCTAAGCACTGCATCTAAGTAACCTTTAAACACACCCAAGGATATTGACCTGGCCGCTTCCCCAGTGGCTTAACTACTGTTCCAGTGAAAAAATTTCTCCTAATGTCTAGCCTAAACCTACCCTGGTGCAACTTGAGGCCATTCTCTCTTGTTCCATCACTAATTACCTGTGAGAAGAGATCAGCACCAGCCTTTTTGTTTTCTCCAGTAGTTGTAGAGGGCGATATGGTCTGACATCAGCAAACTAAACAGTCCCAGTTCTC
>WBNM01005207.1:0-23182 GCA_013399055.1 Ramphastos sulfuratus
GGACACCTCCAACTAGTGCAGGTTGCCACATCAAGTCTCCAAGGATGAGGCTTCAACCACATCTCTGGGCAACCTGTTCCAGTGTTTATTCACTTTCTCCTCCTTCACACCACTCTTAACTCTCTCTCTTTAAAGTGGCTACCAAGAACTGCTCACAGCAATAGCAGGGCTGAAACCTGCCAGGGCAGAGTTTGGACTGCCCAGTAAAACAAACACTGCCTGGGGACACAACCTCCCTTTTGGAACACCTGAGGAGACCCAGGATGGGGCAAAAAGGCTATTTAAGCTTCTTTCAAAGGGGAACAGAATAGAATAACCTTGTCACAAACACCAGCCTAGGAAGTGAAAAGGTTCTAGCTCCCAGCAGGAACATGATCCTGCAGCCATTTTCCAAGAGGAACAGTAACACAAAGTGGCAAAGACCTGATCCCTGCCTAACTGTACCTGAAAACAGCTTCAGAAATGAAGTAACCACCACATGGCAAGCAGAATCCAGCTGGGAAGGAGGAGGGATTCAATGCAGAATCCAGCTGGGAAGGAGGAGACTCAATGCAGACTGCAAACGACCCCAACAGCCACCTGCAGGCATCAAACCATCAGCACCAGAAAGAATCTTTGGGGTCTCCAGCCCAAATCCCTGCTCAGAGGAGGGGAAATTCAAACCCAAGTTGCTCAGAGCTAAAGGACCTTGAGCACAGGTCCTACAAGGAGCAGCTGAGGGAGCTGGGGGTGTTCAGGCTGGAGAAGAGGAGGCTGAGGGCAGAGCTCATTGCTCTCTGCAGCTCCCTGCAGGGAGGTCTGAGAGAGGAGGGGGCAGCCTCTGCTCCTTGGTGGCAGCTGACAGGAGCAGAGGAAATGGTGCTCCAGGGGAGGTTCAGGCTGGATCTCAGGAAATATTTCTGTGCTGGAAGGGTTCTCAAACCCTTGGCACAGGCTGCCCAGGGCAGTGCTGCAGTCTCCATCCCTGGGGGTGTTCCAGCAGCTGTGGAGCTGGAGCTTAGGGACATGGTTTGGTGCTGAGCCTGCAGTGCTGGGTTGAGGGCTGGGCTGGGTGAGCTTGGAGGCCTCTTCCCACCAGCTATATTCTGTGATTCTGTAAATGCAGCTGTGCTTTGACTACCTGCAGTGATGGAGATTCCAGAGTTCCTGCTGGTCCTTGTTCCACACTCTCCTGGGAAGCCTTTCCCCATATACACACAGACACTGTGCAGGCAGAATGTTCCCTACTCAACCCTGTGACTTTGCTCTCCTCCCATCATTGTGCAGCTCTGGCAAGAGGCTCTGTAGCCTCCCACAAGGCAGTGGAGAACAACAAGCAGATCCCTGATGAGATTTCTGTTTTCAAAGTTAAACACATCCAATAAGTAGTCCATGTGTGTTCTGTGTGGATGCTTTGGTCCTGTGTCAACTCAATTTGCCTCAGTCCATCATTTCCCACCCAGCTGGGATAAATGCACCCTTCAGAACCACTCCTGCTGAACCTCACTGCCAGGATTCAAACCCCTCACACCTATGTACAGTCTCCAGCCCTCCCCAGACACATTTCATGATCATGAAGAGAACTGGACACTGCTGAAGCATTTCTAACAGCAGTGATGCTGTCCAGGTTTCTTCTACCTGTGCTGCTGCTGCAGGGACAGTGCAGGGAACAGCCCCTCAGACCTGAGGGAAAGGGGAAATGGCAGAGCAGATGGGCTGCAGAAGAAGTCTGGGGGAGGATCAGGATAAAGAAGGTCACTTCAGGCCAGATCTTATCTCTGTATTACCAAGGGCTGGAGCAGCTCTGAGCACAGGCTGAGGGAGCTGGAGGTATGAAGCCTGGAGAGGAGAAGGCTCCAGGGGGACCTCAGAGCTGTCTGCCAATAGCTGAATGGAGCCTACAGGAAGGCTGCAGAGGAACTTTTGCTGAGGGTGTCTAGAGACAGGCCAAGGGGGAATGGTTTGAAGCTGAGGCAGAGCAGGGTTAGAGAGGAGCTGAGGAAGAAGTTCTTCAGTAGGAGGGTGGTGAGACTGGAGCAGGTTGCCCAGGGAGGGTGGGGATGCCCTGTCCTGGAGGGGTTCAAGGCCAGGTTGGATGAGGCCTTGGGCAGCCAAGTCTAGCTGAGAGGTGTCCCTGCCCATGGCAAGGGGTTGGAGCAGATGACCTCTGAGGTGTCTTCCAGCCTAAGCCATTGTGTGACTCTATGAAGTTTTGGTGACACAAGAGCCTCCATCGATACCAGAGGTCAGAAATGAATCTCACTTTACAAGCATGATCTCAGGAATCAGCTTTCAGTGCTGTGCTGTCTGCCTTTGAAGAATTCTGCTAAGGACAGAGCCAGCACAGCTCAAACTCCTGCAGCTGTTCCACTGTTTGCTACCAAAGCAAAATCTGTCTGCTGCCTCCTGGGCCACATTTCAGATCTCTTCACCTACAGAGTCACAGAATGTCAGGAGTTGGAAGGGACCTCTGGAGATCATCCAGTCCAACCTGCCTGCCAGAGCAGGAGCACACAGAGCAGCTCACACAGGAACACATCCAGGAGGGTTTGGAAAGTCTCCAGAGCAGGAGACTCCACAGCCTCTCTGGGCAGCCTGCTCCAGGCTCCAGCACCCTCACACTGACAAAGTTTCCCCTCCTGTTCCCCTGGCACCTCCTCTGCCCCCAGTGCCCCTTGGCCATCCCTGGATCTCCCACAGAAGCTCTTTGAGGCCTGACTCTGCCATGATCACCCCCCCAGGACTCACCTTGTTTCCTCACTTGTTCCAGCAGCAGGTCCTTCATGGCAGCCTCCTCGGCGATGTCGGAAGGGACTTCTCCTTCGCTGTTCACAGCAGCCACGTTGGCTCCATGGCTAATTAAGTACCTAAGTGAAAGAGACCCAGCCCAAGGGGTTAGAGCTTGTCTGAGCCTTCTCAGGAGCTCACACAGCACCACCAGGAATTTCTCTTTCTCATTCAAGTTCAGTTCCCAAATGAGTGCCTTATTCTTAGTGAGTTCCTGCACTAAAAACGTTCCCTGGCCCATGCAAGAACCCCTGGGCAGTAGCTTAGGGATCTGTTCCTCTACTGTTACTTCCAGACCTCTGCTCCTACACTACCTCACAGACTGGTTTTCTTCAGAGCAAAAAGGAAGCCACAACAAAAGCTAAGCCAACTCAGCAGCAATTTTGTATCTGTATTTATAGACTAAAATTTCCATTATGAACAATTAACATCTTCTATAGCTTGTCCAGCTTTCACTTTTGCCCCACTCACTCCAAGAAGGACACTGAGGGGCTGGGGCAGGTCTAGAGAAGGGCAACAGAGCTGGGGAAGTGTCTGGAGAACAGGGCTGGGGAGGAGGGGCTGAGGATGCTGGGGGTGTTCAGGCTGGAGCCAGGAGGTGTTTCTGAACTNTCCTCCACTTAACAGTGACACTGTGGGATCAAGGCAAGGCTCTAACAGTGAGTGAGGCAAGTACCAAGCAGTTACTTCTATCACTGCTCCATCTTGTCTCAGACACACTGCATCTGAATGCCAAGGAAAAGAAGTTGGTGGCATTTTGCTGACTCAAAAGCTCTTCTCACATCTTTCTTCAACACCTCCAGGGATGGAGACTCCACCACCTCCCTGGGCAGCCTGTGCCAATCCCTGACCACTCCTCCAGCAGACATTTTTCCTCATCTCCAACCTAACCCTCCCCTGGCACAATTTCAGGACATTTCCTCTCCTATCACCTGGGAGCAGAGCCCACAGGTCACTGTCATGGGATCAGCAAAAGGCAAACAGTTGCAGGCTCCACCTCAATCCTTGCAAATCAAGGATTCAGCAGCAGCAGAAAATTCAGCCCTTTGAACACTGCTGCCCAGGATGCTGTACCAGACTCAGCATCAATCTCCTGTGTGCTTGCTCCATGGAGGGTGTGAAGAAAGTGTCATAACCCCCCAGGAGAGCCCCAAACTCACTCACTCTGCTATGTTCAGGTAGCCACACGAGGCCACTGCGTGGAGAGGAGTCCAGCCCTCATTGTCCTGCTGGTTCACATTGGCTCCATTTTCTACAAGGAACTTCACCATGTCCAGGTTCTCATCTATACAGGCCTGAGAGAGGAGGGAGGGGCACATGCAGGGGAGGGAAGGAAAAAAGAGGAGTTGCTGTTAAATCAAGTGTACAGCCTGCAGGTGCAGCCTACTGCACATCACACACCAAAGAAGTTTCTCCTCATGTTGAGGTGGAACCTCCTGGGTTCCAGTTTGTGCCCACTGCCTCTTGTCCTGCCACAGGGCACCACTGAACAGAGCCTGACTCCTTCTTTTTCCTGACTCCCACCCTTCAGATATTTGTGAACAACAATAGGATCCTTTCTCAGCCTTCTCTTCTCCAGGCTGACCAGCCCCAGGGCTCTCAGCCTTTCCCCATCACACAGATATTGCAGTGCCTTCAGCATCCTTGCAGCCTCCAGTGGACTCTCTCCAGCAGACCTCTGCCTGTCTTCAACTGGGGAGCCCAGAGCTGGACACAATACTCCAGATGTGGCTTCCCCAGGGCAGAGTTGAGGGGCAGGAGAACCTCCTTTGAGCTGTTGTCCACACTCTTCTGAACACACTCCAGGTCACCATTGGGCTCCCTGGGCACAAGGACACATTGCTGCCCCATGGGAAACTTCCTGTCCACCAGGACTCCAAGGTTCTTCTCCATGGAGCTGCTTTCCAGCAGCTCAGTCCCTGATCTGTGTTGACAAACTGTTGACCTTCTTCACCTGGGAACACAACCACTACAGACCAATTTTTCAATAAAGCTGACTCCATCCACAAGTGTTTGCTCCTGAAAGAGCCAGGCAGAGCTCACCCATGCAGAGCTTTCTGCTCAGCACAATCTCTGGCTGGCTACAGAAACAGAGCCTCCAAAAATCACCTTACCAATGTGGCTCTGCCAAGCAGTGAGGTTTGATGTTCCACACTGGGGCTCTGTCTGAGCATTACCTGCAGTGGGGGTGGAAACCTCAATCTCCATCTCAGGGATGGCTCCACACTGTGGGTTGGTGTGTGCTGGACAGGAAGTGCCACTGCCAGTGTTGGTCACTTAAGCCAGCCAGACACACCAACTGCATCTGCACCTGGGGGACTCAGCCAAGAGCAGCTCATGATTGATCACAGTCATGGAACTGTTTGGGTTGGAAAAGCTCTCTGAGATCATCCAATCTAACATCAACTTTCTTCAACACCTCCAGCCATGGGGACTCCATCACCTCCCTGGGCAGCCTCTGCCAATCCCTGACCACTCTTCCAGCAAAGAAACTTTTCCTCCTCTCCAACCTAACCCTCCCCTGGCACAATTTCAGGACATTTCCTCTCCTATCACCTGAGCCTAGGCAGCAGAGCCCAACCCCCACCTGGCTCCAGCCTCCTTTCAGGGAGCTGCAGAGAGCAATGAGCTCTGCCCTCAGCCTCCTCTTCTCCAGGCTGCACACCCCCAGCTCCCTCAGCTGCTCCTCCCCAGTCCTGTTCTCCAGATCCTTCCCCAGCTTTGTTGCCCTTCTCTGGACCTGCTCCAGGCCCTCAAGATCCTTCCTGGAGTGAGGGCCCAAAACTAGACCCAGGACTGGAGGTGCAGCTGTGCTGGACTCTCAATTTCAGTATCTCCCCAGATGCACAAAACAGCCTCCCCCAGCCCTTCTTTCGCTCCTCTGCCTGTCACTGCCCTGCTGGTCCCCATCTCGCCTGGTTCCCACGGAATGCCTGCTAGGAGCAGCAGGGATAATGGGATCATCCCCACCTGTTCCTGCACAGAAAGCTGCAGTAATTTAACTCCCCTGCCCTGGGAGGAGATAAAGCAAAGTGCCAAAGCTCCCTGGGTGCTGACAGCAGCAGGCACTCGCTGGAGCCCCTGGGGAGCCCTGGGACACTGTGCCCTGGCTGCCCACATCTGCCACCCACAGAAGGTCCAGCCCAGGGCTGGAGCAGCTCTCTAGTAGGTATTAAAGGATTTGTTGCTGCTCTAAAAAAAAAAAACCAAAACCTTCTGCATCTGCAGCCCATGAGAAAGTGCTGCTGCTGCTGCTGTGTGAGCAAGCAGTGGGACTCTGGCTGGCAAATACTTGTTGTAGTAGGAGCAGTGCCACAGGAGGATGGAAACCAGCAGAGAGCTGAGGGCAGGAAGGGAGGCTGCAATGACCTGAGGCTGCAGCAGCATTGCCAGGAGGAGCTTCTGAGCTGCTTTACACCTCACAACGAAGGGTTTCTTACATTTCTTTGGGGTATTACATCACATTAATTCTATTGGCCAAGATTCATAGACTCATAGAATGGGTTGGGTTGGAAGGGAGCTTAAAGCTCGTCCAGCTCCAACCCCTGCCATGGGCAGGGACACCTCCCACCAGCACAGGTCACTCAAGGCCTCACCCAGCCTGGCCTTGAACACCTCCAGGGAGGTTGCGGAGCACAGAATCACAAATTGTGATCACAGATCACATTCTGTGATCCACAACCTTCCTGGGCAACCTGTGCCAGTGTCTCTCCACCCTCTCAACAATTTCTTCCTCACCTCCACTCTCAGTCTCCCCTCTCCCAGCTCAAAGCCTCTGTCCCTTGTCCTGGCATTCCCAGCCCTTGTCAAAAAGTCCTTCTCTAGCTCTCCTGAAGCCCCTTCAGCTACTGGAAGGCTGCTCTGAGGTCTCCCTGGAGGTGTTCAAGATCAGGTTGAATGAGACCTTGGACAACCAAGACTCTTTGAAAGATGTCCCTGTGGATGGCAGAGGGGTTAGATGATCTCTGAGGTCCCTTCCAGCCCGAGCCACTCTGTGCTACTCTCACTGCAGTACCCATGGCACTCCCTTGCCCACCTAAAGCTTCTGGGAGCCCTGCCTGCTGCCACCTCCCCAGCACACCTCTGCTGGATGTTTTTTGTGTGTACCTGCCATGATTAAGCCCTGCAAACCCCCACATCAGAAACGTTCAGTGGGTACAGTTCAGCTCCTGACTGTGCAAAATGGGTTAAATGAGGTGAGCAGAGGAAGGGGAAGAGGACGAAGAGGAAGTAAAGGGGATAGATGTGTCCTCCTTTAAGTACTATTAATCCTGCAGCCTTAAATTTAGGAGAGTGGCTAAGTTCAGTAACCTGAGAGCATCCCTGGCTATGCTCAGCTCTCCTCTGACTTGCTGCAGCGTTCCTGGGGAGCAGTGTAAGAGGAACCACATGGGGTAGCAGCATGACAGAGCTGCCACCTGCCCCTCCAACCCCAAACGGGAGCAAAGAAAGTCAAAGTTCTGGCTGAGAAGCAGCCTTGCCTTGTTGGGGATGGTACTGAATGTGAGGACAAAGCCCCCCAGATCTGCCCTTGGAATTTGCTTTGTAGGGAGAAAGACACCAAAGTGGGCAGGCAGCCTGCTTGGCACTGCAGGTCTTGCCAACCTCAGCCTCTTGGTTTCACACCAATCACAAAATGCTTTGGGCTGGAAGGGACCTCAAAGCTCATCCAGTTCCAACTCCCTGCTCTGGGCAGCGACACCTCCCACCAGAACAGGTTGCTCAAGTCCTCATCTAGTCTGAATTTGAACATCTGCAGGGAGGAGGCAGCCACAACCTCCCATGGCAACCTCTGCCAGTCTCTCCCTACCCTCACTCTCAACAATTTCTTCCTCCTCTCCACTCTCAATCTCCCCTCTCCCAGCTCTCTCTGGCACTCTCAGACCTTGTCACAAGTCCCTCCCCAGCTCTCCTGGAGCCCCTTCAGGCACTGGAAGGTTGCTCTATGGTCTCCCTGGAGTCTTTTCTTCTCCAGGCTTGACAGTCCCAACCCTCCCAGCCTGTCCCCACAGTAGAGGTTCTCCAGCCTCTGAGCATCTTGGTGGTCTCCTCTGGACCCTCTCCAGCAGCTCCAGGTCCTTCTTGTGCTGTGTTCCCCAGAGCTGGAGGCAGTGCTGCAGGTGAGGTGTGAGCAGAGCAGAGCAGAGGGGCAGAATCCCCTCCCTGTGCTGTGCTCTCCCTGCTCTGGCTGCAGCCAGCACACAGCTGCCTCTGGGCTGCCAGCGACCAGTGCTGGCTGCTGGGGAGTTTGGCACCAACTGACACCCCCAAGGCCTTCTCCTCCAGGCTGCTCTCCAGCCATTAGATGCCACTAAAAGCAGAGCTAACCACAGAGCACAGCATTTTTGCCTCTCCATTTTTAATCCCTTTGTGTTGTCACTCTGTAGAGGATCTCCTGCAGCCCTTGGGGCATGGTGGCTGGGTGGGAGCGTGTGGGACCTGCCTGTCTCTCAGCAGAGATCTTCAGCAGCTCATCTCCTGCCATCCTGGCCCTGCTCTTGGCAGCTGCTTAGCTCCAAGTGCTTCTGGAAGGGCACTAATGTATTACAGCTTTAGCAGCCTTTGATGCAAACTGCAGCCAGTGCCCAGAACTCCCCAGCAGGCACTCAGAGAAAGTTGGCTCATCCCACTGCCATCCCAGGCATTGCTGGGCAAGTCTCCATCCCCAGCCTGTGCTGTTCCTGCAGCTCCTGGCAGCCCACCAGCATTTAGCAGTTTTTCCATAGGGAGGAAGTGCTCAGTTTCTAAAATTTGCAGCTAGGGCAGATTAGCTTCCCCCTCTCTGCTGACAGGTGTAGGCCTTTGCAGCCAGGGACAGGCACTGCTCAGGCTCTGGCCAGCAGCCACCCTTGGGGCATGAGGTTTACATTGCAGCCACAAAAAAGGGGGACACCAGGAAACACTGGAGAGAAACTCTGCAGAACTCTGCTGGTCTGGCAAGGCTCCTTCCACAGGCAGCCAAAGCCTGATTTTTATCTTGAAGGAAACCTCTTTACTCTCCCAGCACTGGTGGTGTTTGCTCCTTCCCCAGAGCAGGCAGCACTCACAAGGGGCCTGCAGCTCCTGAGGAGGATCAGCAACCCAACAGCTCCAAGTCCCTGCCAGGGTTTTGGGCTTGCAGATCTCCTGGGCATCCCCCATGGGACACAGCTAGGAAGATCAGGGAGTGGAAGCAGCCAGACTGGCTGAGACTAAAGGGTTCAGAGGACCAAGAATAGAGCTGCAACAAGGTGCAAACGCTACAATACTGCTCACTTGTGGGGCTGGGGAAGTACTTAGCAAAAGCCCAGCCTAGGACTGGTGTCACACTCCCAGGGTGTGATGGAGACACACAGGATAGCAGAGAGGAGAGGATTAAAGCACCTGACAAATTCCTAAGAAGTTGTTTGGGATCAGCTGAGTGAGAAAAAACAAACTCCTTCCACCTCCCCACGGGGGAAGGAGGATGATAGCAAGTCCAGAAGATGACAGAAGCATGGCCAAGGCTGTGCACCAACAGTGCTGGCTCAGATACCCATGCTCAGGTTCTTGTTTTCTTCATGACTTGCCCAGAATTCTCCCCATGGTGATTTTCTTCTCATCTGCTCTGCTGAGATCCTCACCTGGAATACTGTGTCCAGCTTTGGAGTCCTCAGCACAGACATGAATCTGTTGGGAGCAGGTCCAGATGATGGACATAGAAATAATAACAGAGATGGAACAACCTCTGAAGAAAGGCTGAGAGAGTTGGGGTTGTTCAGCCTGGAGAAAAGAAGGCTCCAGGGAGACCTTCTGGTGGCCTTTCAGTGCTTAAAGGGGCTGAGAAGAATCACAGAATGATAGGGGTTGGAAGGGTTTTGAATATCTCCAGAGCAGGAGACTCCACAGCCTCTCTGGGCAGCCTGCTCCAGGCTCCAGCACCCTCACACTGACAAAGTTTCCCCTCCTGTTCCCCTGGCACCTCCTCTGCTCCAGCTTGCCCCCAGTGCCCCTTCTGCTGCCCTTGGCCACCCCTGGGCACAGCCTGGCTGTGTCCTGCCCACACTGCCCTGCACATCTTTAGCACAGCACTGAGGGCAGCCCTCAGGCTCCTCTGCTGCCAGCTGCCAGCCCCAGCTCCCTCAGCCTGGCCTCACAGGAGATGTTCACTGCCTGCAGCAGCTTGGGGGCTCTGGGCTGGGCTCTCTGCAGCAGTTCCCTGAGGTACTTCTTAACCTGAGGGGCCCAGAACTGGACACAATATTCCAGATGTGGCCTCAGCAGGGCAGAGCAGAGGGAGAGGAGGAGAACCTCTCTGACCTACTCACCACAGCCCTTCTAATATTCAAGCTGTGACCTCACCACTGCCCAACACAGGGGGACAATCCCTACCCTGCTGCTGCTGGCCACACCATTGCTGTCCAGGCCAGAAAGCTGGTGGCCTTCTTGGCCACCTGGGCACACTGTTGGCTGATGTTCAGCTGCTGGCAACCAGAGTCAGTGCTGGGAAGTGGCTTGCTGAGCACTGCTGCAGCTCTGATGCAAGAAGGGAAAGCGAAGGAGCTTTGTGCTTGGCTTTTGTGGTTCTGCTGTGAGCACCTCAGGCTTGGGACAGACCCCAGCTGGGTGAGTGCTGCTGTACAAGAGTGAAAATCTCCTAATCCACCGTGTCGGGTCAGTGGGCAGCCTCCTCCTGCTTCCCACACATAAATCATCCCTGGCAGCTCTGTAAATCCAACTTCAACCTTGCTCCTCAGGCTGCTGGGCTTGCTCACCCAGCACTGGAGGGGGCAGGCAAGCACAGGCCATGCTTCAGCTACTCCAGTGGCCATCCCTTGAGCCTCCCAGGAGCATGGCACCTCTTGGCTGGTGCCAAACACTGCTGCTAAATCAGGTTGCCCACTACATCCCTGCTGCTCCTTAACCAGCTTCTCCTCTGTTCCAGAAATGCAGTTTTGGTACCATCTGCAAAGCTCTTCACACACCCAACCCTCCCCTGATGTGGTTTGAGACCTGTTCTGTCACTGACACAAGTTGCATAGATTCACAGAACCCTGGACTGGGTTGGAAGAGACCTTCAAGACCATCCAGCTCCAACCCCCTGCCATGGGCAGGGACACCTCCCACCAGCACAGGTTGCTCAAGGCCTCATCCAGCCTGGCCTTCAACACCTCCAGGGAGGTTGTGGAGCACAGAATCATTCTGTGTTCCACAGCCTCCCTGGGCAACCTGTGCCAGTCTCTCCCCACCCTCATTCTCAACAGTTTCTTCCTCATCTCCATTCTCACTCTCCCCTGTCCCACCTCAAATCCACTGTCCCTCCTCCCCCTGACACTCCCAGCCCTTGTCCAAAGTCCCTTCCTGGCTTTCTTGCAGGATCTCCAGAGGTCCCTTCCAATGCCTACATGCTGAGGCCTACAGTGAGTTCTCAGCAGCTCTGCAGGCTGTGGCTGTGGCCATGACCTATCCATACCTGCACACACCTGCAGCTGCACAGCCAGAGGCACTCAGCTGTGCTCTGCAGATCCAGGGAAGTCCAGGATGCTGGGGCAGGATGAGTGCCCATGATGTGCCCTGTGCCTCCAGCCATTCTGACCCAGACTGACTCCATGGCTCAGATGCTTTATTTGCCCAAGCCTCCAGAGTTTCTTCCTCCCAAATAATGTTCTCTTGGGAGAGACCTGACCTAGACCTAGACTCACCTGAGTGGCAGAAACTGGCCCAGACAGGAGCTACAAAAGCTTCTGGATTAGATCTGGGGTGGCAAAAGTGAGGTTGGATCACACCAACTGAGCACAGCCTTTGCCAACACTAGCAGGGGGCCTGTGTGTGCTGACATCAAACAGACCCACACCACACTTGGAGTGATCCAAAGTTTTTCTGTGGGCTAAATCCAGAGCCAGGGAGCTCCAGCAGAGGACAGAGGCCACAAACAGTAGCCAGCTGAAAGCAGAACTTTCTCTGTGTGCACTCAAATGCAGTCTGAAACTCAGCACAAGGCCCCCACAAGAGCTTCAGCAGGTTTAGGCCCAGGCTGCCAGGGTCCCTCCTGCCCCCAGCCTTGCCTTGCATGAGATCTGTGTCAGCTTCCAAGTGTGAAGCAGCACAGCCAAGTGTGAACCCAGGGAGGCTGCCTAAGGTCAATGGGATGGATCCCAGGACCCCCCCAGTGGGATTACTCTTTCCCACTGCCTGCAGACCAGCACAAACCCACTTGTAAGAGGATGAGATGCATCCCACCCTGAGTGACCTCAGAAGTAACCTCAGAAACCTCCAGGAGCCAAGATTTTCCAGGCTGTTCCTTAAGCTGCCCCCTGGGATGGATTCCTGACAGCAGCTCCTTGCTGTGTTAGTGCAGCTGGAGCTGCCTGAGGAGTTCTACAACTGGTTCAAGGGTCCCTGCACACCAGAGCATGGCACTGGGACCAGCACCAGCATTACACCTCCAGTCTTGGGCTCAGTTCTGGGCCCCTCAGCCCCAGAAGGACTTTGAGGGGCTGGAGCAGGTCTGGAGAAGGGCAACAAAGCTGGGGAAGGGTCTGGAGAACAGGGCTGGGGGTGTTTAGTGTGGAGAAGAAGAGCTGAGGGAGAAGAGGAGCAGCTGAGGGAGCTGGGGGTGTGCAGCCTGGAGAAGAGGAGGCTGAGGGCAGAGCTCATTGCTCTCTGCAGCTACCTGAGAGGAGGCTGCAGCCAGGTGGGGGTTGGGCTCTGCTCCCTAGGCTCAGGTGATAGGAGAGGAAATGTCCTGAAATTGTGCCAGGGGAAGGTTAGGTTGGAGAGGAGGAAAAATGTTTTTGCTGGAGGAGTGATTAGGGATTGGCAGAGGCTGCCCAGGGAGGTGGTGGAGTCCCCATGCCTGGAGGTGTTGAAGAAAGCTGTGCCCATGGTGGTGTTGGGTTGATGCTGGACTGGAGGATCTTGGAGAGATTTTCCAACCCAAACCACTCTCTGATTCTAGCATTAACCATTAACACACTGGGCTGCAACAATTCTCAGGCCAGTTAAGCTGTGCTGTCACAACACACAGGTGACAGTCAAAGGCATTCAAGGACAGGTCACTTCTCTGCTGCTCTCTTGTCATAAATCCAAACTCTCTGGGACAGGTTTAGGCAGGAGATGAAGGCAGTGGACACTCCACTGAAGGCACACAGCAAGGCTGTGATGTCAACACAGGGTGGGAAGCAGCAGCCCAGGAGAAAGCCCAGGGACAGCTGGCCAGCATCAGGGTTAAATCTGGGCACAGGGAGAGAGGAGTTCCCAGAAACAAAGAGAAAAGCACTCCCAAAATAGCCTTGCAACTGTCACCACCAGTGACTGTCAGCACTGCAAGGTATGACCTTGCCTTTGTGTCTCATGATCACAGCTCTGCTCTTGAGGGGCATTTGCCAGGACCAGCATTGCCCAAAATTCCACAGCAGGGGGATGCAGCCCCCAGCCCCCACTGCTCACAAACAGCCCTCACTGCCCTGCTGCACAAGCATTCTGCTACCTCCTCCCTTCCCAGCCCTGCCTCAGGGTGTCCTTATGGCTGCAGGAGCACTTCTGGACCACCAACCCAGCAGTTAAAGCCTCTTGCTTTAGCATCATAGAATCACAGAATGGGCTGGGCTGGAAGGGACCTCCAAACCCTCTGCACTCAGCAGGGACATCCTCCACTAGAGCAGGTTGCCCACAGCCCTGGCCAGCCTCACCTGGAATATCTCCAGGCATGAAGCCTCAACCACCTCCCCGGACAACCTGCTGCAGTGTCCCAGCAGCCTCCTGGTGCAGAACTTGTTCCTCACATCCAACCTCAATCTGCTCTGCTCTCATTTCGAACCACTGCCCTCATCCTGTCCCTGCAGGCCTCTTGTAGCTCCTTCTTGTCCCTCTGCAGCCTTCTTGTAGCCCTCTTCAGGTACTGGAAGGTTGCTCTAAGGTCTCTCCAGAGCCTTCTTTTCCCCAGGCTGAACAGCCCCAACTCTCCCAGCCTGTTCTCATAGCAGAGATTCTCCAACCCTTGGATCATTTTTGTGGCCTCCTCTGGACCCTCTCCAGCAGCTCCAGGCCCTTCTTGTGATGGGGGCCCCTTAACTGGCCCCAGCCCTGCAGGTGAGGTCTGAGCAGAGCAGAGGGGCAGGATCTCCTCTCTCCATCTCTGGCCATGCTGCTTTGGATGTAGCCCAGGCTGCCCTTGGCCTTCTGTGCTGCCAGAGCCCATTGCTGGCAGCTGTCCACCAGCATCCTCCATTCCTTTTCTGCAGGGTTGCTCTGGATCTCAGTATCCCCCAGCCTGGATTAATATCAAGGATTGCCCTGATCTAGCTGCATCCTCATGCACATCTAATTCTGCCACAACTGTCCTAAAACCAGCAGAAAGAGCTAAATTGTGGTTTAAAGAGCAGGGGGAAAGGGATGGAAATGAGATGAGAAGGCCATTATTCATTTTCTTATCTGATTAATTAGCTGTGCAGCTTCATTTATTCACAGCAGTTGAGTCACATCCCCCAGGCAAGCAGCTAAAGAGATATGGATTATGTCAGATTTTTCCATTGGAAAACCCTCCCCAACACCAGCTCTAAGGACTCAGCACTACCCATGCCAGTCACCAAAAGGAACCAGCAGCAAAGCTCTTGCAATGATTAGCACCACAAAGAGCCCAGCAGAGCACAAGGGGAGAGAGGAGTAGGTGCAGAGGCATCCTGGTTTCCTGCCCCTGCTGTTCTCACAGGGGCAACAAACTCCAGCTGAAGGGCCACAAAGATGCTCAGAGGGCTGCAGCAGCTCTGCTGTGAGGACAGGCTGAGGGAGTTGGGGCTCTGCAGCCTGGAGAAGAGAAGGATTTGAGGAGAACTTGGAGTGGCCTTGCAGTATCTGAAGGGGGCTACAGGAGGGCTAGGGAGGGACTCATGACAAGGTCTGGTNTCTGAACAGAACCCACAGTTTCAAGGTCTCTCCCCTCCTTCATGCATCAGCTGGGGACAGAGGCACTGCAGTGGGACTGGATGAGAATGTCCTCTGCCCTGGCCTGGAGGAGGCTCAGATCAGTGTCTGAGAGAGTCCTGCTCTAGAATTATCCAACCAAAAAGGCTCTAAAAGGCCTCCAAGCTCATTCAGTCCATCAACCCAACACCACCACAGCCACTAAACCATGGGCACAAGTGCCATGGTCACACCTTCCTTGAACACCCCCAGGGATGGGGACTCTACCACCTCCCTGGGTAGCCTGTTCCAAGCCCTGACCACTCTTGCAGCAAAAAAATTCTTCCTCATCTCCAACCCAACCCTCCCCTGGCACAATTTCAGGACATTTTTCCTTCTTCCATTTTTCCATTTTTCCTTCTTCCATTTTTCCTGAGACTAGGGAGAAGAGATCAATCCCAACCTCACTCCAACCTCCTGTCAGGCAGTTGTAGAGAGCAGCTGTGCAGCCATGGCACTGCCAGTGAATGCCAAGGCACCATGCTTCCCTCCACTCCTGGCTGTGATCTGCTGTCCCCACAGCACCCTCAGCATGCCAGGGCCTTCACCTCTGTTTCTGTGGCATCCACAGCAGCCACCACTGAGAAGAACAAGCAGGGGAGGAGGACACTCACACTCCCTGCCACTGGAATCGTGAAAGGGAGTGGGAAGAAAGCTGAATCCCCTTGCTCTGACTTCTGCCAGGGCCTTGGGCACAGGCACACAGCACTGGCACCTGCTTCCCCTCTTTAGCATTTCCCACCAAACAGCATTTTGGCAAAGCTGTGATGTGAGGAGAAACTTCTCTGGTGTGAGGGTGCTGGAGGCCTGAAGCAGGCTGCCCAGAGAGGTTGTGGAGTCTCCTGCTCTGGAGAGATTCCAATCCCCCCTGTCCAAGCTGCTGTGGGTGCCCTGTTTGGACTGGATGATCCCCAGAGGTCCTTTCCAGCCCCACAATGCTGAGGTGCTGTGAGCTGTAGGAAGGTTAGCAAGGGCCACAGGGAATTCAGCACAAGGATCCAAGCCTGCAGCCATTTGTCATTTGTGTCCCATGTGCCCAGCAAGCTACACTGAGTTCTCCTCTTATCCAAACAGGACCCAGCAGAGAGGTTTCCAGTTCCATGCTGCTCTTCCACCACAGTCTCTGCACTGCTTTGCCATCTGCACTCCCAGAGCAGAACACACAGCTCTGAAGCAGAGCCAGGCCATGTGGGGCTGACTTTCCAATCCAATCTAGATTAGCATTTTACTCCTTTCCTATTCATCATCTTCATCCTCCTAATTCCAACATGATTTTTAATATCCATTATTTCAACAGCAGTTGGAGGCTAATACTTTGTACCATCTGAGAAGGGCTTGAAAGGAGGCCAGGACTTGATCAACTGCCAAGCCTAAAAATAAATAATAAGCCTTTCTGTCACTGAAAAGCAGCCACTGCTAGGTTCCTAAGGGTGCAGAGCAGCTTTGGCTTTGCAAGTCTCACCACTTCAGTCACCCTGACCACTGAGGATGCTGTTTCTCTCCCATGCAGCCAGCCCTCCCTGGCACTGGATCAAGACACTATATAGAAAATCCTGCCCTTAAACTACTGAAAAATTGAGTTCCTGCCTGAAATAACTTCACATTCCACAATTAGGAAGCTCACAAGAACTGCATTGCTCTGCAGAAAAGGGAAATTTAGCTACTGCAGGTTTGCTCAGCAAAGAAATGTTCTGCTGACAACCTCCACTGTGTTCTATGGTCGCTGGCAGCCCAGAGGCAGCTGTGTGCTGGCTGCAGCACAGGGAGGGGATTCTGCCCCTCTGCTCAGACCTCACCTGCAGCACTGCCTCCAGCACAAGAAGGAACTGCTGGAGAGAGTCCAGAGGAGGCTATCAAGATAATCAGAGGCTGGAGAACCTCCACTGTAGGGACAGGCTGGGAGAGTTGAGGCTGTTGAGTCTGGAGGAGAGAAGGCTCCAGGTAAAGCTTAGAGCTTCCAGTGCCTGAAGGGGCTCCAGGAGNTTGTGAATCTTCAGCTCCACACCAGACCTAACCCTGCACCTACTGAACACAACTCCCAAAGGCACTTTTGCAATGCAACCAAAAGCTCCCTATGCTTTCTGCCCTCAGCTGTATGGCACAAACATATTCACCATTTCCAAGACACAGCCTTAGATCAGCTTCACCCAAACCAGCCTGGTCTCCTGCAGCCCAGAGCTGACTGCCACTGTTGCCTTGGAAGGTGCAGAGCAGAGTGGTGAGACCAATGCCACCTGATGATGAAGGCTGTCAGCAAGGGGCAAAGACAAGATCTCACTTTTCAGCCCACTTGGCAAGGTTACCCCAGTCCCACCATGCCTGCCAGCAGGGCAGATGGGGTAGGAAGGCATGGCAGGGCCAGGCTGTGGCCAGCAAACAATGCTCTACAGAAGAGTCTCTCCAGGGCTTCTCCTAAATGGTCAGGGACATGGAAGAACAGCTGCAGAGGACTTCAGCTCTGACTTGGCAAACTACAGCTGAGGTTTATGTCACCTAACTCTAGACCTCACAGACAGAAATCTCCTCTGGACACTTGAGGTTTCCTTTGGCCCCTCCCATGGCAGGAGCCTGCCACAGGCTCTGGCTGAAGCCAGGATGCCTTTGTTGTGCCCCAGGCCAGCAGACCCTGAGGAAGCTCAGCAAGGAGCTCTGATGCTCATTTGGTGTCCCTGCAGAGATCCAGGAGCTGAACTGGCTCACAGTGAGACCTGGCAAGGAGCTCTGGTGCTCATGTGGTGTCCCTGCAGAGATCCAGGAGCTGAACTGGCTCACAGTGAGACCTGGCAAGGAGCTCTGATGCTCATTTGGTGTCCCTGCAGAGATCCAGGAGCTGAACTGGCTCACAGTGAGACCTGGCAAGGAGCTCTGGTGCTCATGTGGTGTCCCTGCAGAGATCCGGGAGCTGAACTGGCTCACAGTGAGACCTGACAAGCACTCCACTGGTATGGAAAGCACACGACAAGAGCAGCAGGAGGGGTAGGGCTGAGAGAGTCTCCAGCTGCCACAGCAGCACCTTGGTGACACTCAGACAGCTCACACTGGCTACAGCCAGGGCACAACTGGGGGTTTCCAACAGTGACTGCAGGGCTGCAGTGCCTTCAGAGGAACCAAAGCTCACGTAGGGGAAGCACCACAAGCTCCTCAAGCACCAAGAAGTGCCAGGTTAGCACCAAAGGTGAAGATGATGACAACTGGCACAGTGCAGAAACATCTCAGCATGACCACAAATGAAAAGGAGAGGAGATCCCTTCAGTGGATTCAGAGACAGCTGATCCAGAAGCAGAGCATTAGGCCCTTTGCTTCCATCCACACCTTTGTCTTGCAGCCAGCATCAGCTTTTGTCTCAGGATCTGAAGCTCATCTTTGTGGTCAGAACAACAAAAGGTAGGTGACAAAAACTGAAGCAGAGATGCAGTAATTCCACCTCTGCATTCTCACTGTGGGAAAATTTCACTCTCTTCTTCACAGTCACAGCTTCAGGTGGCTCAATGCAGGTCACAGAATCACAAGGGTTGGAAGGGATCTCTGGAGATCATCCAGTCCAAACCCCCTTGCCAGAGCAGGATCACCCAGGGCAGGTCACACAGGAACACATCCAGGTAGGTCTTGAATGTCTCCAGAGGAGACTCCACAACCTCTCTGGGCAGCCTGCTCAAGGCTCCAGCACCCTCACACCAAAAAAGTTTCCTCTCATGTCAAGGTGGAACCTCCTGGGTTCCAGTTTGTGTCCATTGCTCCCTGTCCTGCCACAGAACAGCACTGCACAGAGCCTGGCCCCCACCCTTCTGATAACTGTAAACTTCAATAGGATCCTCCCTCAGCCTTCTCCTTCTCCAGGCTAACCAGCCCCAGGCTCTCAGCCTTTCCTCATCAGGATGTTCCAGGCCCTTCAGCATCCTTGTAGCCTCCAGCAGACTCTCTCCAGTAGTTCTCTGTCCCTCTTGAACTGGAGACCCCAGAACCGGACCCAGTACTCCAGATGTGGCCTCAACAGAGCAGAATAAAGGGGGAGGAGAATCTCCCTTGACCTCTTGGGGCTGCTCAGTCCCTAGCAAGGTGTCTTTGCTGTTCAAGGGGGGCTTACTTCTGTGGAAAACAACCTGCATGGATCTCAGCATGGCCATCAGTGACAGAAGCCACTGACAGCTTTGGAGCACATCTCCCTCACGCTGCCACCAGCAGCCAGACAGAGCTCAGGAGCTCCACTGCTGTGCTGCCTGTTGGCAAAGGAGGGGTGGCGAAAAATGGGGTCCTGAGAGGCAGTGATCTGTTCCCTTCAGAGAAGGTCACTGCAGAGGGACAAGTGCTGCTCAGATGACAGATCCCTGCTAGAGCCCTGCAGAGTGACTGAGTGTGCCAGGGGTGCTGCCATGCACCCAGCTCTGCTCACAGCAGGACACCAGATACCCTGCCCTGAAAGATGGGCACAGGCAGGGTGTCAGCTTTCCCCTCTGACATCAGTGACATCTTGAGCCTAACCAAGAACTGTGATCTCCACAATCAAAGCAACACAGACCTGCTACAAGCCTGGGTGTGTCCAGAATAGGGAAAGACCCTATGTGGGACCCCACCTCCAGTCTTGTCCCCACCATAAGGACATGGAACTGTTGGAGCAAGTCCAGAGGAGGCCACAAAGCTGATCCAAGGGCTGGGGCAGCTCTGCTATAAGGACAGGCAGGGGGAGCTGGGGGTGTGCAGCCTGGAGAACTTGAGAAGACTCCAGGGGGACCTCACAGCTTCCTGCCAGAGCCTGAAGGGATCCTCCAGGAAGGCTACAGAGAGACTTTTCCTGAGGGCGTCTAGAGACAGGCCAAGAGGGAATGGTTTGAAGCTGAGGCAGAGCAGGGTTAGACTGGAGTTGAGGAAAAAGCTCTTCAGTATGAGTGGTGAGACTGGAACAGGCTGCCCAGAGAGGTTGTGGCTGCCTCCTCCCTGGGGGTGTTCAGGGCCAGGTTGGATGAGGCCCTGGGCAACCTGGGCTAGTGGGAGGGGTCCCTGCCCATGGCAGAGGGTTGAAGTAGATGTCTAAGGTCCCTTGCAGCCTGAGGCATGCTGTGATAAGCAATGACACAAACTCCATTCCATGCCCTGCATGGGTCAGATGCTGGCAGCCTGCTGAGCTCCCCCTGGAGAGCTCCAGCAGCACCCAGTGCCACACAGCCCTGGCAAGCAGCTGCCAAACCATGGCTGTAGCAGTGAATGTGCACAGCAAAGGGAGAAGTGGAGGGCACAGTAAGCTCTCCACAGCTGTAAGTGCCATTTCCAGCATCAGGCAGCCTGGCCAGGCTTGCAGCTGACCTCCAGCAAGCGCAGCTGAAGGGAGGTGATCTCCATGTTCAGTGCCACCTGAGCATCCATCTGCATGGTGAGGGGTGGCACAGGCAACTCTCAGAAAGAAAGTCTCATGACCTGGATGCTGAACAGGAGCTATTTAGGAGGACAAGGTCTGCTGACAAATCCCAGCTGCTAGAGCCATGAAACAGGCTCACTGCTGGGGGGAACACTTCATTTCTGCTGAAGAGGGAGGAGAAGCAAAGGCCATTACAGATTCATGGAATGGGTTGGGTTGGAAGGGACCTTCAAGATCATCCAGTCCCAACCCCCTGCCATGGGCAGGGACACCTCCCACCAGCACAGGTTGCTCAAGGCCTCATCCAGCCTGGCGTGGAACACCTCCAGGCAGGGGGCAGCCACAGCCTCCCTGGGCAACCTGTGCCAGTCTCTCCCCACTCTCACTCTCCACAATTTCTTCCTCATCTTCACTCTCAATCTCCTCTCTCCCAGCTCAAAGCCTCTTGCCCTGTCACTCCAAGACCTTTACAAAAGTCCCTTTCATGGCTTTCTTATAGGCCCCCTTCAGGCACTGGAAGGCTGCTCTGAGGTCTCCCTGGAGCCTTCTCTTCTGCAGGCTCAACAGCCCCAACTCTCCCAGCCTGTTCCCACAGAGGAGGTTCTCCAGCCTCTGATTATTTTTGTGGCCTCCTCTGGACCCTCTCCAGCAGTTCCAGGTCCTTCTTATGCTGGAGGCCCCCGAACTGGATTCAGTGCTGCAGGTGAGGTCTCACAATAAAGTTTGCTGATGAAACTACCCAAGAGGGTAAAGAAAGGGACAAACTTGAAGATGGTTCTTACAATACAGAGCAACTAGTGATAAAATAGGAGGTGAAATTCAATGCAGATAGCTGCAGAGTGAATCAGAGGCAAAAAATACTCCTAGCATCACAGAACAGAATGAAAGGCTCTGAGCTTATTGCTGTCATTCAGGAAAAGAGCTCTTAGGATTAGAACAAATAGCTGGAGGAAAATATCAGCTCCCAGCTCAGAAATCAAAGCAAGTTCTAGAAATTCCTTGGAATGGAACAAAACAAACCAGCAAATACCATTAGGTTCCTATGGAATGGTGCAGCAGCTCTGCAGAGCCATGAGGAATCCTGAGTTTCCATAACTAAAAGATGTGGCAGGCACAGAATCATAGAATGGGAAGGTTGGAAGGGACCTCAAGGATCAGCCAGTTCCAACCCCCTGCCATAGGCAGGGACACCTCCCACTAGCACAGGTCACTCAAGGCCTCATCCAAACTGGCCTTGAACACCTCCAGGGAGGGAGCAGCCACAACCTCCCTGGGCAACCTGTGCCAGTGTCTCACCACCCTCACTGCAAACAACTTNAACTGCACACAGGACTGCAGCTGGGGTCTGAGGAGAGCAGAGCAAAGGGGCACAATCCCCTCCCTTGCCCTGCTGCCCACACTGCTCTTGCTGCAGCCCAGCACACAGTTGCTGTCTGGGCTGCACTCACACTGCAGCCTCATCTTGAGCTTTTCCTCACCCCAGACCCCCAGGGCCTGTTCCTCAGGGCTGCTCTCAGCCATTCCCCACCCAGCCTGGAGTTGTGCTTGGCATTGTGCCTACCCAGGTGCAGGACCTTACACTTGGCCTTGTTGAATCACAGAATGGGAGGAGTTGAAAGGGACCTCCTGAGATCATCCAGTCTATCTCCCTGCCAAAACAGACTCACTCAGGGCAGCTGAGCCAGGCACCAGATGGGGCTTGAAAGTCTCCAGAGGAGGAGACACCACAACTTCTCTGGGCACTGTGCTTCAGGCCTTCAGCACCTCACAGTGAACAAGTTTCTTCTCATGGTGAGTTGGAATTTCCTGTGATTGAGTTGATGTCCATTGCCCCTTGTCCCATCCCTGGGTATCACTGAGAAGAGCCTGGCCCCATCCTCCTGACAGCCACACCCCAGGTATGTGTAGACATTGACAAGGTCCTCTCTCACCTGCTCTTCTCCAGGCTAACCAGCTCCAGAGCTCTCAGCCTTTCCTTATCACACAGATGTCCCAGTCCACCATCCTTGTTGCCCTCAGTGGACTCTCCCCTGCAGTTCCTTGTGCCTCTTGAACTGGGGAGCCCAGAGCTGGACCCAGTACTCCAAATGTGGTCTCACCAGAGCAGAGGAGATGTGAAGGAGAACCTCCTTTGACCTGCTGGCCACTCTCTTCTTAATGCCCACAGGAGACCATTGGCCTCTGTGCCCAGAAGGGCACACTGCAGTCCCATGCATGACTTCTTGTCCTCCAAGTCTCTAAAGATCTTCTCTGTGGAGATGCTTTTCAGCAGGTCAGTCTCTAGTCTCTATTGGTCCATGGGCTTGTTCTTTCCTAAGGTGCAGAACTCTATGCTTGCCCTTGTTGAACATCCTGAGATGTCCCCTGTGCAGCTTTCCAGCCTGGCCAGGCCTGGCTGAATGCCTGCACAGCCTGAGGGGGTGTCAGCCACTCCTCCCAGCTTGGTACCATCAAATGGATGTGACATGAATACAACAAATTTAACTTAAAAGAATAGGAAAAAGGAAACCCAAACTCAAACAATTCCTCCACTGGCAGAACTATTTCTTGTGGAGCTGTGTGGCATCCCAAGAGTGGCTCAGACCATTCATAGGATGCTTCAGAAATAAACAGAATTCTCCTTGGGCTGCTTTTCTTGAGCAAGATCAAGAAGGAAACAAATTGTAAATGGCTCTGGGAAAACAAGAGGCTTGCCCCACACTCTGCTGGCACCTCAGCCTATGGCACCAGTGCCTGCAGGGACTGGGCCCACCAAGGATTCAGCACAGGCTGCACAACCTTGGGCTGGGTAAATACTCCTCTGAGGGTCTCACCAGCACAGCCTAAAAAAGCTCAGCTGTGTTCAAACACCCCTCTGAGGGTCTCACCAGCACAGCCTAAAAAAGCTCAGCTGTGTTCAAACACTCCTCTGAGGGTCTTCCCAGCACAGCCTAACAAAGCTCAGCTCTGTGTTCAAACACTCCTCTGAGGGTCTCATCAGCACAGCCTAACAGAGCTCAGCTGTGTCCAAACACTCCTCTGAAGGTCTCACCAGCACAGCCTAACAGAGCTCAGCTGTGTTCAAACACTCCTCTGAGGGTCTTCCCAGCACAGCCTAACAAAGCTCAGCTCTGTGTTCAAACACTCCTCTGAGGGTCTCATCAGCAC
>WBNM01005208.1:0-41096 GCA_013399055.1 Ramphastos sulfuratus
CGCAATGAATATAATCCACATCCTCCAGGTAATATTCAGAACTTTAAATTTCCAAAGGCAGTGGCATAGGTCCCTCAGGGTGTGCAAGTACAGCAGCCCCTCCTGCTTCTTACTCATATAGATTATACTCCAGGAGTGCTGGTGCATGTGCACAGGTTCAGAAAGGGGTTTGCAGGTCAGTTTTCCTACCATCATTAGAAGCCTGAGTATCTCCAGTGTGTCAGAGCAAAGACAAGGAGGTACAAAACCATCCTCCACCCTTCCTAAAGGCAGCCCCCATTTGTCTTCCTACCACAGAAAATATCCTTTTTCTTCTCCCTTCTGCCACAGTCCTCTCCCAGGCCATGTGAACCAAATCAGAGAACTGATTGCCAGCTCCCTAGGCACATGATGCTCCTGCACCAGCCAAGATCTTTCTCAGGTGCTTGGGAAGCAGGAGGGAAGGATCCACATCTGATCTGTTTATACCTCACTTACTGCAAAAGGAAGCCAGTCTGAAGGAAGTGACTGGACATTGTGATACCAATTAACACAAAGCCAACACTTCCCACCTTTGCACTTCATCCTCGGGTGTTAAATAAAGGCGGTGAGCAACTTCGCAGAACACAGGCAGACTTTCCACATTGCTAAGACATGACAGCCTGCCATGACCGTAGCTTGGAGACATCACAGACAACACCCACTATTTTAAATGAGCTAAACTCATGCTTGGCAGGATTTGCAGGGAAGGTCCTGCTCCTTTGGATCATGAGTTGAAAACAGTCCTTCTGCATTGCAAGAGGTTGTACAGCAATATAGCATGGTGCGAAGTCCTTGTCCAGCAATGGAGCAAATCCTTACAGGGACAGGTATACAAAGGTTTTGAAGAAGGACACCCATTGATATAACCATATAACTACCAAAATCTGAAGGCTCTGATCCAGCAGTAATCCCTGCAGAAGGGCCCCCATGATCTCCACAGCCAGGGAACACAGCTTGACCTTGGGCTCTCATTTCAGGAGATACATCAGGGTTTGGAGCAAGACAACTAAACCTGGGGGTCTCTCTCCAAGGTAATCTCTTGGGAAGCAATTTTGCTGCTCCTCAAGCATAGATACTAAACATGCCCTGTTAGAAGGCTAGGGGCACTGCCAGTGCAATGAATTCCAGATAAGTATGCTAAAAGCTCATTTTTTCAAAGACAACTCTTATTTACAAGGCCTCCATTGTAACCTCGACTTTTCTACACAGGGTAGCAGAATCTGGGAAGGACTTTCCTGGATTAATCCAGCAAAATCCAGATTCCTGCAGACTCAACACTATGCTCTTCCCTCATACACACATAAAAGCCACCAGCCCATCCTTACTGTGATTCTCACTTGCCACTAGCTGCCCAAAGGGGACATTTTAATAGATGCTTGTCCCTGCCCTTGCCCTGATCCCAGCTCAATATTGCAGAGGGACGTTAGGTTCCATTAAGCCAATCGTGTGCCACCTGAAGTTGCAATCAACAAACTGTCCCACACCTGCAGTACCCATAGTGTCCCCCTGGGTCCCTTCCCTGCTGCGTTCAGGCTCCTATACCAGAGCCTGCTGTAGAAACCAGCAAGCCAGTCTCAGGCTGCTGTGCCAGGAGCCTGCAAGTTCAAAGTCCCTAGCAGCACCTCGGAGCAGAGTTCAGGAACACTTTATTATCACTCCATCGCGGAGTTCGCCGCACTGCCCAGCAGCTCCAAATGAGCCCTCCACGCCGTGACAGTCAGCACCACAGGACCACCGAGGTTTCATTAATATTCATGTCCCATTGGCACTCCAGCAAGCAACGAAAGCTTGCTTTCTACAGCAGATCATTAAGCGAGGGGAAATGAGTGACCTCTTAAGACCAGCTGCGTCACTGATGTCACCAGGAACTGAAGGGAGAGAGGCACGGTCATGACCCAGCACTTCTTTTAATAAATAACAGTTCTAAATGAGCATGGCCTTGCCATGCCCAGCAGGACCCAGCTGAAGCTGAAAGCTTCAGGGAAACAGATGCCTGAACTGTAAAGCCAGGCAGGGCAGTGGCTCTTGTCAGCAACCCTGCCTGGGAGAGGCTGGGCAGCAGGATGCACCATGTGGTGAGGAAGTGAGGAGGAGACATCTCACCAGCAGATCAGGTGTGTGGTTCTGAAATAAATAGCAGTGTTTTAGGCACAGTTAGCTCAGCTCAGTGGGAACGCACCTCCTTTTACAAGCTGGTAGCGTTTAGGAGCATCCCAGGGCTTCCTCAATGCATTCTAGCTCAGGGTGTTTAGCAAAGAGCTCCCCCAGGCAGCAGTTAGGACGCTCTAGATAGCAGACTTGGTCTTGGATTACAGACCCTAATTGCTACTATCAGTCAGAGGAACAATTAGCTTCAAGTTAATGCACTCCCAGTGCTCTCCAGAAACGATGAGGAAGGAAAAGGGAGTCTTAGGCCCAGTTTATCTGAAGTTCACTGGGAGGCCGCAAGAAAGCAACTTGCTGGCAAACTTCCCAGGCACCCATTTTCCCAAGGATATTAGCCACCTTTGAAGCACCCAAAGCAGCAGGTGGGGGAAAAAAAAAAGTTCCTCCAGCCCTCCTAACCCAAGCAGAGAGTTGCCATTTCCACAGAAAGAGGCTAATGGAAGATCACATCTCACCCAAAATGAGATGCCCTCTCTGCTGCAAGAAGGCAGCAACACCACCTCTCCTGGTTTTTAGTTTCTTCACTTGAAGCTTAATGCAGCTCATGTGCAGTGGGTGTGCAACAGACAAGCTTGACTCAGCCTCCTTTTTATGACTCTCGATCTCCATACCCTTCATGGTATCAAGACTAAAGAGTTCAACAGGCCACATGCAAGTAAGGAAACACTCAACCCCCATGTGCACAGCTACGCTCTGAGCTGCCTCTCCTAAGGGGATTTGCAGTGCACTCTGCTTCATAAAAACTTTGCCACCCAACTCCTTACAACTTCAGGGGGATGAGTAGAGTCAGAAACTAATGATTTATTCGAGATTGGTCACATCTGCAATCTCATACAAGCAATAAGTCCCCTGTGTTTACCATTTTCCTGTGAAAAGGTGATTGCCTGAAAAACTGGACAGACTACGTTCAGTCTCAGGAAAGCAGAACAGGCTTTAAGAGGCCTAAAAGAGTGAGCTCAGACCTTTTAAACCAACTCAAAGGACTCGAGAATTGCAAAAAGCCCTTATAAAGCCAGGGAACCACCACCATACTGACCTCACAAAGGCTTAGCCTATGCGCACTGCTCCCCAGGCCATCCTGCAGCTAACATGAAGGGACAGGAAGATTTATGGGCTCAGGACTGCAGTGTCAGAGCTTTGAGAACAACAAGGAGGGAGGCCCCAGCACAGTCTGGGAATTGCTTACCTCACACTGAGAAAGACAGAAGAATGCCAGGATGAGGAGCCCCATTCCCAGGAAGTCCACTGGAACTGTGTGCTGCAGCCAGATTCATCCTGCATAGCATCCCAGGTTTAGCTCATCACTTCCACCCGTGCAGCCCTGCAAGCCAAACCCAGCTGCCATGCTGCATGGTCAGAGCACCAGTCTGCCGTGTCTGCCTAGCCAGAAAAGCAATCCCAAGGCTAAGGCAGCTCTTGTTTCTGGAGGTGTATTAAAGGCACCTGTAATCCCCTGCACCACCAGGCCTACAATGAAGGTCCTCCCTGTCCACCACCTGTGTCTGGCCTTGTGTTCTTGGGATAGTAGTGATGAGGGTAAGTGCTCCCTAGGTGCTCCTCTGCAGGGCTGCACAGCCCTGGGCACGCTGCTCAGCCAAGCCCCAGGCTCCCCCAGCAGCTCTCAGCCCAGCCCCCGGTGCCCTCACCATGGGGGTCCTGCAGGCTCAGCCACCACCTCAGCCCTCACGGCACCTCCCCAGAGCACAGCAGCTCATACCAAAAGGGCTCCAGCCCCCCTGCCTGTCACAGGCAGGTCTATGGTCAGACAGCCTGCTGCATGGAGGCAAGAGTCTGCCCTAAGCTGGTCCTAGCCCCCTCAGCCTGGCACAAACAGGCCTCAGCCCTGCAGCCTGTTACAACGGGGTCTTGATCCCAGTCTGTTACAGGTGGGTCACAGCCTTGCAGCCTGTCATGAGTGGGCTCCAGGCTTACAGCCTGCCACAAGTGAAGCGCTCTTCACCTCACAGTCCATCAGGGGTGGGTAAGCCTCAAACTGACAAGCCGCCATTGGCCTCACAGCCCGTCAGGGGCGGGGGGGGGGCGGGCCCGCTCCCCGCAGCTCCCCCAGCGCAGTGCTAGGCGGAGGCGGTTCCCCAACTCGGAGTCGGCGCTTTAGGTTCCACCCAGGACAGCCACAAGCCGACAAACCCCGAGCAGGGGGCGGATCTAAATTAGCATGCAGCACAATGCACGCTGGGTATCACCGGCGACTCACCCTAAGCTGAGAAGCAGAGAAACGAGCGAATAGTTATATAAGAAGGAACGCATCTGTTTTTGAGTCCGGGGGAAGCTCACTGCCGAGGCCACCCACTGGGTGCATTCGTCACCCTTAAACCCCGCCTCGGGGAAGGTCTGAGGGAAGGGCCGCCCGCAGCTCTAGCAGAGCTCCGCCCGCGATGGGGCGGGTGAGCCACCAGCAAGGGGGGGCGCCGCGAATTTGGGCCGGTCCTGGGCAGGAGAAACCGAGCTGGTTACGTTGGGGTTCAGGAAACTCCCTGCCCCGCGGAGCCCCGGTGGATGCCCGTAGCCCCGCGGTGCTTTGAGACAGACTCACGGCCGGCGATTGCTGAGTCCAATGGGTGAGGTGGGGCACTGCCCTACAACCCAATTCAGACTACTCTCCCCCGGACAAACACTTTTATGCCCTCCCAACTCAAAGCACCATTTTATGGCTTGAACCCCCACAAATCTGGTGGCAGAGGTTGAGCCCATTAGCGTCGTTCGGGGCCATGGGGCCCAACCTCTGCCACCCTCTTGCATTCTCTACCTCCCCCTTCAAAATAATCACAAACACCATTTTGGTTTAAAAAAACGTTGATTTCTGCCCCTTCACTGGCTTTCTGCTCACAAGGCATTGGGGTAGCGGCGCTGGGAAAGCCTCTTGGGTTGGGTTGGTCGAGCAGTGGCAGCGAGCTGCAAAAGCAGAGAGAGGTGGTGTAGAAGTTGTACCATAAAATGAAGTCTTGCTGTAGTCAGGATGTGTCCTCTTTCAGTTGCCACCTCCATCACATCCTCTCATCATTGTCCTGCTCCCAAATTATTTTCTTATCAATATCAAACTCTTAAGCACAGGGCTGGTGTCCCTTAGATCTTCTTGCCCACAGCAGATTGGCATCACCCCAAAAGCCAGGAGCCATCTCCCCGCTTCCAAAAGCCAGGAGCTGTGTCCCCACACACAGCTTTAAAAGCCAGGAGCCATCTTGCCACCTGCAAAAGCCAGCATCTGTCTCACTCCCACCTCCAAAAACCAGGAGCTATCTCTCCACCTCCTCCAGAAGCAAGATGCTACCCACTCCTCCAAAAGCCAGAAGCCATCTCTGCCCATTCTATCCAGCAACATCCCCCAGGAGGATGCTCTCACCTGAGAGATCTGGACAGGGTTGAAGAGGGGGATTGTCCCCACCGGTGGTGGAGGTCTGTGGAAGCTGGTCTGGAAAAGGTGAAAGGAGAGAAACTTAACAGCCACCCCCCAATTTCAGAGCCAACCGAAGCAGAGAGGTGTCCTGGACTCCCTGCCATCATCAATCAATACACTTCCCTCCCTACCTGCCCTCTTGACTGCCCGCCATCCATTTCCCAAGAGTCTCTCACCTCAGTGGGCACTGGGTTAACAGCAAAGGTATTTTCACCTTCCGTTCCTCCTGGGGCATACAACCAAAAAAACCCCAAAACCTTAATTTTAAGAGAAGCAGCTTCTGAAAGGCTGATGGGAGAGGGGCGAGAGGACACGCAGCATTTACCGAGGTTTCTGGGGGGAAGAGGAGCCAAATAGCTTGTCGCAGCTGTGGGAGGGGCATCAGGTGGGGCTGGTGGCATCCATTCCTGAAATCATATCCATCCATTTAGAGCAGAAGCTCCTTGCATGGTAAGAAGAACTCTGCACCAGATATCACACCACACTTTCGGGGTACTGCTCTGCATCCATCCTGCTGGAGAGGTACCCCAAGAGCTGCAGACAGTTGAGCTAAGCCGGCACTGCAGGGTCAGGGGAAGCAACCCCTGTCACAAAGTTAAACCACCTGGAGTGCTCAAACTAGGCAGGAGGATGGACAGCAAGCCTGCGTACACCGTAAAAGATTACCAGGACCTTTGGGTCCCACTTTGTTCCTCCTTATCTGCTAGTTTTGGAAGACGATCCCTAGACTTCCTGCTCTGGGACCGTAGGAGGAATCTTCCAGGGGAGGATCTAGCTCCAACATCTTCCTCCAAGCCCACGTTGGGCCTGCAGTCATGGATGTGACACCCTGAGGACCTGGCCAGGACTGAGAAAACCACACATGACTGCTTCCCACTCTACACTGTGCTTCCAATTAAAAAGGTTTTTCTTCCCTTCAGCTCCTAAAATCTGCCCAAGCATGCTGCTCCAGCTTCTGTTTTCCACTCCAGTGGAGGGCAAGGGATGCCTGCAGAGTCTGTTGAGTGCTCTGAGGACCTCCTGGATCAAAGAGGCTTTATAGCTTTACAGTTATTATTAATCAAGGATTCACTTCCAAGCTAAAAGGGCTCCTGTTGTCACTGTCCCCATACAGAGCAGCTATGGCCACGAAGACCTCTTCATGCACAGCCATCTGCATGAGGACAGGAGAAATGGTGGGTAAAAAGGGGTATGTGTCACCTGTCCCCATGACTGTAACCCCTGGTTAAGTCAGCCTTTTGTCCCCTACCTGTTGTCCTGAAGTGGAGGAGTCTAAAGCTGTCTCAGATGCAGCTTTGGGAGACGTTTCCTTGGTGGGCTTCGACCGAAACCATCCAAACCACCTGAATCCAGAGCTCTGGGAATTGGAGGTTGCCACAGTCAGTGGAAATAGGTGGAAATGGGAGCGCAGCACAGCCACTCAAATGCCTCTCTCACTGGCCAGGAGCAGACACCACTTTGCCCAGGTCAGGGCAGACATAGGGGACATCAGGAACAGGCAAGCTTGGAGCACAAGGCTTCAGGTCAGCTCTTGCATGCTCACCTTGTCCTCATCTGGCTTCTCCTCTGCTGCCGACTCTTCGGCAGTGTCTTCAGCTGCGCTCTCTGAGGATGGCTGGCTGTCCAAGGAGATGGTGGAGCTCTCGGAGAGGGTCCGAGCCCTTGCCTTTAACTCCTCCTGGCATCAGAGATTGGAGCTGCCATATGCTGTTCCCAGAGCATGATTCCCCAAGCATGTTTAGAGCATCCTTGGAATTCCTCCATACCAAGCTTAATGGGACACACTCTGTGTTCTCTATACAGCAAGTGGGGAGGGATAGCACCCACAGTGGGGTGCAGTGGGCAGCCCATAGTCCCAGAGGTAGGGGGGTGGAGGGGGTTTCCCTAACCTTCAGGTCCCCAAAGGGATGGCTGGCTCCATGATAGGTGAGTTCCATGCAAGTTAAGTGCATGGAAGGATGATCTGGCAAGTTCCAAATCCCCCTGAGACTCTCATGAGGTGGTTTTCCTGACCCTGCTCACTCACCTGCTCTACTGGGAGGGGTGGCTGCACACCCCCAGAGGATGCTGGCACACCCCAGGGCTCTGCCACTTCTCCTGCCACAGAAGGAAGGACACAGTCAGGGTTTGGCTTGCCTGCCATGTCTATCAGGGATATTCTCATTGCTTTTATCATTCCACTCCAAAGCAAGGCCATGTGGCCAATATGTCCCTCCAAGAGATGCAGAAGACCATTGTGGTCCCTGTTCATACCAGCACCAGGGAAGGAGTGAGAAGGCTGCACTGGTGCATCTCCAAAACCTGCCTTGTGCTGCCAGACATGAAGCTGATTTCTTCATCCAGCATGGAAGTGGTAGCAGTGCCAACAACCCCACCTCCCTTGCTGCTTTTAGCTTGTGAAAATGAAGACCTGCCTGGCCCAGGGTAGCTGGCAGTGGTGCACTTAAGTTTGCATGCATGGCTTCAGAGCAGGCATGGCTCCACATCTGGGCAAAGTTGAAGTGAAAGACCATGCTGGCTGAAAGCAGCACTGGCAGGGAGTAGTGTGTGAAGTGACCCACGTGCCATAGGGGTCACTCTCCCAAGGGACACTTGATCCCACTGCTGCTAACTGAGGACAGGCATTTTCACAGAGGAACGAGGTCGGAGCTCTTACCTGCTGGTGGCACCACCTGCCGACGGGGCTCAACAAAAATGCCTCCTGGAGGGGTGGCTGTCCCTGGGCCAGGTGTTGGGGGCTGCAGCTCTTGCTCTGCACCAAGCAGTGGTGATGCTGTCACCTGAGTGAGTGCTGGAGGCCGGAGAGATACATCCTGATGGGAGCTGGGTCCCTGGAGTGGTGTGGGCTCATACCACTGGTCATACTGGTAGTCTTCAGTCTGTGGAAGCTCTTGGCCAGGCTCTTCATCTGCAAAAGAACAACCAGCCCACACCTCAGGAGTTTATTCTGGTGTTTATTTTTTCATCAGGGTGCTGGTTGCACAGATTTCCCCCCTTTTCCACTCTACATTATCAGGGGTCAGGGAGGAGTCAGGGGGCACCCTGGGGACCACATATGGGTGAGGGAGGAGGTAGGGCACCATGCAGCAGCAGAGACCTTCCAGAGGCTTCAAGGAGGGTGGGCTTTAAAAGACTGGGAGAAAATCTCCTGGAAATGTGCCTCAGGTTTCAGACAATCTCAGAAGGGGAATGCTATGGAAGCACAGAGACCAAACATGAGCAGCACACACTCAGCAGCTCAGAAGAGCAGCTCAGAGGAGCCTGGGGCCTCCAGCCTTTTCTTCCACCCCTGCTGCACACTCTGAGCAGAAAAAATAAATTCACTGAGAAGCCACAACCTTCATTCCTGCTCCACAGGAGCACCCACGGATGAGTTTCTTGCTGTAGGCAGGTTTACTCAGGTCTGGGTTTTTTGGTTTGAAAGGCAGGCTGAGCAAGTGGGCTTTGTTTTATTTAACACATACACAGGTTGCTCTGTCAGATGTTAGACATGGTATAAGCAGCACATTGCTTTTTCTCACAGGTGCATGTCCTGCTTGTTCCAGCTCTGCAGCCTCCAGCCAGAAACATCCTGGGCACTGAGAGGTTTCTCTTTTGACACAGCCAGGCAGGACTCAGATCCTAGTCCGAGCATGGGGACAGACTAGGGCACCTCTTGGAGGTCTGCCTGCTGCCATCACCTCCAGCCTGCCCAGGGTTGGCTTTGCACCCACGAGCTGCTCCCACACAGCCTAAAGGTGCTTGAGGCCCACAGGAAGATGGATGCATAACTACACTGCCCAGCAAGCTCAGCCAGGAAAAGTCAGGATGGACAGCCCAAACTGTAAGGATGGAGAGGGAGGTCGCTATGACTGTGCAGACCCCAGCTTGGCACTGTGGTTTGGGCTTTGACTTTCTAAGATGGATGAATTCAGCATTCTGCTGTTTTCCTCTGCATGCAGGTTCCTCAGATGGTGACTCTGGATGGCCTTCTCAATCAACAAAAGGGCCAAGCACTGGGAAAACAAGCTGTGAAGACCGCACGGAGCAGATCTAGCCATGTGGAGAAACCATCCCATCTTACCTGTGACATTTTTACCAGGGAAGGATGTTCATTGCCCTCAGCCCTGATAGAAGCAGAAGGCAATCAGGATTGATGATCCTTTTTACTGCCTGGCTCCCACCTCTTTGAAGAGGAATTTGGCATTAGTAAAAAAAGAAATGGCTTGAAGGAATTTGTCATGTTCTATCCTGTCTGTGCCAGCCTTTGTTCTCCACCCATCAGTGCTGGTGTTCCCAGCACTAAGCTAGACCTGAGCAGCAGCAAGAAGCAGTGAGGCTGTGCCAGGGCATCCTGCTGATGGAGGTGGTTGTGAAGCAACACTGATGGGTCACCAGCCCCTGACTTCTCCTTGATAGGACGTCCCAATGGATGTGCTGCTGCCCAGCTAGGAAAAGAAAGCTCTCCAACCTTTCCCTTGGCAACCAGCCTCGATGCCTCTTGATTCTTTGGGTGAACTGTTGCTGGAAGGGACTTGAGGTCGCCAAGGCAAAGCAAAGAGATCAAAGAGACAGCAGGAAAGGGAAATACCAGGGCTTCACCGGCAGGCATGCTGCAGTTCAGCATGCAGAGGGAGGAGCTCCTTCCTGAGTCTTTTGTTCTGCAAGTGTGAAATCCCCTTAGTTCAGCTCCAATTTGCATTCCCAGAGGACTGCCTGGGAACAGGACCATCTCCCTAGAGGCTCAGCCGAGAGGCACGTGTTCTGCCCAGCCACTCACTCCCCCCTTTTCCTCCCACAATACCCACAGGGACTTCTGAAGCTGCAGTAATTAGGCCCAATTACTTAGACTTCATACGGAGGGCATGAGCATCAACCCCTTGCTTTTTAGCCCATCCCTAGTAGCTTCACACCAAGGGGGTGCATCCAGGCAGGAGCAAAATGTTGAGCTCTGGGAGGATGTAAGGAGCAGAGACCTGCCCCTGAGCCCTCGACAGCACAACTCCGCATGCAGAGTAGTCCACTGTGCTGACTGCAACCTGTCACTTCATTTTCTTTACCTGCTGTTGATGTAGAAGTCCAGGAAAGCTCTAGCTGAGCGGGTGCTGCCTCCTGAGAAAGGTCATCTTCTACCTGCAAGGAGTCAGAGGGAAATTGTGATAAACCAGTTCGAATGTGGGATGGCACAGGACAAAGTCTAAGGAAACATTGAAGCTGATGTAAAGGAAAGCATGGTGCTGGTGGGTCTGGGGCTCATGACCCACCTTGGGCTGCAGGAGCCCTGGTTATAGGTGAGACCCATACCAGCGTGGTCACAGCTCTTTCCTAGAAAGTGAAGGGGGCTGCAGCACCACTGTCCCACTGAGAGCAGGCAGGAGGAGGAACTGGAGACAGAAAAGGGCACAAAACCAAAAGCAGGCATGAAACCTAAGCAAAGAGCATTAACCCAAGGACCAGACCACTGTTAAGCAACCCAAAAGCACACATCTGCAAAGTGATGCCCCACCAGTATCCTCTGAAACATCCTCACTGTCAGAAGAGGTCACCACTCAACCACCAGCTCAATTGCCCTCCTTCAGCCAAGGAGCTTTTTGCCCTGGATGAAGCTCTGCACCTCCCACTGCTCACACCTTCAGGCGCTGCAACCCTTCTGCTCTTGCTGAAGCTACAGGTCTCACTACAGTGACCACAACTCTGAGCACACAAGCTAAGGAGAAGGGCACTTTGGGAACAACAGCCTTTGACTCTCCATACCCATCCCCTCAGACTCAGGGCAGAGGAGGAAGATGCTGCTGCAGACAAACGACCACACAGACCAGCTGCTCCCCAGCATCCTTGCTCCTCCTTACCTCCCATTCCCGGCAGCAGGCTCGGAGCTGTAGCAGCCAATCAGGCTCCAGTGTCTGGTCCTGCTCTGGCATCTCCAGAAGCAGTGGGTCAGAGAGCTTCAGCCGCTCGGATAGCTGTGGAACCAGGAGAGGAACAGGGCTTGTCACACGTCTCTGCTCTGCAGGGGCCCTCACAGCAATTTGCACACAGGCCCAGGAGAAGACAGAACCAGAATTGCACTTCTTCATAATATGAGGGCAAAAGCAACTTCAGGCTCTTGTGCAACATTTATTCCCTCTCCTGCACTACTATATGGAGGTACTGGCCCATCCTGTGGCCTGCAGAGAGCCTCCAGGCAGGGCTATCTCAGCCATCTCCACAGAGATGTACACCACCATCAAAGATGCTCTTCACATGAGTCAGGCAGGTAACTTACCTCCAAGGAAAACAAGCACCTTCAATACCACTTGACAGCCAGCCTGGGACACTGGCAGGTTTGCAGGACATCCTGCCATGAGACCTGAAAGCAGCTCAGCTTACCCTTACCTACCCTGTGAGGATGGACGGGAGTTGGTAGGGTTTGAACTAAGGGTTCAACTGGCTTTGCAACAAGCATTACCATCACTAATAACCACACAGAACACAACCAAAATGCAGGGCTCAGAGGGACCTTCTGAGGTTACCTGATCTATCTGCCAGCACTCAAGAAAATCCTGTGTGCCCACACCAGCCTGGTTTGTCTGATTTGCACTTATATATCTCCAAGGATAAGATTTCACAACCTCCTAGGCCTGTGCTGATGTTTAATGTCCTGAGAGTAAAAGACTTTTTTCTTAATATCTAGGTGAAATCTTCCCTGCTGCAAATTAAGCCTCTTGATTCTTGCTCCCGTGGAAGCTGCAGGGACAGCCAGGCATCCCCTGCGTGTCTAAGGGTTGTTATCACATCCCCTCTGCCCCTTCTTCCCACAGCGTATCTCGCCTGGAAAAAATAACCCCAAGGCCTCCTTCAGAGGTCATTTTCCCCTCAATCTCATATCACTCTTCAATCTTTCCTACTGCACTTGCTCCAATTTGGCCACATCTCTGAATGCAGCACCCTGAATGGGACACAGTGCCCCAGCCAAGACCCCTGAGACCTGAGCATGGGGGGATTTATCACCTCCTTGTCTCACACATGTCACTCTTGCTCTCACAGCCCAGAATAACATTATAACATCAGTGCTTTTCTTGCTTTTTTTTTTTCCCACCAGCATCCTGTTATCCTGTTGCTGCTTGATATTTTTTCCATGCTCCACTATCTCCCCCAGGTCCCTCTCTGCAGTATTGCTGCTGAGTGTTTAATTTCTCCAGCAAGAGCAGGGGCTGTGCAACTCCAGCTGCAGCCATCTCAATAGCACGGGGGTCCAGCTACCTGTGACAGAGCAAGAGAAGCTTCTGGGACCACCTATCCAACCAGCCTGGGGTGAAATGGAGGGCTCCCTGCTGAGCTAAACCCCAGTCTGGAGAAATTGCTTAGACAAGGATCCAGTTTTAAGACAGAGATGACAATCAAAGCACTGCTCTTCAGAGTCTTTAATGATTTTTCTCTTACTGGTAGCAACCCACTTCTTGGGGATTTATCAGGCTCCCTCCCAGCTGCCTCGTGCTCCTTTGTCTTTTACACTTCGCATCAAGGCTGATGCATCAAGGGTCACCAAAATCCATCCAAAAGTCCCTTTGGAGCTCAGCCACCCTCCACAGGTCTCAGCTATTCCTCCCACAACAGTCCCTATGGGACATTTCTCCTTGTTCCCAAAGTTTTTCAAAACCAAGTGCAAAACACACTTCCCAGTTCCCAGGAGGTTACACGACTCACTCAGCTGGAGACCAGCTTGGGGCAGGGACTGGCCACAGAGGGTGGAGTAAGCCAGCACACAGCCAGGAACTCTCACACTGCCTACAGAGCCATTGTCCCATCTCTTTGCCGACACACATGTGCTCATCCTAAATCAATGGCAGGAAGGAGGAAATTATGAGCATGATTACTCCTAAATGGGGGGAATGTTTAATCCAAAAGCTAATGTGCACTTTGATCCAATATTAATGAATCAGCACCTGGTTGTCTATCTCCCCAGCTTCAAAAGAGGGGAAGTCTTAATCAAACACTAATGTGTATCATAATTTGTAACACAGTCTAAAACATCAAAGACAAGAGTGTCTACGAAGGCACTAGTTTTTCAGATGAAAGTGTTTTCTCCCAGGAGAAGCATTATCCCCAGCAGAACAGCAGATCTGAGAGACTGTTAGACAGTAAATAGGTTTTAACAACGAGGAGGGAGGCTGCACAAACCAGGTTTTGGGCAATTTCTGCAGCATTGGCTTCAGACTGGCATCTTCCTGCCCCCTCATCACACAGTACTGTGGTTTCTGCCCCCTTCCCAAAGGAGAAAGACTTTGAGCAGCTTCAGCACTGCCCTGGTGATGTGCACAGGGTGGGTAGACCCACTCTCCTAGAAGGCCAAACTGCTCAGGGGACCTGGGACACTTTGCTTCACCCCTCTTTGCCCCAGTACCCTGCTCATGAACTCAGCTCCTGTTCACTGCCGCCCCAGAAGAGCCTCTGGCAGGTAAATGGCATCATGGGCTGATGCGCTGGAGGGGAAATGTCAAGCACTCAGACTTCAGCTTCTTATATCTGTGCCATTTAGAAGTTCAAAAAGCCTCTCCAGAATCAAAAACATCCTTTGCTTTCAAATAAATAACTCTGCTCCTTCTCAGAAGTCACCACTATTCCTTTGTTTTCTATCCTGAGTCCTTGGGTATTACAGACCCCACAGAGATGCTGGCTTTGCTGTGCACAGCACACACCAGGCAGCAAGCCCTGGGGAGCTGCTCAGAGCTGCCAAGCACCACCAGCCATGGGAAATCCTGAGGATGCTTCTCACTGTACCAGGTCCCAAATGGGTATCACACCCTGGTAATGATGCAGGGGGATTATGAGACTCACCTTCATCACTTGCTGGGCCAGGACAGGGTGGCTGGCCGGGTCCTGGCCCAGAAGCACAGTGGCAATCTGCTCACAATATTGCAGGGCCTGACCTGGCAGACCGTGGTCGGCCAAGCGAGAGGCGTAGAGGAGCTTGTACACCTCGGGAGAGGGGAAAATAGAGCAAGGTGAGCACGGAGGTGGTCATGCATTGTGTGTTCCCTTTGGCACAGCACATCATCTCAGTGTGACTCAGAGCACTCTGGATCAAGGACCTCATCACCCCCACCCATCCCATGGGGCTATCACCAGACAGCCTAGAGCCATCAGACAGGTGATACGGAGAGCACACCAGCCCCCCATTCTCACTGATCCACCCAAGTACTGGGGGCAGTTTTGGGGCACTCACTACAAGAAAGACATTGATGAGTTGGAGCAGGTCCAGAGAAGTGCAAGA
Source organism: Ramphastos sulfuratus (assembly GCA_013399055.1). Classification (NCBI taxonomy): domain Eukaryota; kingdom Metazoa; phylum Chordata; class Aves; order Piciformes; family Ramphastidae; genus Ramphastos; species Ramphastos sulfuratus. Next base: position 14,835 of record WBNM01005208.1, read on the forward strand.
AAGATTGTGAAGGATCTGGAGAACGTCTGGTGAAGAGTGGCTGAGGGAACTGGGGTTCTTTAGTTTAAAGAAGAGAAGGCAGAAGGGAGACCTTCTTGCCCTCTACAACCCCCTGAAAGGAGATTGGAGCCAGGTGGGTGTACCAACACTTTCTTCTCCCTAATAACAGGCAATTGGACAAGAGGACATGGCCTCAAGTTGTAGCAGGGGAGGTTTAGGTTGGATATCAGAAGAAACATCTTCACTGGAAGGGTTTTGAAACACTGTAACAGGCTCCCCAGGGATTTGTTTGAATGCCCATCCCTGGAGGTGTTTAAAAGACACAGAGATGTGGTGCTCAGGGACATGGTTTAGCACCAGGCTTGGTAGGGTTAGAGAATTGGACTCAATCATCTTGAAAGTCTTTGCCAACACAAAAGTTTCTATGATATGTGCAGCATCAAGTGTCAGGTGCTTATCTGCAATATGAAAAGCCCAGAAAGTTGGAAGGCAACCAGACCTGGGCAAGCTCTGATCAAACACACCGTGCCCTGAAATCTGCCCAAACTCCTGTCATGGAGGAGCCCCTTGGCTGGTGCAGCCTACCCATCACTCCCAAAGCCCAGGAGGGGGACAGGTCGTGGAGAGCAGCCTGAATTCCCGGCTTTGGGAGGATGATGGCACATTCTGGGGCATGTGCTTGTGTGTCTCTGTTACCTGGAAAGGGAGCAGGAAGGATTTGGGCTGTTGCAGCTGCTGGCAGTACTCAAAGATCTCCATCCGCTGGATGGCCTCTGTCCTGGCAAACTGGGCAAATGTCTGTCTGCAGAGAAGAGAAGCAGATTCAGCAGACAAGAGCAGAGATCTCCACGGACAGATGCACACACAGATTGGAGAAGAGGAGATTGAGGGGTGACCTCATTATAAATATGTAAAGGGTGAGTGCCAGGAGGATGGAGCCAGGCTTTGCTCAGTGACGCCCAATGACAGGACAAGTGGCAATGGGTGGAAGTTGAGGCATAGGAAATTTCCTGTAAACATGAGGAGGACTTTTTTCACTGTGAGAGTGACAGAACACTGGAACAGGCTGCCCGGGGAGATTGTGGAGTCTCCTTCTCTGGAGATATTTGAAACCTGCCTGGATGCATCCCTGTGTGATCTGGTATAGATGATCCTGCTCCGGCAGGAGGGTTGGACTGGATGAGCTTTGCAGGTCCCTTCCAGCCCCTGACACTCTGTGATTCTGTGATGCACAGCTCCACCACTGTGCCAGCCTGCAGCTGGAGAAGCTCAGAGCAAAGCTCACATGAAGAGCACTCAAGTTCCACAAACAGGGACTGGTTTTGCATAAAAGTGAGGTCGTGGGGATGGGGAGAAGTTGGGACACATCACTTTGGCATGAGCATCATTTCTTGGACTCACTCACCGGTGGCTGCTGCCCAGCAGAGCCATGCGGTCTGCCTTCGACCCAAAGTAACCAAAAGGAATATCTGCCATCAGGTAGCAGAAATGAGCTGCTTCAACTGCTCCCTTGCCAGCTGGATGGAAAGAAAAAAGATAACAAACACTTTGTCCTAAGAGAAAGGTCACTGTGTGGTCAGCATTGCTTTGGAGGCCACAAAGCAGTTTGAAGAACCCAAATCAACTGCCCCACTTTTCTTCCCTGTTCATATAGACCCTGATCCCTTCTCCCTGTTTCTCATCTGTTTTTTCTGACTGCTTGTTTTTGTACCTAGGAGGGGGAATCAGTTCAGTAATAGGACCAGGGCAGCCTGAGCAGGGTTTTTCAGCTCTGCAGGATGCCATTGCCAGTATGAAATCCCGAAGTCCTCACCATGGGAGCAAGTCTATGTCCCTGCAGTTCTATATGGCCTCCCTGGGTGCAGTCACTCAAAGTGTCTCCAGAAGAGCAGCTAATGGATGCGCCTGAGCCTGACCCGTCTGCCAGCGGGAAGGGCAGTACGATCCATCAATGCCTCATCCCTCCACCACACATGCATGCACTTCCCATCTTGGCACCAACATATATCCATGCCAGTGTGGACATGCATGGTGACATTGCAGGTGTCCACCCACTAGCAGAAGACAGCAAGAATGTAGCTGCTCACAATGGTCCTGGCTCACCCAAAGTGTCTCCCATGGTGACAATGGCTCGGTTGTTCAGCTCCACATCTCCAACCTTGTTGGACAGCATCACAGCCAGGTGGGGCCTCCAGTCTCCCCACGTGGCATCCCCACAGCACTGGATGAAGACAAGAGGAGAGTGAAGATGAGCAAAGATGATCACCACAAGGTGGGTGTCACAGGCAGGTGACAGCACAGAGGTACAGGTGCCAAGGCCAGACTCTTGCTTACGTACCAGTGCTGCCTGAGGGATCCTTCCTGACATGAGCTGGAAGAGGGTCTGCAGTGGGTCATTGGTGGCCAGCGTGCTGGTGAACCTGTGAGGAGACAGCAGAGACAGAGCTGCTGTGCTGGAACTCTAAAGTCTTGTTCACCTCCAAGGGCATATCCCAAATGCCCCAGGAAAGCAATGTCTTCAGGGGCTTCCTGGAGAAGACAGAAAGGATCATTGGCCCACCAGGCTGATGATCTGCATTATCTCCAGAACAGGCAAGCCTCCAGCACAATGCTGGCTGAAACCTCCTGAAAAGGGTTCAGATTACACAAGACAGAAAACTTCTGCTTAACTCTCCCTGGAGAGTTCAACCCAATCCAAACTGAGCGCATTAATTCCACCAGAAAAAGCTCATGCGAGTGGGACAAACAGCTCAGACCACGCTGGATCACAGTGAAGATGGCTCAGCTCCCCTTGGCCCAGTGAATGCATTTGTTAGGGCAACAGGGACAAAGCCAGAGCCTCAGAATAAATTCACCCCACATCTCCAAGAAATTACTTTCTTTCCTCTTGCTTTCCAGGTCCCACTTGGTTTCTCCTTTCAGGAAGACTGAAGGACTCAGGCCCATCCAAATGGCCTGTTGTCCTCTCTGAAAGACTCCAGATGAAACCAATGCTGTTTTTTTTCAGAGCACTGGGACTGAGGGCACCCAAAGGAGTAATGGGCTTGGCAAAGCCACTTCACAGAGCATCAGCCCTTGCTTTAGCTTCTCCAGCTTACCCAGTGAGCACCCAGCTGTAGGTCCGAGAGTCCATCTTGCTGGAAAGAAAGAGGGCATGGCCCCACAGATGGTTTCTCATGGCCCAGACTAGAGCATCCTGCAGTCAAAGTGGAGCAGAAAAAGGGTTTGCACTAACTCTATTTTTCCCTGACCTCCACTGCCAGGGGACCCTCTGCTCACCCAGCTCAGAGAAGAGCCCCGGTGTCTCCTCTGGCTTTAACTAATACCCTCCAAAGAACTCTTCCATGTTCAAAAGCCTCTTTATTTTTCTGTCTGTGTCATGACAAGAAGAGAGACCTTCATAGCAATATTGTCTTTCCTGGATTTCCAGGTCTGTGCTAATTTCAATGCCACCAGTGCAGGATTCCAGACAGGGCACCAAACTTCTCTGCATCCAACCTTCCTTCCTCCCTCTACCTTTGGTCTCAAACCACACAGCTGCAACTAAACCCATGGTGCTAGTAAAACCCTCTGCATCTTGTTTTCCCTCAGGGCCCCATCCCAGCTCCCAGTGGTGGGAAATCACAGCCATAAGCCCTCTTATACAAAGAGCTTGATGAGTTGATCCCACTGCCAAAAGGCATCCCTTGACCGTTGTTCCTTTTAACACCTGAAGAGGTCAAAGACATCAAGAACAAAACTCCACCTTGTGTCCTGGATCCCGCTCCCCACTTACTTTCTTCCTGCCATAGTAGAGCAGTTTGGTGAACTTCTCCACTATCTGTTCCTGCGTCTCCACGACCGGAGGGACCTCCCCTGTGATGAGGTCCAACGTCCCTGGCTGACGTGACATCAGCTCGTCATCTGTTAGGCCAATCAGGTTTGCTGCAGGGTTTTGCCTCTTGTACTTCTCCTCACGCCTGCAGTCTTGCATCAACAGCTCAGCTGTATCTGAGCCCACCATGGACTGCAAAAGGAAAGGTGAAGAGCAAGACCCATGGAGGTTGCCTCATGAGCAAAGGCTGCTGGCACTTCCAGTTTGGCACTCTTTCTCTATCCTTGTTCTAGCATTTCTTCCCTGTGAGGCCAGCCTTGGCCACCAACACAAAGTTTTGAAGAGCAAAGAATTGAACTCAACTGGCAAGAGCTTCACAGCACTCACTCTGAAGATTTTATTCCAAGATCTGCTTCCAACAAACAGCCATGGATTAGACCGGATGGGTTTTATTTGGTTAAGGGAATAATCCCCTTTTAAGCATGAAAGATGTCTCCTCAGTGGAAGTGGCCATACACCCATTCAGAGCTATTGCATGCAGTATTGGGCTGTGGAGTGTTACAGGGATGAAAAACAATCCAGGAGAAAGGGATGCTCGAAATACTCAGGCAGCCCCAACTGATTGGTGATACTGAGGGAATAGGTTGCTTTTAAGGCACAACCCTTAAAACCATCAGCTGGATCAAGAAGCACATAAGGGACATATAACTGGCCTCACTTCTAAGATCAAACAGGTCAGCACCTTCTTATGGGACACCTACCCCATTCTGCCGGCAGAGGAGGAGCAGAAGTTTCCAGAGAAGAGCTGAATCTCTGCCTTTCTGTGTTGAGAGATCACAGCTCATGGCTATCTTCTGCTGGCAAAATGTCATCACATCCACCTTGTGCAGATCTTCCCTACAGCAGCAAAGAAAAGCATCAAAAGAAACCCAAAGGCAAAGGACATCATTTGGCATGCCCAGGTTCCCCGATGGGAATCACGGATTCATAGAGCAGTTTGGGTTGGAAGGGACCTGTTCCAGTGCCTCCTCAAAGATGCCAAAGATTCAGAGTGACAAACAATCACATACCACCCTGGCACCAACAAGATAAAAAATGCTTCAATTTGATCATGATTCATGACTCTGCACATTTCTGTTTCAGGCATGCAGATGGCATCTCAAATCCTCTCTGCCCTCCTCATAATCCTTTCATCCCTTCACCTGCAAAGCAGCTCACTTTTGCTTAGCTGTGCTGCAGTTACAGCCATGGATATCCAAGGCTGTAGGAGCAGGCACACAGGCAGTGTCTTTGATTAACAGGCACAGCTTGGGGAGAAAGACACTCTTGTGACCACACAAAGCCTTCAGGTCTGAAACAGGAGCAGACACCTCAAAGCTACGTGCAAACCAGGCAAAACAGTAAAAATATCAGACAGTTGAAGAGAAAAGGCAGCTGAGAGACAAGCTCAGCCAGGGAAGAGGGATCAGGGAGAGAGATGCTGATCCTGACTCAATCACACCTGCAAATCATACAGATGTTCCCTACATCCCCTTCAGCACAAGTAACTCCAGGTCTTCTACCTAGCTTCATGGAATCATAGAATGTTTTGGGTTAGAAATTACCTTAAAGATCATCTAGTTCCAACTCCCCTGCTATGGGCAGGGGTACCTCCTGCTACACCAGGTTGCTCAAGGCCCAAGGCAACCTAGCTTTGAACACTTCCAGCATGGGAGACTCCACAACTCCTGTAGCCCCTTCTAAATACTGGAAGACTACTCTAAGGTCTTGCCAGAGCCTTCTCTTCTCCAGGCTGAACAACCCCAACTCTCACAGCCTGTCCTCACAGTAGAGGTATTTCAGCCTCCTGACCATCTTCATTGCTGTCCACTGTCCCCAGTCTAACAGTTCCAATTCTTGTGCTGGTGGCTGCAGAGCTGGACAGAGCACTCCAGGTGGTATCTCAGCAGAGTAGACCAGAAGGGGCTTCTGGGCATCTTCAACTCTTTTGCCCAGTAAATGGTTTTCCTTCTTCTGCACACTCCTTGTCCCTCCCCACTTTAGTTACCAGTGGCCATGCTGGTGCAGCCAGTATGATAGGGAGCCAGGCTGGTGCAGTGTGCCATCATTCATCCCCAGGCTCACACTGAAGATGCATTCTGGGTCTGACCTTGCCATGCTCAGCAGTCTTGGGAGACAAAACCTTAGGGAAAAGCTAAACTACAGGCTGACACAGGGCTTTGACCTCCAAAGAGATCTCCCAGAAATCAATTTTCTGGGACATGAGTACAAAATAAGGTCAGACATACAAACCGCACTAAACCCACATCCTATGAATATTCCAAAAAACATCTCCCACAATCCAAGGCAACACACACCACAGCAAAGGGGCTGGGCTCACAGGCTGAATCTAGTCGTGGTCTTTGCAGACAGGAATAAGAAAGAAAGACATAGGAATCCTAAAGTCTTCCTTGAGCTCATGTCTCCTCTCAAAGGAGAAGTGCTCCCAGGCCAGCACAGCCAGGAGGACACAGCTCCTGGACCTGTCAGTGCAGCTTACCTGGCCAGGGGTCCTGGGAATGCTTGCAGCTCCTGCAGCTCCTTTGTGTCATGAAGGATTGCCTAAAAACAAGAGGAAATTCACCAGCTGGACTCCAGCAATCAGGTCAGCCTCAGCTGCTTTGCTGAAAGTCAGGGCCTTGGCAACACCCTTGTTCAACAGTGATGGTCAATCTGTTCTCAATGCTATCTTTAGGCAGCCCCAAAGCATAGACTCCAAACTATCACATGGGCCCCAAAACCGAGTTCAGGAAATAAATGTTTGTTCAGATGGCATCTGCCTCCTTTGAGAGATAAAAAAGGAGACTGAAACACCATGGTAGACTCAGGTGATGGATATTTATTGGAGCACCTCAGAAAAGTGAGTAGAATCTCCTCCAGAGAGATACAGACCACATCTGTCCCCATGCTGAGAGATCAGTGTCAGCAGGTCACAGGTGACATGGGTTATGGAGCTGAAGGAGCTGGATGCGGAGCCCAAAGCTTGAAAGCTATGCCCAGGCATTGGCTGCCATGATGCAGACTCCAGAGCTCACGTGGGCTGAAGATGAGATAGCAGCAAGGGAGAGAAGGCTGCCAAGGAGGCTGGCTGGGTGCCAAACTGTGTTTGCACCGCTCAGCGCAGCTCCAGCAGGGGAACTGAGGGTGGTCTGGGGAGTTGGGCTGTGGCATACCTCCAGGTTGTGTAGCTCGACATAGGCTGGCTGCCCCTCGACAGGCTGGTGGGGACACGCCAGCACCAGCTGGCCTCCAGCTCCAAAGCACACCGCCACGTGTGGCCATGAGAACTTGTGGGGTACCACTGTGGTCGGGGTAGACACCAAAGGCCCTCCTGCAATGACACAAAAACCACTGTGAGTCCCTCAAGTGACCCCATGCCACATCCACCATGGAGGACGCGATCAGCTCTCAACCTGGACCTCCAGCTTAAGCAACCCTCTGCTGACTCCTGCCCCCATGCCAGAACTGTCCCCTAAAGCAGAAGACATGCATGGCAGCTCCTGCACCTACCAGAGCAGGACCTAGGTCCAAGCTGAGAAACAGCAGATCTCCTAACACCAGCCGTTTATTTCCTTGTCAGAGGAGCGAGGGCCCCATCACACCTCACCTGCTTGTGCTGGGCTCCAGGTCCCTGGAAGCCTGGGGTCATAGTGGTCAGAACCGTCATGGATGTACTGGCTGAGCTCATAGCTGCTGGAGCTGAGCCCTGACTCGTGGTACTGCAGGAGCAGACTGGGCTGGCCCGAGGACTGTGAAGAAGGGAGAAAACAAACCTGGCTGAGAAACTAGGAACAGTGCTGCTTTTCTGCTCCCAAGGTGGTGGGACAGGCTCTGCTGCTCCATAGAAGTGTCAAGCAGGAACAGCACAGCATGGCTGATTCCCATCTGAGTAGCTGACTTTGTTCAGCATCTTAAGTTCATCACGGCACATGCCCCTGATGATACTCACTGGCTTTTAAAGTAGTTTGACATCAGCCACCAGTCTAACCCAACAGCTATCCTAGACTCAACACGACCTCCTCAACATCATCAGCAAACAGTGCTTGGGAATCCAAGCTCTGCCCAGAAGCCAAACCATCAGAGCAGCTTTGATTTGATATTTTAATTTGCTCTTTGACAAAACAATGGTCAGGATGCAAGTCTGACAGAGCAGACTTTGGTGGACAGAGCTGAAAATGGCACACAGCTTTTGGCTACCTAGGGAGGGTGCAGGAGAGCATCCTACCAAGCCTGGATTTCTGTCCTGCTTTTGGCTTTGTGCAGGAGCAGTGTGGAGCTGATGCTTGAGAAGACAACAGCCCAGTAGATGAAGAGTTAGTAATGTTAATAACCCATTATAATCATCTCCATAGACTGTTAAATACTGAATGCAACATAACAAAGCAGGCCTCTTCTCCTCAGCTGGAAGAGGAATGCAGAGATTGCTCCCCAAACCTCTGGGAGATCGCCAAGTCTTTTGTCCTGTACCCCTGCCCATCTTGAAATTACCCCTTGAGGCTGGCCACTTGCTTCCCCTGAATCCTGGCTGAGGGTTTCTCCCCCAGCCCACTCAGACTGGCCAGATGAGATGTGTCTCTCCTTGTGGGAGTCAGAGATCTGAGTCCTGCAGAACAGAGCAAAAGGAGATGTTCTGAAGGTCAGAAATTTTGTGGACTAGCCACAGACTTGGTAATTTTGCAGCAAATGGTTGCATCAGGTGATGCCCAGACACCTCATCCTTACCTATCTTGCCCTGGGGGCTTGGAGGCCAGGTTGGGGTGGTAGCCCCTGTAGTAGTGCCGGCCGTGATAACTGGCACTCTTGCCATAATGCTCTCCCTGTCTTGGGTCTAGAGAGACAATCAAGATTTAGTGTTGCTCCACCAGAGGAACAAGCTATAATGAAGTTGCAGAAGAAAAGCAATGAGTCAGGCAATTTGCCATGCACACCCCATTTGCTTCCAAATTAGCCCAACACATTGGAGGTATGATAAAGCCCTGGTACAAGTTTGCCAACACACCATTGATGTGCTTTCTTCTTTCCACCTTTCCCTTTTCTTCAGCCCAGGTACTCCAGAAACAGCAAAAACAAGGCCCTGGCCACTCTGATCACACAGCACCTTCAGCACCGAGTTCAACCCAGTACTGGAAATGACACAGGTTTTTAGCCATGGAGGTCAAGGTCAAACATTCCCTTGGGTCCACCAAGTTCTTGTTTATGTTTCCCAAATGCAAACTGAAGGCTGTGCTGTGCAGGCAGAAAAGCACCAGCAGCCCAGGACTGTAGGCAGGAGAAAACCCTGGAGATGAAAACCCTTGAGATGAGACAGCCCTGAGAAAACCATCTATCCTGGAGAAAGCATTTTCTCTTCTGCTGCAAGCAAGTTGCCTCCACCCCCAGACCCAAAGGATAAGCCCATACCTCTGTCATCCTGCCAGGCCACTGGCTGCCACTGGTAGGTATAGTCATTGCTGTAACTGGCTGCTGGGTACTGCCAGTGAGGATCTTCATATCCTTGCCTGAATCACAACACAGAATACTCAATCTGAGAAAGAAAGGGGCCCACATCTAGGGTTAGATTCATGCCCTGGGTAGGACCCTTGGAGGTAGAAAGATTGATGGAAACCAAGCCAGGTCTCCTGTCCAGGTGCCCTGCTCAGTGGCAGGGTCAGAAACTGGTCCAGCATCACATCTGGAAGGAACAGCAGAAGGTCTGGATACTTTCCCACCCCAAGCTACGAGAAAGCTGTGCACTGCAGTTTCAGGTGATGTCCACTTTCAGCTTGATGGTGTGGGCTTGTCATGGAGATCAACTTTCACCAACATTTTAGGAAGGGTCCCAGAAAAAGCACTTTCTCCACCAAGCTCTGGAGCTGTTGTGTCCACCACACAGCTCAGCAGGTCTTCCTCTGCAAGGAAGCCCAGTCCCAGCCTAAGCCACCCACGCAGCACTCACATACCTTCCCCCTTCACAAATTACACAGTGATTTGGTCAGCCACACGCCACAGCCCCTTCCCAGTACACAATCTCAGCACAAACCCTGCACATCCTCACCAGAAGCCACTGAGGGCAATAACTCAGGCAAATCAACCCAAATTTGATGAATCACTCCGAGCTGTCAGCACTGAGAGCATCCTCTAGCCCACAATTTATCCTTCCTCCCTCCGCTGTTTCAGCAGCTGAGCTTGCAAGCTCTCTTTTGCTCTTATATTGCAGTTACATTTTTATTCTTCACCTTGCACCTAGTTAAAAAGAATTGCATTTAATCAAACCCTCATGAAAATTGTGCCTCGGGACCAGGAAGCCACAGAAGGCACAGCTGTAAGAAGAAATCAGAGCTGCACCTGCTACGTAGCCTTAAATTCCGTGGCTGCTGGACATCACCTAATCACATACTGCATCTGAGTCTGCAACAAGTGGCTCCTCACCACTTTTTCCCCACACCATGTTGAGGGCAGCACCTGTGTTGCAAGCCCCTGAGAGCAGAGAATCATACAATCATTTTGGTTGGAAGAGACCTTTAAGATTATCTAGCTCAGCTGTCAACTCAAAACTGCCAGGTCACCACTAAATCATGTCCCTCAGCACCACATCTACACAGATTTTCAATTTCCTCAGGGGTGGGGACTCCACCACTGCCCTGGACAGTCTATTCCAGGGTTTGACAGCTCTTTCAGGGAAGAAATTCTTAATGATCAACTTAAACCTCCTCTGGTGCAACTCGAGGCCATTTACCTTTCACCCTATTGCTTGCCACCTGTGAGAAGAGATCAAACCCCACCTCACTCCTTTCAGGGAGTTGTAGAGAGCAAAAAGGTCTCCCTCCTTCAGCCTCCTTTTCTCTAGGCTGAACAACCCTGATTTCCTCAGGCACTCCTCACAAGACTTGTGCTCTAGACCATTCATCAGCTTCATTGTTCTTCTCTGGACCCACTCTAGCACCTCAATGTCCCTCTTGTACTGAGGGGCCCAAAACTGAACCCAATGTTTGAGGTGTGGCATCACCAGTGCTGAGTACAGGGGCACAACCACTGCCCTGCTCCTACTAGTCACACTATTCCTGATACAGACCAGGATGCTGTTGGACTTCTTGGCCACCTGGGTATACTCTAGCTTGTGTTCAACTAGCTGTTGACCAACATACCAGGTCTTTTTCCACCAGGCAGCTTTCCAGATATGCTTTCCCAATCCTGGAGCATTGCATGGGGTTATTGTGACCCAAGGACTTGGCACCTGGCCTTGTTGAATCTCATCCTACTGGTCTCAGCCCATCAATTTTGCCTGTCCAGGTCTCTTTGCAGAACCTCCCTACACTCAAGCAGATCAACACTCCCACCTAACTTGGTGTCATCTGCAAACTTACTAGAGGTGACCTCAATCCCCTCATCCAGCTCATTGGTAAAGATATTAAGGAGAAGTGGCCCCAGTACAGGGCCCTGGGCAACACCAACCTACTGCCAGCTGGAGTGGACTCCATTCAGCACCCTTCTTTGGGCTTGTGGTCAAATGCTGCTTTAGGAAGGTTTGCAAGGACAGGGCTTAGCACAAGCATCACAAGGTTGGGCAGCTCTCACCTGCTAGGGTAACTGCTTTCGTGGTAGCTGGTCCGGGAATGTTTGTGGATGTCCCTTCGGGGGCGGTGACCCTCTTCCCAGGGCTGGTGGCTGGGGAGCTGGCTCCCATCCCAGGAGCCAGGCCGAGGTGGGTGCCCTGTGCGGATGAGCTGCTGCCTAGGCTGGGGTGGGAGACCATGTGGGACCTCTCCCCATGCCCCACGGGCTGCCTGCCTCTCCCAGTGCTGGGGTGGCTGGGCAGGGGGCCAGGGCTCCATCACAATCTTGTCAGCGAGGTCCTCTCCACTTTTGGGGTGGGAGGGGAGATTGCTTTAGTGGTCTGCAAACAATGAGATAAGTCACAGTGCAGTTGATCAGCAGCTTGCCACCCTCTTCAAAGCCTCTTGCCACCTACTCTCTCCTCTTGGGAGCCTGCTGGATTCCCAACATCCTTTCCAAAATACCCAGAAGCAGGAAAAGGCCATCTCTGCATCTGCCTAAACTTCAGGATCTCTTTAAAATACCAGGATGAAACTGACCATTTTTGAAAGCAACAGGTACCCAGCTCTCCTCAGAGCAAGAGGAAGCATCCAGGTAGCATCATCCTGCATCCTGCACTGTCAGCCAGCCCTGCAAAACACCACCACTCACTGCCACCCCAAGCAGGTGACATATCAGCTTCACCTCTGTGGCAAGGTGTTGGGAGGGGAGGGGTGAGTTTTGTACTGGGAGGGGAATGGGTAGCGAGGAAACTACAAGCAGGATCAGGAAGAGTCATTCTGAAAGAAATGAGCAGTGACAGAAGCAGGGAGAAGTGGAGCTTTGCTCATGTGAGCTATGAGACAAGGTGGACACAGGGAATTCCTTCTGCCTTTCAGCCCCAGCAAGAGTCCAGCAGATCAAGCAGACAACAGATTTAATTGTAATGGTCCCACGCAGAAGAGGAAACCCTAAGGAGAATATTAGGGTGGGTGAGGGGCCAGCTGCCAGGATGCCACCGCCACCCTCAAGCCCTCCATGTCTCCTCCTGAAGTACCAGTACCGAACTACCTGCTCCACAGGGGCTCACAAACCTCCCCACCACAGGCAGTTGGCTAGATGCTGCCTGAACCCCTTGTCACCCCTCTCACACTCCATGTTCAAGCCATTTGGGGGGTCGCTTAAGAGCTGGAAGACACACGGACACTCAGGTCTGAACAAAAGCAGCTCCATTTGTGCCTCCTCTAATTAGAATCAGGATAAACCCTTCCCCTAAAGAGTCCCTGAGTTCAAGCACTGAGACACCCAGCATCTTGGCCTCACTGAGGGATTCCCTCTGGGGGTTCCCACCACTGTTTGCCCCCCACACACACCTGCTGGGAGGCCGCCGGGGCCCTTCTTCCGCTCGCTGGGCGCCGCTGCCAAAGTCCACTGCCACATGGGCCGCTGGCCGCCACGGCGGGCAAAGGGCAGCCCCAGCTCCTCCGCCCCAGGCTGACTCCATCGGCAGCTCACTCTGCTCCCACGGGGGTGTGTGCTGCTGCCTGCACCTCTGACAGTTGCCTTCCACATCACTTGGGCCTCGCCTCAACCAAAAGATGGAGGTCGCAGCTCTCTGAGCGCAAAAAAAAGAGAAAGTCTGATGTTCCTCCTGTGGGTTTTTTTGATGCCATAAGTGTCCTCCTCTACACACCCTGAAGCCTTTCAGTGCTTAAAGAGGCTGCTGAGAAAGCTGGAGACAGACATTTTATCAGGGCTGTTGTGACAGGATAAGGGGTGATGGGTTTAAAATAAAAGATTGAGATTCATGCTAGATAGAAAGAAGTTTTTTACACTGGTTGAAGCACTATCCCAGGATGCCCAGAGAGGTGGTAAATACCTCATCCCTGGGAACATTCCAGATGAGATTGGACAGGGCTCTGAGAAACCTGATCTAATTGCAGATGTCCCTGCTGACTGCAGGAGGGTTGGACTAGATGATCTTCGAAGGCCCTTTCCAACCCAAATCATTCTGTGATTCTATGATCCACACACTTCCCAAATAACAAAAGACAGAACTTCCCAGCTGAGCTCTCACTTAAATCAGGCCCAGTCACAGATCAAGCAGATAACATCCACCCCACCAGTTGCTGCGCAGGGCAGAATTTGGGCATGATGGAGCCAGAGTTCACCCCAGGACTGCGTCATCTAAGTCCTTATAGCACAGTAATGGCCTCGCTCTAAGTGACTGGGGAACTTATAGTGCCTGGACACCCTCTCCCAAACTCCCCTAGGCACCTTAATACCAAAAAAGGAGTAAAGTAAGGCAAATGACATCACAGAAAACCACAGTAAAAGCAGCCCAGTGACATGCCATCTTCTCCCACTTCAGAGAAAGCCCATTCAGATTCCTAACCCCTGAAGCCCCTATTTGCTGAGTGTGAATAGTCAGATTTCAGCCCTCGGGCAGCATGGAAGAATATGGGATGACTGGCAGAAAAAGATTTTTTTTTCCTTCTTTCTTTGCTTTTCCCACTGCCTCACAGTCCCAGCTTCCCCTGGTCTTGTGTGCACACTTCCAATTTACCTCCACCATGACACTGGAACACCGACTGATTTGGAATTCAGAAGCAAGACTGTATTCTTCTCATCACTGTGGCACTGTCAGAAAGCCCCTGTTATACTGATGTCAGAAAGAACAATGCATATTATAGCTTCAGAGCTTGAAATTTCCAACCTACTGGGAGAATAAGGATTTTTCCCTGGTGATCCTAAGAAATCAGCACTTGGTCTCTGCAGAATTCAAGGTTTCAGATAGAAAAAATATCCTCAGCACTCAGCCGTAGCAAGAGCCGTCTGAAAGAGACACAAACCAGGGGAGTGCTGTCTGTGTGCTGCCAAGTTGGTTCAGCAGAATGAAATTAAGCATCTCCCATTTCACAGCTGCCCTTCAAAACTTTGGGAAGCTTTGAACAAAGTAAATGGTCTGTTATGGACAGGTCAGGTCTCCTTGGAAAGCTGGAAAGGATCCCTAGAGACAATGAGCATCACAATTTTTTTTTTTTTTTACTATAAATAAAATATGTATCATGCTTCCACTTGGCCATGGTTAATAATTTTCAGCTAACAATTTTCAGTTTGTAGACAAGAGGTGACTGCTGATTGTTTCCTACTGCCCACAGAAATTTATACCGGGAACCTGCACAGGTTCTACAAGCATTATATGAAGAGGCTGAGAGCAGCTCCACCTTCTCAGGCTGCTGTTGCCAGCCAGACCTGGAGGATTTGGGTCTTGAGGAAGACTCAGGAGCTTGATGTGCATCAAAGCAGTTTGTGATGCTTCAGTTTGAGATGAGTGGAAACACTGTGCTGGTCCTTGCTAGGGAAGAAGATGCAAGAAACACTACCACAGCATCAAGCTTTGAGCAAAAGTGGCTTAAATTGGACAGCTGGGGAAGAGCAATTTAAAAGAAAAGCAGAAAAGTGTGTTGGAAAAGGAGAGAGCCAGGGGAAGGAGTTGGAAAATGAGAAGTGAAGGGGAAAAGAAAAAAAAAGAGAGAGATAAAAGGACCAAATGGGCTAGAAAGAGAAAAAAAAAAAAAGAAAAGGATAACCCTTTAACTACATNCAGCTCAGGGGAGTTTGAAAGGGCTGGGTACAGTCAAGAGAAAAAAACTAAAGCAGCTCATCTCTCATCACATCTGCAAGGCAGGCAGGCAAGTAGTAAATGAGCTACATAAAACATGAAAACTCATCTTAAATATTCCATACAATGAAAAGACCAACCCTGAGCAAGCTGCCAGCATTTGAGACACTTGACAGCATGTTACTAGTCACACACAAACCAAGAAAAATAAAACGGCCCAAGGAACTCAAGAGCTCAGGTTCCCAGGCAGGCTGAGTACCTGCATCAGCATGGAGAGAGCCCTCCTCCTCAATCAGTCTCAATGGCAGCTGATTAACCAATTAGCTTGACGACTCCTCCCAGGGTTACAGGGAGGATGTGGTAAGAGCCCCTGCTCCAGCTGGAGGTGGCACATGGAGCATTCCTAGACCAGGGACATCCCAGTGGGAGGAAAAGTGGTGGCTCCCACCTGCAGCAGCACCACCGTGTGGATTTGATGCAGCCACCATAGCACCACTTCATTTTCCCGTACCCCGTTGGTATGCTTGTTCTCACCGGTGGTTTTGCACCTTTCCTCCTCACAGTAGGTTGTTTCCAGTTTTGAGGGACTGAGCCATCCCTCCTACCACCACCCCCCTGCACATTTAGCAACTTGCAGACATGCCTATTAATTTTTTGAGACCTGGGCAAGAATATTAATCACATTCCAGAGACACTCAGCATACAGCAAATTAAGGAAAAGCATTTTACAGCCCACCTCATATCCAGCGGAGAAACAGAGCTGCAAAAAGCTATTTGTGAAAACCAAAGCACGTCTGAACAGGGAGCTGTACGTGTCCCCACTCTAGCTGCAACTGGAAGGCAACTCCTTCTGCATGAGCTCCTGTTACAAAGCAAGCCCCCCAAAAAAACTTTGAAGTCTTCACCTTACTTCATTCCCGCTTCAGCAAAACCTCTCAACTCCTGGCTGTGAATGCAAAGTCCTTGCTACTTGTATCTCTCACCCCTAAATGACCTGGAAGGAGTTTGTAGCAAGGTAGGGGTCAGTTCTCTCCTCCCAAGTAACTAGCAATATAACAGGAGGAAGTGGCCTCAAATTATGCCAGAGGACATTTAGGTCAAATATTAGGAAATACTTCTTTACTGGAAGGGTGGTCAGGCATTGGAACAGGCTGCTCAGGGAGGTGGTGGAGTCACCATCCCTGGAGGTGTTCAAGAAATGTATAGACAGCACTTTGAGAGTGGGCATGGTGTTGTTGGGTTGATGGTTGGACCTGATCTTGAAGGTTTTTTCCAACCTTAATGATTCTATAGGAAAGGCTGCTTCTGCACCCCATCACAGCAGGCTCTGCCATAGAATCTCACCTGGCTTAACCCACCCTAGGAAGGGATTGAAACGCACAAGGGCTGACAGAGACACGAGGGCTAAACCCAACATTGCTGAAGAGGTCAGAGAGCTTTCAGTATTCAGGTCCTTTCGTTTTCCTGTGCAACGCTCCTTATGTTTTCCCAGCCATAAAATTGATGTTTATCTCGCTGCTAACTGCCTTACAGAGATCATTACACATTGCAAATTCCAACCATTTGCAGATAAAACGAGCATGAGCAGCCTGGAAACTGTCACACCAGCCCTGTTGCCTCGCCACATTGCAATGCGCTACAACCTTTCAGCTGAGAATTAACATATAAAAANAAGAAAAGAGAGAGATAAAAGGACCAAATGGGCTAGAAAGAGAAAAAAAAAAAAAAGAAAAGGATAACCCTTTAACTACATCACTTCTAGCCAAGAAATTTCTGGATTTAAAGGATTCATAGCTTGCTTGGAAATCCAAGCTCTGTGCCACAAGACTGCTATTGAGCTCAGAGCACTACTGCAAAGCAGGGCACACACTACAGACAGTGCTTATCAAAGCTCAAGGGACAGCAATATCTCTTTAAAAATCATGGTTTTCTGCTTTTAAGGGTTTGACAGTAACAAGATCAGGTGGAAAACATTTTTCTTCATTCCCTCCAGGTGTTTGCACAGCACACTGGGGCTCCTCTTGCAGGGAGCCCGAGGCTCTGAGCCAGTCCCCTCCATGCCAAACTCAACAGGTGAGAATAACTAGCCAAGCCTCATCAGAAATCTTTGTGACCTAAGAGGAGAAATCCAGGTGGTTTCTGTAGCTGAAGCTATTTTTAGGTGATTTATGTGGTTTCTAAATGGTTTTGAGGTGGGATTAATTTTTTTTTTTAAGTGGCATCAATAGGAAGCTTTGTCTATCTCTAAGCTTTAGCCCCCTAGAAATGTGAGATATATATGTATGTAATTATATATATAATTTTATATATATAATTTTTTATATATATATATATACACACACANGACTGAGCCATCCCTCCTACCACCACCCCCCTGCACATTTAGCAACTTGCAGACATGCCTATTAATTTTTTGAGACCTGGGCAAGAATATTAATCACATTCCAGAGACACTCAGCATACAGCAAATTAAGGAAAAGCATTTTACAGCCCACCTCATATCCAGCGGAGAAACAGAGCTGCAAAAAGCTATTTGTGAAAACCAAAGCACGTCTGAACAGGGAGCTGTACGTGTCCCCACTCTAGCTGCAACTGGAAGGCAACTCCTTCTGCATGAGCTCCTGTTACAAAGCAAGCCCCCCAAAAAAACTTTGAAGTCTTCACCTTACTTCATTCCCGCTTCAGCAAAACCTCTCAACTCCTGGCTGTGAATGCAAAGTCCTTGCTACTTGTATCTCTCACCCCTAAATGACCTGGAAGGAGTTTGTAGCAAGGTAGGGGTCAGTTCTCTCCTCCCAAGTAACTAGCAATATAACAGGAGGAAGTGGCCTCAAATTATGCCAGAGGACATTTAGGTCAAATATTAGGAAATACTTCTTTACTGGAAGGGTGGTCAGGCATTGGAACAGGCTGCTCAGGGAGGTGGTGGAGTCACCATCCCTGGAGGTGTTCAAGAAATGTATAGACAGCACTTTGAGAGTGGGCATGGTGTTGTTGGGTTGATGGTTGGACCTGATCTTGAAGGTTTTTTCCAACCTTAATGATTCTATAGGAAAGGCTGCTTCTGCACCCCATCACAGCAGGCTCTGCCATAGAATCTCACCTGGCTTAACCCACCCTAGGAAGGGATTGAAACGCACAAGGGCTGACAGAGACACGAGGGCTAAACCCAACATTGCTGAAGAGGTCAGAGAGCTTTCAGTATTCAGGTCCTTTCGTTTTCCTGTGCAACGCTCCTTATGTTTTCCCAGCCATAAAATTGATGTTTATCTCGCTGCTAACTGCCTTACAGAGATCATTACACATTGCAAATTCCAACCATTTGCAGATAAAACGAGCATGAGCAGCCTGGAAACTGTCACACCAGCCCTGTTGCCTCGCCACATTGCAATGCGCTACAACCTTTCAGCTGAGAATTAACATATAAAAAAACAAGGGGCTCAGAAATATTTGCCAGGCAGAAAAAGAAAAAAATATATAAATAAAAATCTGAAACCCAAGCAGAAGTAATTCTTCCACCCACCCCACACCACCCCCTGCTCAACCAGGGAAAATTAAATTTTAAGTGAGACGAATTCTGAAGCTGTTCTTGTGGTATCAAGTAGAAAAAGAGAGAAAAATAAAAAAGGACAGAAATATTTAAAAATAAAACAAGAGGACGTTATTCCTCCCTGCCTAAAATCTCCTTGCTGTATGAAATGTCCCTCTGGATCTGTGTCTGTCGGAGGATATGGAGGGGACAGAAGGCGAAGAGGGGGATGCAGATGTCAAAGCAAGCCCCAGAAGAAACACCAGCAGCTACTACTGCTGCACCTCCCAGTGTATGTGCCATGAATGAGCAAGGATGGGATGCTGAGCCCTCATCTGGATTGGAACATCCAGCCAGGGCTACCGGCCCTGCTTGTGATGATGCCCTCAGAGATTTCCACCCGACCGCACACACCTCCAGGCTCCTTCACTGGTGGCTGCAGAGGGAATAAACTGGACACCAACCTTTTCCCAGAGTCTCCAGCAAGTGCAGGAACGAGGAAAGCTGACAGCTTTGAAATCTTTAGCCCCGAGTTATTTCAGGGTGTCCTTTTGAAAAGATTGCCATCTTGTGTCTTTTCAGACACTTGAAGGTTGGTTGCCTTCGTATTTGAGACCGTGGGTCTCATTCAGGAGCTTTATTACACACAATCAGGGACAATAAAGACCCCTGACAGTTACAAATGGCTTCACTGTGTCCTGTTCTTAGTGCTACCTTGTAAAGTTGGACAGTAATGTTTCCCTCATTTTTTTTTCATCTCAATTTATGGCTCCTCTACCATGAAAAGCCACTTATGCCCTCCACAGTTACATATACCATATCCTTCAAGGCCAGTAAATCACAGTCTCAAGTCATGTCAAATTTTGTGAAATAAAACTAAATTGCAGTTGTCTCTAAGGTGAGAAGTTGCGAAACTGAGAGAGAATGAACTCTGCTTAAAGCCAGAAACCTGGCCAGTGGTCTCCCATGGTATGCAGGGCAAGGCAAGGATCACCAAAAAAATTTGTAAGTGAAAGCCTGATACTGGGGGACCCTCTGCACCACTCCAATGAGCTGCCTTCATAGATACTTCCATGCTCTAATGGTAAGAGTTAACACTGTTCCAAACTGGCAGGATTTTTCTATGTAAGCTGAGGCTCCAGCTGCCCACAGCTTGGATGCAGAGGGCTGGGAGCAGGACAGAGCCAGGCTCCTGCAGCGTTTATTCACTGAGGTTCAGCCCCTGAGCTGGGTTTGTGCTGGGAAAGAAAAGTGGGCAGCTCATGGGATCATCCTAACTTCTTGTTTTAAGGTCTTTTTATGCAGACAAAAGTTAGAGAAGTACTAACGCAGCAGGGTTTTGCTCAGCTGAGCCCATCTGGGTTCATTCAAAGTTCTGGGCACCGCACCAAGAACTGGGGAAACTGAGGACAAAGAGTGTAAAAAATACATTGACACCAAATTCACCCTTTACATTTTTCAGGGGCACAGTGACTTGTCTTTTCCCTTCTGCAGCAGAGTTAAACTTTCATGACAGCTGAATGAACTTGGAGAAGAGCCAGCTGCAGGGACAGACAGCCACATGCCAGAACAAGAGCAGGGAAGGCCTGCACCACTGCGGTGCTTGCTGATTCCCCTTCCTTGTATCCCACACAGCTAATTTGCAGGGGGCAAGAGGTGTGTGTACGTCAAATTATTCCATGACTTGCAGATTCACCATCATGCCACAGCACAGCATCCAGCCTGGCACAGGCACAAGGGCAACACTTTCACCACATACAATCATCCCTCAGTAAAACCTCTGCAATAAGCATTGCTATTTTGGAAAACTCTATTTAAAAGTTTGTTCCATGGTCTAAGCTCAGGAGGCTTTCTCACAAGGTGACCTCACAGCACATCGCCTAAGCTCAGTGCATAAGGTGCAAGCTCTTCATGTAGAAGAACACCTTCCTAGAAACAGGAAAAAATCCAACCTGCAAAACAAAACAAAAACAAAAGGGGAAGGGGGGGGAATTAGGCGCAGCCATGACAAAGACAAGGAAAAATGCAAAGCATCTTATGCCAGATTCTTAGCTGATAAAAACCCAGCGTGCATGACATACAGCTTGGGGCTGGGATACACTTACCCATCTCTGAATGTTTAATGGGACCGTACACATCAGTTAATCAGCAGCACAAGACACAAAGCATTTTGTACCTCCTCTCCACGTGTTGTGCAATTAAAAGGCTTCTCATTCAGGCACAGAGGGAAAAGTCAAGGGACTTCGGCTCTGAAGCATCCATTATTCAAAAGTATATCCATTATTCAAAGTTTTTCTTAAAATCCTATTGTCAGCTTGAAAGGAAAAAGAAAATGAGTTTTTGAAAGCTGTGCTCTGTTGATATTCCACTCCAATTTTTTGCTGATTGTGAGTACTAAAACTCCAGACATTTTGAAGAGCTGAAGAAACCCTTCACAGTTACCAAGAAAGGCAGCACCCTGTGGGTAGCCACAATTTTCTCTCCCACCACTTAACTTTACCTAGCAGGAATGTGATAGACCCTGGTTAACAGCACGTTCCTTTCCCAAACTCCAGTGTGAGGCTGACAAGCAGCTATTCAGGAGAAGGCAATAACAAATTACTCAGGAGGCACCAGCAGACACCCAGTCACCACACCTGCCCAGCTTATTGACATCCACAAGCTGAATGAAGTCTGGGGGGAAGGCACAACCTTGCACAGGGAAGCTTCAGGATAGGGTGCCAGGACTAGGCTGCAGGAGGTTCTGTGTGAAACAAGTGCCGGGGTGCCTCCCACTGCCCAAAAGTGGGTGCGGAGGGGCAGCAAGCCCCACAGAGCAAGGCAGAGCCCAGCAATACCACAGCCCCTGTGACAAAAGGAAGACACTGAGAGAATTACAGGCTGCCCAGGCAGGTTGTGGAGTCTCCCTCTCTGGAGATATTCAAGACCCACCTGGATGTGTTACTATGTCATCTGGTATAGGTGATCCTGCTCTGGAAGTGGGGTTGGACTGCATGAGCTTTCAAGATCCCTTCCAGCCCCTGACTTTTTGTGAGTCTGTGAACTAAACAGTGCTGAGACATCTGAAAATATGCAAGAGAGGATGTGACAGAGGTAAGCAGCACAGTGATGGATGTGGATTAGTGGTAGACTTGGCCATGTTAATGGTTGGACTTGATCTTGGAGATCTTTTCCAACATTAATGATTCTATGATTCCAAATACAATGACCTAGATGCAATGTATTGAAGTTGATGAAGTCACAGCAACAGTGGATAAGGGAAGGGCAAGTGACATCATCTACGTGGACCTGAGTAAGGCATTTGACTCTGTCCCACAGGACATTCTGGTCACCAAACTGGAAAAACATGGACTTGATGGGTGGAGCACTGCTGGATAAGGAATTGGTGGATGGTCGCATGCAGAGAGTGGTGATCAAGGGCACAATGTCCACCTGGAGAGCAGTGCCAAGTGGCATCCCTCAGGGGTCAGTGCTGGGACCAGTGCTGTTTAACATCTTTGTCAGTGACATGGACAGAGGAATCGAGTGCACCCTCAGCAAGTTTGCAGATGACACCAAGCTGTGGCACAGTCGACTTGCTAGAGGGCAGGGATGGCATCCAGAGGGACCTGGACAGGCTGCAGAGGTGGGCCCAGGCCAACCTCATAAAATTCAACAAGGCCAAGTGCAAGGTCCTGCACCTGGGTAGGCACAATCCCAAGCACAAATCCAGGCTGGGTGGNTTGAGTGACCTGTTCTAGTGGGAGGTGTTCCTACCTATGGTGGGAGGGTGGAACTTTGAGGTCACTTCCAACCTAAACCATTCTATGATTCTACTCTATGATTCATTCTATGAAGTCCTTCAACAGTGCTGGAAGCTTAGTGGATGCAACAGAGTAAGGGTTCTGCTCCTCCACCACCACACTACCTACTTTACCACCATCAGTTTGCCAAGTTCAGCTGTTGTCAGTAGCTCTGGGGACATCCTGAACATAGAAAATGAAGCCATTGTTCAGGGATCTGTGCTGACCGCTATCTCTGAGCAGCACATTTGCCTTAAGTACAGTGATGCTTCAATAGTGGGTACTCAGAGAGTACTTCTAGGACACTAAATGAGCTGGATGTTATCTGCAGGACAGCTCTGGCTCACAGCTTATTTAGACAAATTCTTTGCTGCAATAGGCCATTTTCTGCTATTACCTGTGAAATAAGCTGAAAGGGGGGGAAAAAAAATCACTTCTTTTCTTCTGTGCATAACGTGATGAATTTGCAAAGCTTTTATGGGATAGATGAGAGTTAAATAACTTCCACCAGGGTCTGCAAAGCAGGACTGGAGCAGCTGCTGCTGCAATAAAGGCAAGTTGAGAAAGACAGGAGGGTTATTGCAGCAGAGGAAGGACTTTGAATTGCAGGCGGTGCTGAGGAAGCTGATATAGCCAGAGTGCAAGTGATGCTGGAACAGCAGGGCAGAGAACAGACAAACCTAAGCATCGTCGGATGAAATGGTCTGCCTGTTGTGTCTCCACAGCCCACCGTAGTTCAAGGCTTTCTTGTTAAGCTTCAAAGAGTGCAGCCAGCTCATTACCAGAGAGTTTCAGATTCCTTTTGTTTGCAGCGATGCTTCTGAAGGTGACAGTGTCAGTAATCGCTCCTCCCGGGATGCAGCTGGACTGATGCAGGGTTAAGAGCCTGCTCCTCCCCAGGTAGAAATGCCTAGGAATGCTGTAGTCAAGCTGAAGGGAGGGATGTAGACCAGTCTTCCCTCCTCGTTGGTCACTGCTGGAGGCAAGATGGGCCTCATTCCCTGTTCAAAACAATATACAAGCCTTTATACCTCCACCCATGTCTTTCTCATTTTGGTTCTCATTTTACTTCACATCTTTCTGTCTGCTACTAATGGATGCCTGGTGGAGCACTGCTCTGATGTCTACAGCAGTGGCTTCCAAACAGGGATTGATGGTACCCTGATTAGCTTCAGTTGCTCTTTGTACAGCTCAGACTGTAAAAAAGAATCATAGAATTATATAATGGCTTGGGTTGGGAGGGACTTTTAAAGGTTATCTAGTTCAATCCCACTGCAGTCAGCAGGGACATCTTCGACTAGAGCAGGTTGTTCAGAATCCTGCCCAGTCTGACCTGGAATAGTTCCAGGGATGGGAGGCATCTACACCTCTCTGGGCAGCCTGGGTCAGTGTTTCACTGGTCTGAGTGTAAAATATTTCTTCCTTTTGTCTAGTCTGAATTTCCTTCTTTTAGTTTAAAACCATCACCCCTTGTGCTCTCACAATAGGGCCTGCTAAAAATTCTGTTCCTGGTACCCATTAAATACTAAAAAAGCACAAGAAGATGTCTCTGGAGCCTTCTTTTCTCCAGGCTGAACAACCCAAACCCCCTCAGCCTGGCCTCACAGCAGAGATGTTCCAGCTGTCAGATGATTTTTGTGGCCTCCTCTGGACCTGCTCTGACAGATCCCCATCTTGTGCTCAAAGTGAGCTGCTGTCCTCTGCTCCTATAACCAACATCTTCAGCCACCTTAACCAAACTCTGTCCCTGACCCACTGGACTCATCTGCTTTTTGGATGGGGGCTTAGAGAGCTTCCTTTTTAAGACAGGGAAAGAGCAGGAAGCTGAGTCCTGGAGAAACAGCACATTTACTTCATGGAGGTGGTGACCTTCGCTGTGGACTGCACTGGAGCACATGATTGAAGGCTTAATTTTCCTGCAAACACAAAGCTTTGGGTATCTGTGGTGATAACCACTAGGGCAAGGCTTTTCAGGGAAGGAAGGGGCAGAACAAGGATGCATGGAAGGTGGTAGATCCAGGGAGGTAGTGGAGTTCCCATCCCTGAAGGTATTTAAGAGCCCTGTAGACGTAGTGCTTAGAAACATAGTTTAGTCAAGGACTTGTCAGTGTTAGGCTGATGATTGGAGTCAAGGATATAGAGGTCTTTTCCAATCTAGGCAACTCTGTGATTTATTCAGACATAAGATCTAAGCAGGACTTAGCTTAAGCTTCTTTCATACCTGCAACTTAGTTTGGGTTTTCCATTCCTGGAATCCATCCACTACTGTGAGTGAAAGAAATCAGGATGAGACCAGCTTCTGGGTGTTCCTCTGCCCTGCATCTCTGAATATGCTGGTTGGTGGCTACATAAATATTTGCTGAGCCATTACTTAAGGATTAAAATATCATCAAATGAGGGGAGGGGGTTGGAATTTTTATTTTTTTTTTTTGACACCTTCAGGAATGCTCATGGGGGAAATGCAAATGAAGGCACATCAGGATCTGCTAATCCACTTCTAAAATGTTATCTCAGCATGTTATTCTTTAAGAAGACATACACTTTGGTATGGCAGGGAGTGCTTTTTATGACTCTGCATATCACAGTTCTGCCCTTGCAGTACTGAAACAGGAGTTAATGACTCCCTGGCTCAAGCCCAGTGAAAGGAGATTAAAAAGGGTGAGGGGAAAATGGGATTTCTTGATTTAATATTTTTGTTTCTTAGAGAAGCAAGACTCTGGAGGCTTCTGTGCCAGAGGCCTAGTAGCACACAAACCTGCTTCTACCTACAAAAAAAGAGCTTTGCTGAAATAATCCTGAGGAATCTGTTCCATGCTTACCTCTTCTATTTTGAGGAGTGCTCCAACATGGGGATGGATAATTCCCTCCTGGCAATACTGGAGAATGGAGGAGACAGTAGAGGAAAAAATAAGGAAATCATCTACCTACTGTGGACTCGCTGTGCTCCCACGGGGGTTGGACTATATGACCTTTAATGGTCCCTTCCAACCTGACCTATTCTATGGCAGACACATTCTCTAGAAGCAGCAGATTAGTGGAAATTGAGGGAATTTTTCCTCCAGCAAAATCCATCTCCACAATCCTGTCCTCCTACGGCAATCTGCGAGGAAAGGGGAAGGAAAAAAACAGATGCAATGTGGAGATCTTATGCCTTCAGGGAGTACTTGCACACTGAGGAGGACTGAAGAAGTGTGGATGCTGAGATTCGAGGTATGAAAAGCTCTGCTCTGGGCAGTGTTGTTTTTCAGAAAACATGGTTATGAACCTAGAAAACCTTCAATAAATAAACAAATGCAAGAAGCTAAGGTCCTGTCCTACCCCCACCTTTCTGTGCACAGGGTGCATTGCCACTGGGATGTGATCAGCTGTATGTGGACCCTAAAACAAGCTCCCCTTGGCTGCATCTCTGCAAACTTCTCCCAGCTCTTGAAGGTGCAGAAATAGGCTGTGTGAACGTGCCGGAAGATGAGCTGACAAGGGAGACAGCCAGGCTGGATGGGCAAGGAGCTTCTAAAGGAATTAAGGAGGAAAAAGAGGGTGTATCACCTTTGGAAAAAAGGGGAAGTATCTCAGGAATTCCTGAGTTTAAGGATGTTGCTATGTCTTGTAGGAAAAAAAATAGAGAGGCAAAAGCCCATTTAGAACTTAGACTGGCCGCTGCTGTAAAGGAGAATAAAAAAAGCTTCTATAAATACATTAATGGCAAAAGAAGGGGCAAGGACAACCTCCACTCCTTATTAGATGTGGAGGGGAATATAGTAACAAAAGATGAGGGAAAGGCAGAGGTACTTAGCACCTTCTTGGCCTCAATCTTCAATAGTGGAACAGGTTGTCTCCAGGACAACTGGCTTCCTGAACTGACAGATGGAGCCAGGGACCAGTATAGTCCCTCTGTAATCCAGGAGGAAGCAGTAAAGGACATGCTGAGCCACTTGGATCCTCACAAGTCCATGGGACCAGA
>WBNM01005208.1:41513-171978 GCA_013399055.1 Ramphastos sulfuratus
AAGCTGGTGAGGGGCCTGGAGCACAGCCCTGTGAGGAGAGGCTGAGGGAGCTGGAGGTGTGCAGCCTGGAAAAGAGGAGGCTCAGGGGTGACCTCATTGCTGTCTACAACTACCTGAAAGGAGATTGTAGCCAGGTGGGGGTTGGTCTCTTCTCCCAGGCAACCAGTGACAGAACAAGGGGACACAGTCTCAAGTTGTGCCAGGGAAGGTATAGGCTGCATATTAGGAGGAAGTCCTTCACAGAGAGAGTGATTTGCTATTGGAATGGGCTGCCCAGGGAGGTAGTGGAGTCATTGTCCCTGGAGGTGTTCAAGAAAAGACTGGATCAGGCACTAAGTGCCATGGTCTAGTTGATTGGATAGGGCTGGGTGGTAGGTTGGACTGGATGATCTTGGAGGTCTCTTCCAACCTGGTTGATTCTATGATTCAAAGGACAAGGTGACCTTCAAACAGATCAACAGCACCACCTGTGCTTGCACAGGTTTGCCCTATGGCAGAGCAAGGCAGGGCTTTTATTCCAGTGCACCTTTGCAGACCTGCCTTGAGGATGTTCCTGCTGATAACCTCGATGGTCACATCAACCTCTCTGCTTCTTGTGAGCTGCTTCACCTCCTCTCTGTCTGCTGTGGGTCATGTTGCCCTTCAGAGCCAGCTCACACTTGAGATCACTCCCAACTGCCACTATTGCCAGAGACCAAAGGAAAACCCACCAGCCACTGTGAATTGCTCAGAGAAGGGCAGAGCATCTCAGGTTGCAGATATGGTTCTTTTTTATTAAATTTACAGCAAATGAGAAGTTGGAGCCATTGGCCCAACTATTTCTCAATGTATACTTTAAAAGTGTCTATGGTACAGTGAGAAACTAAACCCATGCCGCTGGTTTTTCAAAGGGATCACAAAATGGTAGAGGTTGGAAAGGACCTCTGGAGATCATCTAGTCCAACCCCTCTGCTAGAGCAGGGTTACTTAGGAACATATCCAGGTGGGTAATTGAATGCTTCCAGAGATGGAGACCCCACAACCTTTCTGGGCAGCCTAGTCCAGTGCTCTGCTACCCTCCAACTGAAGAATTATTCTCCTTATGTTTGTGGAACTTCCTATGTTCCAGTTTGTGTCCACTGCCTCTTGTCCTGTCACTAGACACCACTGAAAAGGGTTTGGCCCCATCCTCCTGACACCTGCCCTTTAGATATTTGTAAGCGTTGATGAGATTTATACCACTCAGTCTCCTCTTCTCCAGGACAAACAGCCCCAAGTCTCTCAACCTTTCATCACTGGGTAGATAGAATCATAGAATGGTTTAGGTTGGAAGAGACCTCGAAGATCATCTAGTTCCAACCCCTGCCATAGGCAGGGACACCTCCCACTAGAACAGGTCACTCAAGGCCTCATCCAAGCTAGTGTTGAACACCTCCAGAGAGGGAGCATCTAGAACTACCCTGGGGAACCTGTTCCAGTGTCTCCCCACCCTCACTGTAAATAACTTCCTCCGAACATCCAGTCTAAATCTCCCCTCTGCCAGTTTAAACCCATTGCCCCTTGTCCTGTCATTACAAGACATTGTAAACAGTCCTTCCCCAGCCTTCCTGTAGGCCCCCTTCAGATATAGGGAGGCTACTACAAGGTCTCCTCGAAGCCTTCTCCAGACTGAAGAGCTCAAACTCTCCTAGGCTGTGCTGGTAGGAGAGCTGCTCCAGCCCTCTGATCATCTTCGTGGCCCTCCTCTGGACCCACTCCAACACTTCCATGTCCTTCCTGTGCTGGGGGCTCCAGAACTGCACACAGTACTCCAGATGGGGTCTGATGAGAGCAGAGTAAAGGGGCAGAATCCCCTCCCTTGCCCTGCTGGCCACGCTGCCCTTGATGCAGCCCAGCACACAGTTGCTGTCTGGGCTGCATGCGCACACTGCAGGCTCATGTTGAGCTTTTCATCAACCCAGACCCCCAGGTCCTTTTCCTCAGGGCTGCTCTCCAGCCATTCCCCACCCAGCCTGGATTTGTGCTTGGGATTGATCCAGTCTCATCATCTTAGTGGCTTTCTGCTGGACTCTCCCCAGTAGTTTCTTGTCCTTGAACTGTAAGCCCAGAATTGGATGCAGTACTCCAGATGAGGCCTGACCAGGGCAGAGAAGAGTGGGAGGTGACTCTCCCTCAACCCACTGGCCCCACTTTTCTTAATGCACCCCAGGAAGTCATTGGCCTTGACTGTAAGGGCACATTGTTGGCTCATAGTCAACCTATTGTCCACCAGGATGATACATTTCCAGGCCACAAAAATAATCTCTTCTATCAGGGATGTGCTGGGTGCCACAGCTGTTCAAGAGGTACCTCTGGAAAGGAGGAGGCTCATTGCCTTTCCAGGTTTGGCCAAACCTGAGGGGGTGGCTCTGCCCCAGCACAAAGTGAGATAAGGTACTGAGCAAGGATCAGGATCTGCTGGCTGACCTTACAAGCAGAAGTACAATGACTCCAGGTTGTAGAGAAAATGTCACTCCTGTACCATTCAGACAGAGCCTGTAATTGTCTCTGCTGGGAGGTGGGGTGAGGACAGTCACATGAAATGAGGTGTAAACATGATTCCTGCAGGCTGTCCCCACCTCTGCTGTTGTCTCTCTCTATAAGCATCAGGAAGCTGCTTAATCAGTATGGCTTTGTCTAGTGATGCTTATGTATTTCAGAGGAGTGGAGAACTTGGAGCTTTGGCTGCTCCTGAAAAAACAGTGAGTTGCAGACATCCCCCCCAGAGCTCCTTAGATATAACCCTGCTCCTCCAAACCAGAGCTGCTGCCCTAGGGCCCCATCAGGAGAGACATACACAGACAGCAAGCTTACCTTTGGTGAGACAACTGTGCAACCTCACCTACTTGGGACAATTCCCAGTGAGGGAATTGGGGAGTTAACTCACCGCTGCATGTGGCCTGTGGTTTACAAAGTCTCTCAGCACTGAACAGGCTCACCAGGAACATCAAATTTTCAGATCTGCAGAATGGCAGAGGTTGGAAGGGACCTTTAAAGATCTAGCCCAGCCCTCTTGCTTGAGTATGATCACCTGGAGTAAATTCTTTGTAGAAAGTGGGCACGGTCAGATTTTAAAGCTCATGCTGTATCTTTGTGGGTTTAGTTTATAAGAGCTGCCTTTCCTGCAGGCCCTGACAGTTTAATTCTGTTGAAATTCAACAGGTTGGGGCTGCTGACTCCATCTGTTGCTGGCTATCTCCCACCTGAATGCTGTGCAATCCTCACCTCTGTGGGATCTGCATACTTCCTTAGAGGGAGAATCAAGGTGCAAACATGAAATGATCCAACCCAGCTAATACAGCCGTGTGCAGAAGAGACAAGGTGCTCCAACATTTCCAACAGCTGAAACGCCCAGGTTTGGGGTTATGCTTCCCTCCGAGCTGCTGCTGCTACTGCTTACTGCATCTGAAACCTGTGCCCAGCAAGGTTGTGCCACAGGTGGTCAGCAATGCCACTGTGCCCTCATACAACACCTTCAGAGATGTGCCACAGGATCTGTGTACGAAAACCTGCAACATGAGTAATTCCGAGGAGGGATGGGGCTGAAGCTCTGCTGATCTGAACTTCTGCCGAGGCATTGGGGTGGGGGGCAGGGAGGAGGAGGGTATGTGAAAAATAGAAAAAGTTCCCTTTGACAGGCTTTACATCTTTCTAACAGCCTGCTGTTTGGAAGGCCTCACTCCCTCCAAACATCTCACCCTGGTGGTGGTAGTGCCAGAGGAAGGGGAAAACATAATCAGAGTGTTGTGAGGCAGCAGTTCTGGCAGAACTAAAGCCCTGAAGAAAGACAAAAGTCACTGACACTCTGCTGCCATAGCTTTAACGCCAGTCACACCAATTACTCTGCATCCTTGCCAAACCCAAACTTGTTGGGTGAGTGTCAGGGAAGGCGTGGTAAGGGTCTTGCTGTTCTCTCTGAATTAAACATTTGGTTTTCCTGCCTTTTTCAGGAAGAGCCATGAACAGCTCAGGCTGTGCCTCATAAAAGGCCACTTAGCAACTGTTTTAACTGTAAGTTAAAGTGGCCTGAGAGCAGCCCCGGGGAGAGTGACTTAGGGGTGCTGGTAGATGAGAAGCTCAACATGAACCACCAGCGTGCACTTGCAGCCCAGAAAGCCATCTGTGTCCTGGGCTGCATCAGGAGAAGTGTGGCCAGCAGGTCGAGGGAGGTGATTCTCCCCCTCTACTCCATGCTGGTGAGACCCCACCTGGAGTCAGTACTCATCCAGTTCTGGAGCCTCTATTATAAGAAGGATCTGGACATCACAGTATCACAGTATCACAGTATAGCAAGGTTGGAAGAGACCTCAAAGATCATCAAGTCCAACCCACTACCACAGACCTCAAGACTAGACCATGGCACCAAGTGCCACGTCCAAACGTGCCTTGAACACCTCCAGGGACGGTGATTCCACCACCTCCCTGGGCAGCCCATTCCAGTGGGGAATGACTCTCTCAGTGAAGAACTTTCTCCTCACCTCAAGCCTAAACCTCCCCGGGCACAGCTTGAGACTGTGTCCTCTTGTTCTGGTGCTGGAGTGTGTCCAGAGAGGGGCCCCGAGGATGATCAGAGGGCTGAAGCACCTCTGCTATGGACACCGACTGAGAGAGTTGGGGCTGTGCAATCTGGAGAGAAGGCTCAGAGGAGACCTTATTGTGGCCTTCCAATATCTGAAGGGGGCCTACAGGAAAGCTGGGGAGGGACTTTTAGGATGTCAGGTATTAATAAGACTAGAGGGAATAGAGCAAAACCAGAAGTGGGTAGATTCAGATTGGATGTTAAGAAAAGGTTCTTCACCATGAGGGTGGTGAGACACTGGAACAGGTTGCCCAGGAAGGTGGTAGAAGCCTCAATCCTGGAAGTTTTTAAGGCCAGGCTGGTTGGAGCTATGAGCAACCTGATCTAATGTGAGGTGTCCCTCCCCTTGGCAGGGGGTCAGAACTAGATAATCTTTGAGGTCTCTTCCAGCCTTGACAGTTCTATGATTCTATGATCTACCCCTTTGGAATGGGATTCCTCACAGAGTCTGCACCTTCTCCATCCAGCTAAGCTTGGCACCTCTCACTTGCCCCTGCAACTGTCATGCAAAGGCTTGAGGAGGACAACCTCCATGACCCACACCTGGATCCCCATCCACAGTGACCAGTGAGGGAGGGACCGTGAGGCTATTCCTAAAATTCTTACATTCCTGCATTTTTCCTGTCTCCTTTACCTTACACATGGACCAAGGGCTGAGGAGGTTGTCAGCAGCAAAGCCCCCGGTGGGCAGGAGGTGGCAGCATCAGCCCAGCAGACAGCAGCAGCTTCGTTAGGGAGCTCTTCTCGGCGGAAATACTCCTTTGCTGTTCCAGAAATAAGGTGATATTTTCGCTCCTTTCAGACTTCAGAATTGCGACCAAAGCACAGGGCATAATGTTTCTGGGCTGAAAGACTAAAGGAGATGGCTCAGCCTGAAGGGCTTAGTATAAGAAGGACTACGTAAGCACTACCTGTGGGTTGAAAGATGCAGGGGCTAAAGAGTTGGAGGTATTTTCACAAGGGATGAGGACAGCAGGAAAATAATCCTGGTGTGCATGCCAGGCTGAAAGGTGCTAAGGTGGGATGTCTGGATAGACACAGGCTGTCATCTCTACCCATGATGATAGGCTGTCCAAGATCTAAAAGGCAGGGATCAAGAGGATGGGGCCAGACTCTTTTCAGTGATGCCCAGTGATAGGACAAGGGGCAACAGGCACAAACTGGAATGCAGAATGTTCCGTCCGGGCACAAGAAGAAAATTCTTTGCTGTAAGGTTGCTGGAGCACTGGAACAGACTGCCCAGAGAGGTCATGGAGCAAAGATTTCTCTGGTGTGTGAAGCCGGTAGCTCTGGCTCAGCAGCATTTGCATTTGCAGGACAAGAGAGGAGCAGAAGAACAACAGACCCTGGAGATGATAGCAGACTGGGTAGGGCAGGTACAAGCTGCCCTGAAGAACGCAACTTGATTTATTTTCCAAATATAAGGTCATTAGGCTGTTTCGGGGATACATCAAATGCCACAAGACATTGCAGCAATCACTGTACCTGGTGGGGCTGCAGAGGAGGGTATGGGGCATCCCACATGCCCACAGGCTTTGCCAGCTTGGTGCACAGTGTAGCTTGGTAGCCCTGAGCACCAACTCTCCAGGATGCTTGTCCTGGGGTACCCATCCTGAAAGACAAGAGTAGGAGGTAAGACTGTATTGTTGTCTGACCAGATGAGTGTTTCTCTGTCCTACTGGATAAACAAGGTGGGGGACTGACATCTCCATCCCAGTCAATGATTGTAGTCAATGACCTTAAAAGTCTTTTCAACCAAAACGATTCTATGATCCCAGCTAAAGCCAAGGAGAATCTCAGGGATGGAAAGATCTTCAGAAAAGGAAGCCCTTGCCCTGGAGTTGACCTGAAGCCAGGCCTGGGTGAAACAGTGGGTGCTGAAGGGGAGAGAAGAATGTATGAGGAAACAGAACGGTGTCTCAGCCCCACCATGTCACATCCCACCTTGAGGTGGCTGGGGAGGCAGCAGGGTTGCTGCAGTCTGCGGCTGACTGGGGCATGGCTGCCCACGTGGCTCTGCATCCCCAGGAGGCTGGGCATGGAGGACTCACTGCCTGACGCTTTCAGTATTGGGTAAATATATAAACGCTGGGTAAATATTTAAATATCTAAGGAGATCTTTGCAGCTCCCGTGAACCACACTGGTGGAAAACTTTGCAGAGGAGCATTTTGCATCCTGCAGACTCTGTTTTTTTTTTTTTTTTTGCAGTGTGCTTTGCAGCAGCACATAGTGGTTCCCAGCAGCTATAAATGGCTGCGAGCTGCCATCGCAGCGACTCATCATACTGACTTTCCAGATGGGGAAACCAAAGGTGGAGGGGCCATGGGATGAGTCAAAGCTCATGGAGCCAGGGGATGAGAAACACCAATCTGCTGACTCTCCATCCCATGTTTAACCACAAGCTCATCCTTTCCTCCCTCCAGGGGATCTCCTGCTCTGAAGCTGCGCTGCTGTTTGCGCATGATTTTCAGAAAAAAAGTATTTGCAGAAAAAATAATGTGCTGCTGCTGCTGCTGCTGCTTGAGCTGAAACACCTTTTAACTGACTGTATGGAATGCATGTGGGGAAAGGAGTACGAGACAACAAATGTGGGTTTGGAGAAATCAGTGTGCTTGGTTGTTACAGTTGTGACCCTAAGACCGCTGTGTATCCAGCAGTTACCGGTCCATAGAGCACTCTGTCTGCCAAGGTACAGGGCTCTGGGTGTAAGCACCACGAGGCTGCCCAGCCCATCACAGAATCACAGAAACATTCCAGTCAGAAAAGACCCTCAGGATCACCAAGTCCAACTGACAAATCTATGCTACAAGGTTCTCCCTAAACCATATCCCCAAGCACCACATCCAAATAACTTTTAAACACATCCAGGGTTGGCAACTCCACCACCTCCCTGGGCAGCCCATTCCAATCCCCGACCACTCCTGCTGTCCAGTCTCAACATACCCAGTCACAGCTTGAGGCCATTCCTTCTTGTTCTATCACTATTTACCTGTGAGACGATACCAGCAGCACCCTCTCCACGACCTCCTTTCAGGTAGCTGTAGACAGTGATGAGGTCTCCCCTCAGCTTCCTCTTTTTCAAGCTAACCATCCCCAGCTCCTTCATAACATTTATTCTCCAGGCCTTTCCCCAGCTTCATTTCCCTCCTCTGCACTGGCTCCAGCACCTCCACACCCCTGTTGTATTGAGGTGCCCAAAACTGAACACAATACTCTAGGTGTGGCCATGTCATGTCATGTATGTCCCTTGGCACCAGATAAACTTTGCTGGCTAATGGTATCAGAGGCAGCTCCCACTTGGCATTGGTGCTCACACCACCTGTACATCCTGATCTTTATCATCAAGCGAAGCACCACATTTGCATGTGATCACTCTTTTGAACAAGAGGAAGTTTCTTCTAATAAAATCCTGTGAGAACTCTAAAGACCAAAGTGTCAGTGACAGGACACACAGACAGGATCTGTGCAGGGTGATGTGCCCTGATCAGAGGTCCAGATGATGCCATGCAACACAGAGTGCCTTGCATCTGAACAGATTTAAGATTTTTTTCATACTATTCCTTTTTCCTTTCTAGGATTAACGCAAATAAATGGCATTTTAATAGCTCAAGGAGAGATTGCTGTCCTTACTGGTCATGGCCACTAGCCTTGGTGTGGCACAGTGACACGGAGGGAGAAGGCTTGTGCTGAGCACTGGTACCAAGGCAGTCTTTTTAGCAGGGCCTGCTGTGACAGGGTGATGGTTTGAAACTAAAAGAGGAGAAATTTAAGCTAGATAAAAGGAATCAATCTTTTACATTGAGGGTATTGCAATCATAGAATCATAGAATGGTAAGGTTGGAAGGGACCTCAAAGATCATCTAGTTCCAACACCCTGCCAAAGGCAGGGACACCTCCCACTAGNTGCCCTCTAGCAAGTCGACTGTGCCACACAGCTTGGTGTCATCTGCAAACTTGCTGAGGGTGCACTCAATTCCTCTGTCCATGTCACTGACAAAGATGTTAAACAGCATGGAGCAGGTTGCCCAGTGAGGTGTTAGATGCCCCATCTCTGGGAACATTCCAGGTCAGGCTGTTTGGGGTTCTGAGTAACCCATTGGTGATGTCTCTGCTGACTGCAGGGATGTTGGACTAAGGTGACCTTTGAAGGTTCCTTCCAACCTAAAGCATTCTTTGATTCGATGTTACAAGATGCTATACACAACCTGGATTGGAGACCTGTGAGAGGACCATGTACTGGATTTTAAAATATCAGCTGTGGTTGTAGAAGACTACAATTATCCATGGAATATACAGAGGAGGTAGGAAAAATATCCTCTGTATCTCCCAGATGCTCACTGTTTCCCAGGCAAAAATGTTGCACTCATGCACAGGTACCCTTAAATAGTTTGCACTGTACATGAGATGTCTTCACCAAAAGGACTGTCAAGCCTTGGAACAAGGGAAATGGTGGAGTCTCCACCCCCTGCAGGGATTTAAAAGTTGTGTAGATGTGGTGCTGAGGGACAGAGCTTATTGGTGAACTTGGCTGGACTCCTTCTTAAAGGTCTTTTCCAACTTAAATGATTCTATGAGTGGGCACTGCACATCTGCAGACCAGAGGCTTGGGGAGCATAGGTGTGGTTTGGGAGTTCAGGCTCCTGAAGCTAAAACTGTGTCCCTCCAGGGTGCTCATTGTGTGGCCTTTCCTTGTATACACTGTCCTTCACATCTGCTCTTCCCAGGCATCAGCTCCTACCTGTGAGATGAACTGGATGACTTGAAAAGCCTTTTGCTGCATTTTGCCAAGGGCAGACTGTCAGCTCATTGCATCCATCAAATAAGCACACATCCAGCAGTGATTGCTTCTTGTCTCTGCTCTACAGGGCTGGTTAAAAAAGCAGGAGCATGGAGTGTTACTGTATTCTCTGGCCAGAAAAACAGTCACTGCTCCCAATAGCTTCAGGCTTTCCTCCCCTCAGCAAGGGAAGGTCTCACGTTCCCATACTTGCCATAAAGGCAGATGTGATCAGATGAGATGTCTGTGAATGACTGTGCCCCTGTCCAGGATGGCTGGCTGGGGACTGGACCAGTGTTCCTTGGGCAGTGGTGTGGGAAACAAGACGGTCAGCATTGCATTTTCCTCCTCAAAACAGTTCAGATGCAATTCAAATGAATCCCTTGTGGAACCCTCCTGGCTTCTGCTGAACTATGACACAGATGGGTCTGGCTCATTGCACGCAGCAAAAGCCGCTTAATTAGAGCAGTAGCTCAATTTATTTGTTTTGGATCATCTTTATTAGCTATCACTTAAGCTTGTAATTAAGGGCAGAGTAGGGACTGTAAAAACGGTGACATCCCACGTTGCTTGTCTTCTCTGGCTGCAGCTGCTGGGCATTACTCCTGTCTGCTCAACACCTTCAAGAGTTTCTTCCTGCCTGTACAGATGGCACTGCTGTCAACCACACTTCAAGTGCAAGCTTTATCCCCAGAACAGTAGAAAAGAAATAGCAGTATTTTTATCCTGGGACACTTTTAACTGACTGAGGGAGAACGTCTGATGCCCCAACTGCTACACAGGCACAGTATGAGCAGCAGGTACGACTGCTGGAGGGATGTTGCTACCCATTTCATAAAATAAATAAATACCCAAATACCAATACTAAGTGGAAGAGAGAACCAAAATTGGAGAACCATAGTTTAGGCTGGAGCAGACCTTAGAGATCATCTAGTTCCCACTCCCCTGCCATGGCCAGGGACACCCTCCATAGACCAGGTTGCTCAAGGCCTCACTCAGCCAGGCCTTGAGCAGCTATTCCAGTGCCTCACCACCCTCACTCTAAAGAATGCCTTTCTAATATCCAGTTTAAATCTGCCCTTCTCAAGCTTCAGTCCATTGCCTCTTACCCTATCACAAGCCCTTGTAAAAAGTCCCTACCCAGCTATCTTGTAGATGCCTTCAGGTACTGGAAGGCTGCTATACAGTCTCCCTGGAGCATTCTCTTCGCCAGGCTGGACAGCCTCAACTCTCTCAGCCTGTCCCCATAGGGAAGGTGCTCCAGGCCTCTGATCATCTTCATGGCCCTCCTCTGGACCTGCTCCAGCTGTTTCATGTCCTTCTTGTGCCAGAAGCATCAGAACTGAATACAGTACTCCAGATGGGGATCTCACAAGAGCAGAGTAGAGGTGGAGAATCACCTCCCTCATCCTGATAGTCACAGATCTTTGGATGCAGCCCAGGATATGGTTGGCATTCCGGGCTGTAAGTGCACAAATCATCACAGTGACTCTGGCAGGGGGAAAAAAAAATGAATTAAAAAAAAAAAAAGGCAGAGGGTCTGAGTCCTCAGACTCACATGGTAACCAAGGAAGCTTAGACCTTCTCCTCAGGACAGATGGCTCCTCAGAAATGCAAAGCTACATCATTGCTCTGAGTGTAGCTGCTGCTGTCACGTGGCCATAACTTTGCAGTCATTGGAGGCATTTCTATTCAGGTATTTCTTCTGAAGTCCCCAAAGCATGTTCATGGTTCTCAGTCTACCTCTGTCCTGAGTCTCCTCCTTGTGACCCTAAATCCTGGCTGTACTCTTTGGGCAGAAGGGCTGCTGCAACCAGCACCACACAGCCCTTTTCTGCCACTCAGACTCAGCTTTCTTTTGCATGTCCCAACTCCAGGATTCCTGTATATTGTTTTAAATGCATCTTGAACCAGGGCGTGCATGGGCACCTAGCTTTACTGATCTCTGTATTTTTAACAAGGAGCAAGTCCACAACAGCTACACTAATAATCCTACTCATGATGCCTTGGACCAGGACCTGCCTACCTATTACCCCATAGTGCAGGCTATTCTGCCAGGAGGCTCACAGGTGACATGCAGGGATGCATCTTCATCCCACCACCTTTGCAGGTACCTTCCTTGTGGGAGGAGCCAAGTGTCTGGACTAGACTTTGAGAACCAGTCAGTGCTGCCATGTGGTGCATGAGGAAATTCCCCAGACTGGCATCCAGCCACTATAAAACAAGGAGTAGCTCATGTTTGTGGTGCAGGATAACAGGTATCAGCCATCTGGGTCTGCTCACAGGACAGGGGAGAAAGCTGGCTGTTGTATTTGCATGTATAGGAGGTGTTGGGGAACAGCTGTCTTGTGCTCCAGAGCACTGTTTTTCCCTTTATGTATCCAAAGATCTAAAGGAATAATCAGTTAGAGAATTGGGAGGGAAGAGGAGGAGAGCTTATACATTTTGCTCCTCCTTTCTTCTGAAATGTCAGCATCTTGCAGCTCTCCTGATCTGTTCTGCTTTGGTGGATGCTGCTGCACTCAGCTCTGATGAAAAACGTTGGAGGGCAGCATGGGGCACCCCACGGCAGTATTTTTAATGAAGTGCATCTCCAGGCTCCACCAAACCCAGGCTATTTGTGTCTGGTACAGCCTTTGTTTGCAAACAACAGCCTCTCTAGGTAATCACACAACAGAGCACAAATGCCTATTTATTTGCATCTGTCTCAGCTCACAATAGCAAAGGAAGGCAACCCATCTGTTTGGGCAGCACAAAACAAAACTCTAGCAGAGGGAAGCTGGATAAATTAATAATGTGGGCAGCCCAGGGGAAAAAAAAATAATAAAAAAAGAAGCCTGTGTTCCTGGAGATGTAGATAAATCTAGTGATTATTCTTTTCTCAAAGTTCGAATCAAGTCATCTAATCCAGAGTCTGGCAAGAAAAACAGGGACAAATAAATCATTCCTTCCTCAGTGACTTCACTTCTTGCCCAGAGTTAAACCCCCAACCTTTTGGGCTGAGAGTAGTCCACTAAGTGTACCCTTTCACTGACCCGTGTCCACCCCCCAGGCCCCTCTGCACTGACTCATCACAGCATCTGCCCTGTCACCTCCCTGATGTTCTGGGGATCAGATTTATCATTAAAAATCCCCCCGAAACCCTCAACCCCCAACCAATTCAAAGCTTGTGTTTTTAAATGCCAGTCCTATGCTCTCTGAAAATCATCCACTCCAAGGAGAGAAAGCCAGCAGGTTTGTCACAGTCTTGCCTTTGCTTGTTAGAGTCAGCTGGAGAGTTTTACAGATCTTTTGTGAAGACTGCTGGAGACTGATTATTTTGTTTTAAAGTAGAGGCAGCAGCAGAGGGGCAGCCACTATTGAAAGGGTAAATTAAAAAATGAGAGGAAAAAAAGAGAGCCATTTAAGCTTTCAAGGCGGCTGACTGCACTTGACAAGCTGAAGAACTTTTGTGGGTTTTTTTTGGTGGGGATATTTGTGAGCTGTAAGATGAAGGGAGATGTTGCCAGAACAGAGGATCGAACATCTCCAGCAGACAGAAAGGAACCTTCAATTTCTTTTACAAGGGTCCTGCACCAATTTGTAAGTGGTTTTAATCAGATTTCAGGTAACTTGGCAAAGCTACATCCAGTCATTCCTTGAGCTTTGTGTACAATCCTTGCACCCCAGGGCTCAAAGAAAAGATATCAAAAACTTTGGATATCTTTTGGAACTTTGGAAGATATCTAAAACTTTGTTTTCCAGCACCACCCCTTCTTCTGTTCACTCCTCCTGAAATCCCGTGCGAGTGGCAAAAAAAAAAAATTAAAAAAAAAAAAATTAGTGCTGTGCATACCTTTGCATTTGCTTTTCTTAAAGGGGGTGGGATGAAGACAGATCTCACCACAGAGCATCCCGTTGGCAGGAGAAGCTGCTGTTATCTCAAGCTGCTCCCTTGATTTCCTTCACATAATTTTGCTCAAGGTGAGAGAAAATTTCTCTGTGACTAGACAGAAATTGATTGGTTTGGTGCATTTCTGGCACACTGCAACCTGCTGTCACCTGGGCAGCCTGCTCTGGGTGACCAGGTTCTGGCAACATGGTTGAACTCAGTGATCTCCAGAGGTCCCTTCCAACCCGTACCATCCTGCGATTCTGCAAGAGTACCAAACATGCTGCAAAGAGACTGACTTAAATGAGAGAAATTAATGTTATATTGTGACACAAACGTCCTAGAAGTGAAGAGCTCACAAAGGCTCAAATGATCCCCACTCCACCTCAAAGTGTCCACAGAATCACCAGGGTTTAAATTTGGACCATTTCTTCTTTAAGTCATATTTTCTTCCTCAAGAGCTGCTGCTAAGGGATGATGTGTTGGGTTGTGTGCATACTTCTGCCTGGCTCATGCAATAGGAAGGAGTGGCCCTTTCTGTAGCATTCAGGTGGACTTGGGTTGCCAAGCACATATGAAAATTAGACCCAAGCTGAGTAAACAAATATTGATCAACCCAATCTCAGGTCACTGCTGAGAATAGAATCTTTGAAGGAGTATATCGAAGGGGAGAGATCCCATCAGATGTGGGTGAAATTCAATCCTGCTCGAGGGAGTTTGCAATCCCAGTACAATCAATAGTTGCATTGAAAACATTCATCTCATCTGGGCTACAAAAACCTGCCTCTCCGAGTAGCTCCTCCTTTTGCAGCTATCAGAAAATAATTAATAAACAGCCCAGTCCTCCTGGAATGAGGGGAGGGAGAGATGCTAAAATAGCTCTGGTTCAGGGGCACACGGGGCTGGAAAGTGAATTGAGATGGTAGGAAAGGAACAGCCCGTTTGAGGGAAAAGCAGGGAAGTGAGGTGGACTTTCTGGAGGTGGTTACTGCCAACCTACACACCACCAGCGTTCACTGCACACAGTGGCTCGTGCTGCTGAGCGTGCGGTCTGGTGATTTTCCAGGTACTCAGTCGTTTGACTCGAGGGGTTTTTAAACATGCTGAATGAGATGTGATGGCTCATGAGAGCCAGAGTGGAGGCAGCAGAGTGGATTTTCCCCACTGTGGTGAATTAAGTCAGACATGCTGCCCTCAAACCACGACACCAAGCAGAGTCTCTGACCCTCCCTTGTCTATGCAGGGTCACAGCTTGTTTGTTAACACCTTGCAGAGAAGAGCTGGGGCCAGCCAATGGGTGCTTGATAGTCTGAATTTTCCTCTGAAGTCCATGTTGTGATTTTGGAGGAAAATTCAGACTATTGAGGGTGGCTTATTCAGTCTGAAGAAGGTGGCTCACTGCAGTCAGCAAAACCTCTGGGATTACTGAGCAAATTGCTGTCATTTTGCCAGCCAGACGGGTTTTCCCCATCTTTCTCTCCACCTGAACAGAAGGACAGGAACCACCATGTCCATTGAGGCACACTGTCACTAGCCTGGCAGGTGGTGAGTGTCAAGAATTGAGAGAACAAGTTCCTGCAAGCCCCCATTTTTAGGACAGGTTTCTATTTCATCTCATGGCAGGCTGGCCTCGAACTGTTGCCTGCCCCAATGGAGTGGGACACAGTGGCTTGAAAGGAGACATCAAGTGAAGAACAGCTGAGAGCTACAATGATCCTGGTGCATGTATAAATAGAGAGATAGAGCTGTTATCCTGATGAAATAAGATCAGATGTTTCTCCAAAATCCCTCTTCTCCACTGGTGCAAATTATAGTTTAGCTACAATAGGGCTAAACAAGCAGCTAAATATTTTAGACCTACTGATGAGGGGAAGTCAAAGGAAACACCAGAAGAGCAAAATACCTGGGAAGGGGTGCTGGGGTACAGGGATGGATATGGCACAGTGGGTGTGAGCTGGAGGAGTCCCTTGCTGCCTTTGTTCCTTTTTTTTTTTTTTTCTTTTTTTTTTTTTTTTTTTTGCTTCCTATCTCAGCATTAATGGCCTGAGCTTAAAGCCCATGCTGTGGCCGCTTTTGTGAGACAGAAATTCAG
This sequence comes from Ramphastos sulfuratus, assembly GCA_013399055.1. Classification (NCBI taxonomy): domain Eukaryota; kingdom Metazoa; phylum Chordata; class Aves; order Piciformes; family Ramphastidae; genus Ramphastos; species Ramphastos sulfuratus. The sequence continues at coordinate 56,852 of WBNM01005208.1, forward strand.
TGTCAGCATATGTATCCTGGAGGCAGTTGGCAGGAGATGAAGGAGGGACAGCAGCAGCAGTTAAAACTGGGCCTTGGCTCTTTAATATTTAACTTTCCCCAGTGCTGTTTCTTTTTTTTCTTTTTTTAATCAGTTTGCGCATTATCTGCCATCCCCGTTCAAAGAGGGGTTTAGCATGGAGATTTCAGCCCTTAATCCCAGGGGCAGGGAAAGCGGAAGAGTCTCTCTGAAGGTTTCAGGGCTCAATCTGGCCTCAATTACACCAGCCAAAATCAGCAAAGAGTGGCCACGCTGGACTTTGCTGGGACCATGTCGGGCTAGAAGGTACAAAATGAGGGGCTAGTCCTCTATCTGGCACGGAGAATCCCCTTGGTCTCTAAGGCTCCATCCATAGGGAGTTACCAGGAGGATGAAAGTATTGCCAGGCTGTCTCAGAACAACCATTCACCTTGGGCAATACCCAGTGCCTGGCCAGAGCCAGCTGCAGATGCTTAGGAAGGGATATCGGAAGCGGGAGAGTATAAAGTGATCCTTCCTCCGGCATTCCCTCCTGGCTCCCAGTAATCAGCAGTTGAGAGACTTCCTGAGCCGGAGGTTGCATGAATTTGTCTAATCCCTTTTTTGAATTAATTTATACTTTTGCCTCCATGACATCCTGTGGCAGTAAGTTCCACAATGTAATTATGTGTTGTGTGAAAAAGTACTTCCTTTTGTCTGCTTTAGACCCAGCTCCTGAACATTTCTCTCCATCCTCTTTCTCTCCAGTGTTGTGAGGAACAAGGAAAAATAACTTCAGGTCCATAGTAGACCTCTTGACCTTTCAGACTTCTCTGTCTTCACTTCATCCAAGGTTTTGTTCTTCCAAACTTGAGTCTCTTTATTTTTTTTTTTCAGTCTTTCTTCTTACATGGTATCTATCCCATCACTTCCACTGTCCCCACCACCTTCCTCAATGTCTCTCCTCTTTTGTTTTTTGGTGTTGTTTGTTGGTTGGTTGGTTGGTTTTTGTTTTGTTTTTGAGATAAGATCACTGAAGTGAGACTTGCTCACTCCTGAAGACATGGTTTGGTTCTCCTGGTCAGCTCAAAAGCTTTATTTTCTCAAGTCACAGAATCACAGAATGGTAGGTGTTGGGAAGGACCTCCAATCTCCCTGCTAAAGCAGGGTCAGCCAGAGCAGGTTGCCCAGGATCACAATGTCCAGGCAGGTTTGGAAACTCCTCAGAGAAGGAGACTCCACAACCTCTCTGGGAAGCCTGCTCCACAGAGCACCCTCACAGCAAAGTTTTTCCTCATCTTTAGGTGCAAAATCAGACCAGTCTAGTTCAATTTCTTCTACAGCACATACAAAACATATGCAGTTCTTTTCAAACACTCTGACTTAACCTATTCTGAGTAAACCTCCAGCCCTAGTTCAGCCAGAGCCTGTGGAATAACATGACAGCTATGTGTAGATCAGCTAATGTGGCTGTTCTACAGGAAGGGAATTTCATGCATGTTCTTGTATTACTGCTCCTTTATGCCTGCATAAATCCCCTGCACGCTACTGAAGGAGAAGACCCCCAGCCAGAACAGCTGAGCTGATGAGCATGAAACTCTGGAGTCTCTGATTTCCAGGACATCTTTATTTATAAAATATGTCTATTTTTGCTACTGTCATGCCTGCAAAGCTAGCCTTCCTATTTCAGTCACCCCCGTGCTTTACTGTTGTTGATATTGCACCAAACCCCACAAATAAAGGCAGGAGAATGGATTTTGGTTTCTGCTACCACGTGAATTTCAGAAACCTCACTATCCTGTCCTTCCAGACCCTGCTGTTAGGGCAGCTTCATCATACTCACAAATCCAACTGGTCCTCACTTGATGGGAACCAGTTGCTGGTGTCTTGTGCTGCTCCTGCATAACTGTTCAGGCATTGTGTGGCAGCTTTTTAAAACTTCACTATTCCCCTTTTGGCAGTAGCTCAGCAGCCACATCCTTCCCTTGCAACATGCCAACTTGTCTTCTCCTTCTCAAAACAACTTCATCCCCTTTGCCCCTACAGCTGCTTGTGTGATCTCCCTGCAGCCACAGCAGGTAAAGACCCTGGACTTGTCTGAGGGAAGAGAAGTCTCTGGGAGGCTGATGGCAAAAAGGGGGCTGTGGGGAGAGTAGAAGGGGAAAATCTTGGGCAATTTACTGCATTGTGGCCACCAAATGATAAGCCTGGAGAATAAGTATGATATTATAGTATCAGTGGCAGTGGAAATGAGCAGGGGTTGAGAGAATGTAGGAGGGAAAATTTGGGTTTCCTACTGCTTTACATTATTATTATTATTATTATTAGTAGTAGTAGTAGTAGTAGTAGTAGTAGTAGTAGTAGTAGTATTGCAATTTATGCAGATGTCTGCTGTAGAAGGAGTAGCCACCATGCCTTCAGCTCCCAGTCCTTTGGAAACCATGATACAAAGCATGTTTTAGGGAGGAAAAGAGCCAGGAGTGGTTACTGGGTATCCTGACTGTGCTGCTTCTGTGCAGAATTGCCCCACGCCTGTCACAGTGGTGGAGGGACAAATTTGGTTTAACTCTTCTTGGTTACAGGAGTAACTTTAAAAACATTACTTCCCAAAGAATTGAGGCTGACTTCATGAAGCTCACAGTGTCTCTCACTTCTCCTTGCCCTGTGTCTCACCTGCTACAACCTCAGGAAGCACTGAACTCAAAGGTCTCTTTCAAACAAAACAAAACAAACAGACGGATAAAGGTCCAAGAGCTAATTAAATCGCTGCAGAAATAATGAAAACTGGCAGCAAGGTAAAACAGAGAGGTCTATGAGCCTCTCCATTGAGAGTGTCCAACGTCTGCTAGATAGCAGGTGACGTATGCTGAAGCATGAATCCATAGGAAATCAGGTTACACCAGTGCTGTCAATCACAAAACAGCCGAGCGTTTTGAAGGATTCCTTGCTTTAAAGCTCAGCCTGTAAGTCACAGCAGGGTGCATATTCCCACCACACAATGGAAAAACTGCAACACCCAGACTCATCCCATTTCAGAAAACAACGCTCCAAACTGGATAGAGAGTGACCCAATTGTAGCGCAAGATTCAGGTCAAGCTCTCAGTCAAGCATGAGACAGAAATCCACAGGAAATGAGGTTTCATCAATTAATCATAGGATTGGTAGGAGTTTTTTTCTCCATTGAAATAGTTAATATATCTTCCGTGGTGGATATATCAGTATAAGATTACTGCAGTCCAGTTGGATCAGGAGGGCATTGTTTGCTGTAACTTTGCAAGTCCTCAGTTCCCAAGAGGAACTTTTTGGAACTCCTAAAACAAACCTTCAGGTTTCGGAAGCTGGATCACAACCTGCCCAGCTGCAGAGCATGGAGAGTTACTGCCCTTTCAGAGAGAAGTTACAGCTCAACAGAACCCTCTTCTTCCATGGTAGTGCAAGATAAAGAGAGGTGGCACAGAGCATGGTTAGAAAGTGAGGAGCCATATGTAGTTTAAAGCAGCTTTATGGCAGTATGACTGCTACAGGTCCATGCTAACTCAGCAGCCATTTTGATAAAGATGTCAGTCCCTTTATACAGATGCCCAAGTTGTGTACAGAGATGAGCCTTTACAGACAGCCCTTGCTAAGCTCTAGCTTTCAGCGAGCAATATTGAGGAGATGGCTGATTTGCTAAATCCTCTGTGCACCATGGAGATAATCACTGAATCTACGTGCTTGGATGAATGTACCCAGTTATTGATCATGGACAGGTGTGACCTCGGACCAAGAGATTACAGAGAAGGAACCTAAAGAAAGCTAACCCCCCCTGCCCACTCTCTCTGAAAATTCAGGTGGCATTACCATGTATGATTTAAAATACACTGCAGGCTATATTCATTCCGTGGTTTTTTTCTGGGTTTTTACAGAACATGTACCTCAGACTTCACCAAATAGAGGTGAACTTCACCAAAATACAAAGTTAAAACCAAGTGTACTTGGGGAAGTGAGTAAACGAGCATTGGGAACAAAACAACCTGCAAATCCCCTAAACGAAATCCTTTTAATCATGCCGGTTGTCTTCCTTTCCTCCAGCACGTCTCCTTCCCAGGTACCCGTACAAGTGACTGNAAAGCGAGGCGCGGCGCGGCGCGGCCGGGGAGCAGTGCGGGAGGGCGGCGGCGCCTCATCCTCCCCCCGCCGTTCATCCCAGCATGGAGGGGCCCCCTGCAGCGACCGGCGAGCCGGCGGCCTGGGCGGCGGGGGGGGCGGTCGCGGAGATGGAGCCGTGCCGCGGCGCGCACTAAGGCAAAGCGAGGCGCGGCGCGGCGCGGCCGGGGAGCAGTGCGGGAGGGCGGCGGCGCCTCATCCTCCCCCCGCCGTTCATCCCAGCATGGAGGTGCCCCCTGCAGCGACCGGCGAGCCGGCGGCCTGGGCGGCGGAGGCGGCGTTCGCGGAGCCGGAGCTGGGCTCGGAGGAGCTGGAGACGGCGACGGGAGGCGCGCTGGACCGCGTCCTGCTCGAGTCGGTTTGCCAACAGCAGGGCTGGGTCCGCGTCTATGGTGAGGGGGCGCCGGGGGAGCGGGCAGGGCCGCGGGTCGGGCAGGGCAGGACAGGAGAGAGCGGGCCAGACAGGGGCCCGTAGCCGGCTGCGGCGGCAGGTTGTAAGCGGGGAGCGGCGGCCAACTTCCCGGCCCTAACTTTTCCTTTCTCCTTGCTTCCCTGCGTTTGAAGCTTCCAATTCCACGGATCGGGTCGGGTCGCCGTGATGTTCCCCCAGTCCGTCCCCCCTGCCCTCTTTCTCTTTTCCCGGCACCAGGAGCCGCACGTCCAGCCTTAGCCCACTCCCGGGCAGCTCCGGTACCCCACAGCCGGGATGCAGGATGCCGACCCCCGCGGGGGTATGTCACGGTGTTAGCGAGCGGGGAATCCTCATCCAAAGCTTTTGTGTCGCCGGGAGTCAAGTACAGGATGCGAGTGCAGGCAGGGCTGAGCTCTCGCCGCCTGCGAGCGCCGTCTCTGATTAGTATTAATGAGGTACTAAAGGCCTGGAAGGTACTGATACGGTGGGTCCCGTCGCCCTAGCCGTAGTCGTGTGTGTTCAGTTGGCACCTTTATTATTTATAAAAAGGATGTGAAAATCTCTTAGCAGTCTGGCTGGCGTACAGGACCCGGTGGCGTTTCCCCTTCTTTTCTCAAACTCTCTCTGGTATGTAGCCTTTTAAAATTAGTGTGATTTATGTGGCGGGGCCTCTGGTTTGTTTAGGCTCCCAGCTGAAATGCAGGCAAGCTTAATCTCTCGATCAGCACCTAAGTAGTGGAAATTCTGTTTTATCTTTTCCCTGGCTTTCCCTCCTGTTTGTCTTGGTAATCTAACGATAATTGCTCCCATGTTGCAGAGTGAGGATCACTGCAGAGAGTATCTTGTTTTCCCTCCTGTAACAAATTTGATGGTCCATTCTCAAAAAGGCAGCAGTCATGGTGTTTGCACATGCAGTTACTACACTACCATTGCCTAATGTGGACAGCCTGTAAAACCACTTTATATTTTATTGGTGCTTTTCTTAAAAAACAGATCCTGCCAGACTGCTGCTGGTTGCCCCTGTGTCTTACTACCCTGCCCCAAATCCCAAAGGAGTTTCTCCAGGGTTTCCCTGGCCTGTAAAACTAGAAGCAAGTGCCCTCTGTTACCCATGTCATTGATCTGTTACTGGCTGCATTATTCCAGAAACACAGACATGACATAAATAAGTTATCCACAAAAACTCTCCTGGATTTCTTGGCTGATGGCAGTTAATCATTGTGAGTACCACCAGAGTTATCCTCTGTACATATCAAATGAGGAAGACTGGGCTGCAGGTTTTCTGGAGAGCACAGTCTGCTCAAAGACCTTTGTGTTTATTTTGGAAGCTTGAAAAGCTGGTGCAGTGGGATGAGGTTGTCTGGCTGCTTTCTGTCTGGTGCATCAGTAAGCAAAGTTATACTTAGCACAATTAATTGTAACAGAGGTTGGGGATTTTTTAGTAGTTTCCACTCGGCCTAGGTTGCTACTTCTTGCATGGCTTGCCTTTGTTACTCTCAGCCTGATGCTGAGACTATGAAGCACAGTCTTCTACATCAAATACCTCTGCTGTTGTCAGGGGGAACTCCAAAGACAGCAGGTTGCCTTCCAGTTGTTTATTTAGAGTACTTTGCAAAGGTAAAATGAGAAAGTCCTTAAGAAGAGGATGTCTGGCACCAGCCTATCTCATTGTTACCCAAGGTTATATAGTCTGTGAGTGGAAGCAGGAATGCGGTTTCCAAATTAGCCACAGCAAAAAAAGTTCCTTGTTGATAAAGTCTTATGTTGTGATGTGTTTGTAGTCTGACACTAATGTGTAGATAAGGGGGAGAAAATTCCCTGTGACAGAGCAGCTAGCTCACAGGCTATAAAAATCTGCATAGACTTCAAGCATGTAAAAATACATCTCGTAGCCCAAGGACAATGACCAATTATTCCTAGTTTGTGTTTAAAAACAACTCATTATCTCTCTCCCTCATAAAGAATCTGATGTGGTCATGTCTTCTCTCCTTCCCTGTGAAATTGCAATCGGATTAACTAGCATTTGTTTACTTCCTTCTGCTTATTAGCCTTTTTTTTTTTNACAAACAGACGGATAAAGGTCCAAGAGCTAATTAAATCGCTGCAGAAATAATGAAAACTGGCAGCAAGGTAAAACAGAGAGGTCTATGAGCCTCTCCATTGAGAGTGTCCAACGTCTGCTAGATAGCAGGTGACGTATGCTGAAGCATGAATCCATAGGAAATCAGGTTACACCAGTGCTGTCAATCACAAAACAGCCGAGCGTTTTGAAGGATTCCTTGCTTTAAAGCTCAGCCTGTAAGTCACAGCAGGGTGCATATTCCCACCACACAATGGAAAAACTGCAACACCCAGACTCATCCCATTTCAGAAAACAACGCTCCAAACTGGATAGAGAGTGACCCAATTGTAGCGCAAGATTCAGGTCAAGCTCTCAGTCAAGCATGAGACAGAAATCCACAGGAAATGAGGTTTCATCAATTAATCATAGGATTGGTAGGAGTTTTTTTCTCCATTGAAATAGTTAATATATCTTCCGTGGTGGATATATCAGTATAAGATTACTGCAGTCCAGTTGGATCAGGAGGGCATTGTTTGCTGTAACTTTGCAAGTCCTCAGTTCCCAAGAGGAACTTTTTGGAACTCCTAAAACAAACCTTCAGGTTTCAGAAGCTGGATCACAACCTGCCCAGCTGCAGAGCATGGAGAGTTACTGCCCTTTCAGAGAGAAGTTACAGCTCAACAGAACCCTCTTCTTCCATGGTAGTGCAAGATAAAGAGAGGTGGCACAGAGCATGGTTAGAAAGTGAGGAGCCATATGTAGTTTAAAGCAGCTTTATGGCAGTATGACTGCTACAGGTCCATGCTAACTCAGCAGCCATTTTGATAAAGATGTCAGTCCCTTTATACAGATGCCCAAGTTGTGTACAGAGATGAGCCTTTACAGACAGCCCTTGCTAAGCTCTAGCTTTCAGCGAGCAATATTGAGGAGATGGCTGATTTGCTAAATCCTCTGTGCACCATGGAGATAATCACTGAATCTACGTGCTTGGATGAATGTACCCAGTTATTGATCATGGACAGGTGTGACCTCGGACCAAGAGATTACAGAGAAGGAACCTAAAGAAAGCTAACCCCCCCTGCCCACTCTCTCTGAAAATTCAGGTGGCATTACCATGTATGATTTAAAATACACTGCAGGCTATATTCATTCCATGGTTTTTTTCTGGGTTTTTACAGAACATGTACCTCAGACTTCACCAAATAGAGGTGAACTTCACCAAAATACAAAGTTAAAACCAAGTGTACTTGGGGAAGTGAGTAAACGAGCATTGGGAACAAAACAACCTGCAAATCCCCTAAACGAAATCCTTTTAATCATGCCGGTTGTCTTCCTTTCCTCCAGCACGTCTCCTTCCCAGGTACCCGTACAAGTGACTGTAAGTGCATGAAACATTTAACGCTCTCAATTGCTCCGAAGCACAACATGAAGGCTGGCAAAAGGTCTGAACTTGAGAAACCACAACTCAGACTGCTTCTCGAGACGAAACAGCCATCACCTTCACATTCCTGCGACGTTACTAGCAGGTCTGAGAGGAATGCTGTGAGATGCACGTGGTTCTAACCCTCCCAGCAGACCCCCCAGTAGGGGGATGCTTCTCCCAAACCACAAACTCTGCTTCCAGCCACCCTTCCCTCTCTGCTCCCGGGCACGCTGCCTCCGCGGGATGAGCCCGTGAGCGCCCGCAGTGAGGGTGAGCGGTCTGGCCGGAGGAGAAACCCCGCGGGGCCCTTTTATGACACCCTCCCCTCGGGGGCCACGACGAGAAGTCCGCAGTGAGGCAGTCCTGGGGAGAAGGCGGGCGCGCGGTAGGGATGCGGAGGCCGGGGGCGAGGAGTGCCCGCACCCCTGAGAGGAAGAAATGGCTGTGCCGTGCCGTGCCGTGCCCAGCCCAGCCCAGCCCAGCCCTCCTGCCATCTCCCACCCCCTTCCTTCTCCCGCAGGGCAGCGACGGGAGGGGGTCCTCGTCTGGTTGTCTCGGCAGCCGATTACTCTGGCCTGGCCGAGCGCCGCTGTCCACCGCCTGTCCCGTCTTGCGCGGGCACTCGGCCCGCCACTGCTCGCGCCTGTCCGCCCGGGATGCCGCCGGCGCTGAGGGCGCGGCGGGATCGCCGCTGCCGCCGCCGGGTGTTGAAGCGGACAGGCAGCGGCCGCCACCTCCTCCCGCGCTGACGCAGGGGGTGGCGGGGCCGAGGCCGAGGGGCGGGGAAGAGAAGAGAAGAGAAGGGAGGGGAGGGGAGGGATGGAGCCGTGCCGCGGCGCGCACTAAGGCAAAGCGAGGCGCGGCGCGGCGCGGCCGGGGAGCAGTGCGGGAGGGCGGCGGCGCCTCATCCTCCCCCCGCCGTTCATCCCAGCATGGAGGNTTATTTATAAAAAGGATGTGAAAATCTCTTAGCAGTCTGGCTGGCGTACAGGACCCGGTGGCGTTTCCCCTTCTTTTCTCAAACTCTCTCTGGTATGTAGCCTTTTAAAATTAGTGTGATTTATGTGGCGGGGCCTCTGGTTTGTTTAGGCTCCCAGCTGAAATGCAGGCAAGCTTAATCTCTCGATCAGCACCTAAGTAGTGGAAATTCTGTTTTATCTTTTCCCTGGCTTTCCCTCCTGTTTGTCTTGGTAATCTAACGATAATTGCTCCCATGTTGCAGAGTGAGGATCACTGCAGAGAGTATCTTGTTTTCCCTCCTGTAACAAATTTGATGGTCCATTCTCAAAAAGGCAGCAGTCATGGTGTTTGCACATGCAGTTACTACACTACCATTGCCTAATGTGGACAGCCTGTAAAACCACTTTATATTTTATTGGTGCTTTTCTTAAAAAACAGATCCTGCCAGACTGCTGCTGGTTGCCCCTGTGTCTTACTACCCTGCCCCAAATCCCAAAGGAGTTTCTCCAGGGTTTCCCTGGCCTGTAAAACTAGAAGCAAGTGCCCTCTGTTACCCATGTCATTGATCTGTTACTGGCTGCATTATTCCAGAAACACAGACATGACATAAATAAGTTATCCACAAAAACTCTCCTGGATTTCTTGGCTGATGGCAGTTAATCATTGTGAGTACCACCAGAGTTATCCTCTGTACATATCAAATGAGGAAGACTGGGCTGCAGGTTTTCTGGAGAGCACAGTCTGCTCAAAGACCTTTGTGTTTATTTTGGAAGCTTGAAAAGCTGGTGCAGTGGGATGAGGTTGTCTGGCTGCTTTCTGTCTGGTGCATCAGTAAGCAAAGTTATACTTAGCACAATTAATTGTAACAGAGGTTGGGGATTTTTTAGTAGTTTCCACTCGGCCTAGGTTGCTACTTCTTGCATGGCTTGCCTTTGTTACTCTCAGCCTGATGCTGAGACTATGAAGCACAGTCTTCTACATCAAATACCTCTGCTGTTGTCAGGGGGAACTCCAAAGACAGCAGGTTGCCTTCCAGTTGTTTATTTAGAGTACTTTGCAAAGGTAAAATGAGAAAGTCCTTAAGAAGAGGATGTCTGGCACCAGCCTATCTCATTGTTACCCAAGGTTATATAGTCTGTGAGTGGAAGCAGGAATGCGGTTTCCAAATTAGCCACAGCAAAAAAAGTTCCTTGTTGATAAAGTCTTATGTTGTGATGTGTTTGTAGTCTGACACTAATGTGTAGATAAGGGGGAGAAAATTCCCTGTGACAGAGCAGCTAGCTCACAGGCTATAAAAATCTGCATAGACTTCAAGCATGTAAAAATACATCTCGTAGCCCAAGGACAATGACCAATTATTCCTAGTTTGTGTTTAAAAACAACTCATTATCTCTCTCCCTCATAAAGAATCTGATGTGGTCATGTCTTCTCTCCTTCCCTGTGAAATTGCAATCGGATTAACTAGCATTTGTTTACTTCCTTCTGCTTATTAGCCTTTTTTTTTTTCTTGCATGAACACATCTGGAGAAGTTTGCGGACAATGAATCAAGCTGAAACTGTGCCATGTTTGTGCCCAACTAAATATGGGTTACAAACCTGTGAGTGACAAGTGTTATTTATAGGATTAAAAGTAAAGCCTTGCACAGTTGTCTGAGGAACCACAGCAGCACAGCCAGAGAAAACAGGAGCAGAAAGCTTAGCCTTATTGTCTGTATTGTCTGATAAACAATGGGAACACTAACACTAATTATTTCACCATGAATGGCTGGGGGAGGGAAGGAATATCTAGCATATAAAAAGTGAGGAAGGGTTTTCTAGCATGGCAAGAAATGCAGCTTTTGATGTCAGTGTCAGTGGGTTTCTTTTTCATCTGGCTTATGAATGTGGACGACTTTGATGGAGAAGCCATCCAGGTGAAAGGTGACAGTCCAAAAAGTGGCTCAAGCAATGGAAATGGTTGTTTTAAAGAAAAGGAGTTCAGCGTCTGCTTAAAGATTCCTATTTTTGTGCATCAGTGTTCTGCAGTGGTGTGCCATCCACTTTGGCTTGATCCGAGGAGGTAATTACTGGCATGAAGAGGGGAGCAGGTCTGTTTGCAGAGCCTGTAAAACTTAGTCTGTAAGCACAGAGAAAAGAACTTAATAGTAAAGTGTCATCATTGCTGGTCTCTGTGGCGCTACAGCAGTATGACAGTGATGTGAATACAGTCGGACTTTACCATGTCTGGGCTGTGATTTCAGTGTGACACTGAGGTCTTGTCTGACTGTAGTACGAGATCTAAATCACAGTCTGGCTATTTTTGCGTTTCCTGCATTTGCTGCAGTAGTTATAATGTAGCTTTTTCACTCTGTGTTCTGGAGGTTCGGTAGCTTCTGGTCGGGTGAATTAGCAAGGAGAGTATCAAGGCATGGAAATACAATTTCCTTACTCAAGGACAGTGTGATGGTAGCAGTTTCTTCTAACCTGATGTTTGAACAATGAACAGCAAATTTGCTTGATGGAGTGATAGGCTTAATTGGTTGTGAAGTGAATGGTGCTAGATGGTGTTTCCAAGAACTAGATTTGACACACAACTAGTGCTTCTGAAAAATAAGTATCAATCTGTGCCCTGGGTGATGGATTCCTTTCAGACTCATGGCATGGGATGGAGGGAAGAAATGTGTTGCCTGGATTAATGCTGTGATTTTTTTCCCCCTCCCTACAAGGGATAACTGACTTTTGCAAGCATCCACCAGTCTTTCAAGGTCTTTTCCTGTGCTGTTTCAAATTGATTTTTGGGAGGAGGTGTCCAGGGGATAACAGAATTTTCAGCATTCTCATTGCTAGCTGTGGAAACAGAGCAATTATATAGCCTGGTGTGGCTGAGTGAACATCTATGGATTTTTGTACCAATGAATTATAAAGCCAGTGTCACAGCATTGATGTTAAATGTTGCATGTGATGGGGGCAGAATCGGATTTTGCCTGACTTACAGTAAGTGGCCGAACAGGTTGTAAACTTCTGTAGCAGTGGTGATCAAATCTACTTTTAATGTGCCTGCTCTGAGCTCACTGCAAAAGCTCATGTGCTAAAGATTTCAAAATAGGAGTTTAGGAGTTGCTGAAATCTGTAGAAAATAGTACAGGGAAGAGTCTGTTCTTGAATATTCACTCTGCAAGTAGATGTCGTTGCTCCAGGGCCTTATCTGGGCTAGGAAATGTCTTTCTCTTTTAGCAGTGGTGCTAAAAGACCATAGCAGTTGTACAAACTGGAGTGCAGATCGGATGTGGACATTTTCTTCACCTTGTCCTCTCCATACTGCCTGCGGGATTAGACATTGCTTGTTGCCAGAGTAAGTCTTCTCATCCCCCTTTTCATGGGAGAAGAGCACTATGCTTTTTTATGGGTATTGATCTACAGGCAGAGCTTTGCTGGTTTTGACTCCAGAAAAAGCTCTAGACCCTGTGCAACCAGACAGAAATGTCTCTTGGCTGCCCCAAACCTCAGTTCCAGGCTTTTAAGTATTGGCCCTCAGAAAATATTCAACTCGTGCTCAGGACTGAAGCCACAGTAATGCATGTAGGGTCATGTGGAGATTAAAAAATAACTGTGGCTTGATGGTTGAACAGAAGCATCTCCTAATCCTGTGAAATTCAGTTCAGAAGCCCAATTTCTGCAAGTTAGCCTTTCCAGCAATCCATCATCTCTTGTTCAACTCTTGTAGCAATGACTCCAGCTCTCTTCTCACGGTTTTCTGGTTCTTTTGCAGACTGCCTCGAGATGATTTTGTAGGTATCTTGTTACCTACCTTTTTGGTTTGTTTTTGTTTTGTTTTTCCGGGTTTTTTTTCTCTTCTACTTTTGCTTGTAGCTGTACCTAAAAATGCAAACAGTTATCCATTTCCAAACTATCTCCATTTGGATGAGCACCAGTCCCTTTGGGTGAGCACCAACCGGTTTTGATAATGAGCAACATCTTGTCATTGTTAGTAAATCTACTCCTTCCAGCCCCGCTCATGCTACTGACCAGCTTTTACCCAGATGTCGCTGGGAGAATGGTGAGTGTGGTGAGCCACGACCTACTCCGGGGTCCAGCCTGCCCCCCCTGCCTCGGCCTCCACCCAAGCCGGTGGAGATCCCACCAGGTGGCGGCATCTTCATTGTGGTGGTGCAGGAGCTGCGGAGGACGCCCGAGGCTGCTGGAAACAAGTTAGGGGATAGAGTCTTCTCCTCGTCTGAGCCTTATCGCTCATCTCCAGACGCTCAATTAAAAAGTAATCTGGAGGCCGTGTAACGAGGGGTAGGTGGGAAGGGTGCATTCAATGTAAAAAAAACCTTTGTAACGAATTGAAGCAGCGAGGCAATTTGATAGTTGAGAGATGCATGTAGACGGTCTGGTTGGGATAGGTTTTGTGTACTGTTGCATTGATGAGTGGCTGTGTAGCTCCTTGCAGATCACTCGCTGTTGTGAAAAACTGAGGTAAGATGATGGTGTAGATGAGACCCTTGGAAAGCTGAAAGAGAGCTAAAGAGCTGCACAGCATGCCCGTGCAGGCAGTCTTGTATTGGACAGTAGAGAAAGTTGGTGTTCATGAGCCTTTCTTTCCCTTCTGATCAATAAGTTTATTTTTAGCTCTCCTAGAAACTTGGTGGAAAAGTTAAACTTGCTTTGGCCAGGAAACGCCATGTCCTGTGTATTTGGACAATGTCTACTATAGTGATATCTGACCTTACTGTGGCCTTCAGGTACTGCAGCAGCATATTTAGTACAAATGTTAAATCACAAAGGCATAAAGCTTTCTTTCCACTTTGAGGTGATAAATAGCAATGATTTCTAGTCAGTGTCCCGTTATTAAAGGTAGATTTTAGTCAAAACCAAAGTTTTAAGGGTTAGCTACAGTTTAAAAATGTATGAGCATGCTATGGGCAGAGATCACAGACTCACAGAAAGTTAGGGCCTGGGAGGGACCTCAAAAGATCATCCAGTCCAACCCCCCTGCCAGAGCAAGATCACCTATACCAGATCACACAAGAATGCATTCAGGTGGGTCTTGAATACCTCCAGAGAGGGAGACTCCACAATCCTCCTGGGCAGCCTGTTCCAGTGTTCTGTCACCCTCACAGTGAAAAGACTCTTTCTCATGTCGTCCCTTTCCAGCCAGCAGTGAGGAATATCAAATGATGACTGATGATCTGCTTATAACAGCTCCTCTGGCTCTGTTTGACTGCAGGGAATTCTTAGAGATGTGCAAGGGTTGAATTTTGGGTGCTGCTGCAGCTCTTGAATCTCTGCTCACTTCCTTCTGTGTTTGCAGCAGTGATTTGAAGTGCAGCTGAGGGCTGGGCATGGGCTGTTTTTTCCTTCATTGCTTTGCTCCCAAACACTATCACAGACTTAGCCCTTTGACATTAAAACTTTCACCCTTCCTCTTTTTAAGGAACACTGATGTCCATTTAATACATAAACATACTCTCTCTCTCTCTTTTTTTTTTTTTTTTTGAGGGGTTTTTAAGCAGAGCAATACCAGCTGTCTGTGTTGTTGGAAATGTTGCCTAGGTTACTAATGTATTAAGTCACTTAAATATTTGGAGGCATCAACAATACTAGAGCATGGGGTGGGGGGAAAAGGAGGATGACATTATTTTAAAACATCAGTTTCCTGACTCCTGTATTTCAGTTACAGGATTTATCTCTGGCTGAACGTTTTCATGTGGTGCTGTTTCCTATTTTTAAACAATAGGGGAAAAAAAAAGGGAAGATAAGAGGAGCATAACTGTGACCTGTTGACTTATTATGAGATCACAGGTTCCTTTCAACTGATATTTATAGATTATATATTTTTTTTAATACAAAATTGCTGAGATTTCAGCATTTTCTGGCATATATACCTTGCTATCCCCAAGGTCACAGAGTTAAGCTCTCATCTCAATTCTTTCAAAATCCTCTGTGTAAAGGCACACAGTAATCGTGGAAATAAAATTTGTATCTGCAAGGAGGAGAACCAAGTGAAAAGAAAAAATACTGCATTTTCGTTTGTAAACTTCTTACAAAGTCCTTTGTGTGTTTTGACACACCCCCCAATCTCAGAAGGCCTTTCTAGAAGTGATCAAGAGGGAATAACATTTGTTAATTCTCTTTAATAGGGTTTCAAAAGGTCACAAAACTGCAGAAAGGCTCTTCTCCAAGAGTCGGGATTATTTTTAATTATAAAGCAACTTGGAGTAGTACAAGTAATGAGCTCTTGGAGGTGAAGGGGGTCTTTGCACTTAAGCAAATGTAAAACCAAGTCCTGGATTTAGATCCCTTATTATCTAAAGGGATTTTTGGTTTGTGATGTGGGTTTTTTTTTTTGTTTGTTTGTTTTTTGTTTTGGTTTTTTTATACAGCTGGGAATATCCCCATTAAAAAATAGCTCTTGTACTGCAAGCACTGGCAGGCACTCTTAGTTTAACACATTAATTCTGCATACTGTGGGAAAAGGACACCCATTTCAGCAGATGTGCAGTGCCTCTGCTGTAGATTTGCATAAGAATCCCTGTGCTCCTCTGTTAGCTTCTGGCTTCATTAAAACTTCCAGACACCTTTTCCCTTCTCCTAGCTCTGGGTCTGCATTCTTGGACATTAGTGGGTTGATTGAAAATGCCTCGTTTTCTTTTGGGTTAAGAGAATTCATTTTATTTACACAGTGCTGCCCTGTGGATTTGCTAGGTGTTTTACAGACAGAGGTAACTTTGCTTGCCCTTTGGAATTTGTAATCTGGACCTGAAAAGAAAGGAAATAGCAAAGATGGAAAAGGGCGAAAGTGTTTGGGAGTGGATGGAGGATTACACGGTCGAGCATGAGGAGATGGGAGGGGATTGGCTGTGTTCAGTCCTTGCTTCCAAGAAGATGTGAGGATGGAAATCAGCACTGATGAGAGGAAGTGTCTGGGAATTGGTGACTAAAAATGAGCCTTAATCCCTCCCAATCAGGCTTTCACGTAGCAGTCCAAAAGATTCATCAGAACTCCTTCACCTCTGTCCACTTCCCAACCTGGGTGGCATGGGAAAGGCATAAAAAATTCTGGGTGGACCAAAGATACTGTGGCATTAATGCTGAGAGAGCTTTCCATGGTCAGGGTAGTTGGGAATTGAAGCAAGGTACTGGGAGGCAGGAGATTGGAAAAGAGGACAAGAGCTTGAATTTTGGTGTGACGTTTCTGACAAGGGGAGGTAAGATAATTAGAAAGCAACATTCTATGTAAGTTTAGTCCATGTGGGACAAACACTGGGTGCTATCGTCATGCTGCAGGGCTTCAGGAGAAGAGGTTTTGTGTCAGAACTGTTCTTAAGATTTGGATGTTTTTGGCATGAAGGGACAAAAAACAGTTTAGCAGTGTTCTAGACAAGGCTTAACACTGGAGGAATGCAGGTCTGGAGCTGTGCTACTGCATCTCTCCTGCTGGATGTGGTCTTGCATGGACATGGTAGCCAACAGAGCACTTTTAGATTGGCCAGCACCACAGTGAGCAATATTTGTCCAGAAGAGAAGTGGTTAGCAGTGCCTGCATGCAGCACCTCTAGTTTTGCTGGTGGATCAGCTGCAAGGTATTAGTGATGTGAAAGTGAGGAGGAAATGCTCTTGGTAGGTGGCAGGGGTCTGCAGGGCTTCAAACTGTCACTGGATGGCATCCAGTCCCCTTAACAACTTCAAGCTCTCTTCCCAGAGGGCTGGTGTTCCCCAGCCCTAGCTTACCAATTTTAGTATGTCATGCCTGTTTTGGGGGGGTATCCTTCAGCATCTTTCCTCTTGAGAAACACAACTCCTTTTGCCAGTGAGGGTTTGGAGGAAACATGGGTGGGATGGGTACTTCTGGAGGAATTTCTTTTCCATGATTGGTACTTGTATGGCAGACAGTTAAAAACCTTCCTTGCTTTCTTCAGTTTCTCATTACTTGAGTCAGTGGATTGGATGTAGATAAGGGGAAGTAATTCACACCCTCATTTAGCTGACTCTTTAGTGCACTGATACCTGTCTAAACAAGATAGGGTACAGATGCTGCACCAGTCAGCATGGTGCATAACACCAAGGTTCCAGGAGAAGGTGTGGAAAGTCGAATCCTGTCCTTAAATTTCATTAAGGAAAGAAATTATCACTTTGCATCAGCGTTCCATACAGTTTTGTCATGGTGCCTGCTTTATTAGCAGTTGCTGTAGCGCTTGTTGGGGTAAAAGAGAATCGCAAAATCTCCAACAACATTGCATAGAAGTCCTCCAAGATCATTGAGTCCAATTGTTAACCCAATGTTGCCAAGTCCACCACTGAACTGCATTGACGTGTTTTTTGAATGCTTCCAGGGAGGGTAATTCCACCATTTCCCAGGGCAGCCTGTTCCGAGAAGGATCAGTTTTCCTTCTTGCACTGTTCCTTGCCTTTCTACATGAGTGCATCCAAAGCATTAATGGTTTTATTTGAGCATGCTGCTGCTGTGAGCTGGGAAGGTGAAGAAATGTGGCACAAGTAGGTCAGGTAACTTGCTCAAGGACATACAAGAAACTTGGCAACAGAAATTGGATCTCCTGAGACATCTACAGTGCTTTGCTTGCATGCTCTGGGTTGGACTGCTTCACGTTTGGGATGCCTTTAACCCTGCTACTTTACTTGGATCTTCTTGTGACTATTAATAATCCTCCCAAATACCCTTATTAGCTGTCAGATCTGTAGGTCAGCAGGGCAAGATGCTCTCAGAGGGGAACCTTTCATTCAAGTGGTTATGTCTGCTTGTTCCTTTAAAAAAATACAAAGGCAAAGTTTTATTGACCTTCAAAATGTCATAAACTTGTCTCATTACAATGCAAGCAGATTAAGCTGCTGGTATGAAGGAGTTTGGATAGCTGGCACTGACTAATTTCTCTTAATTTATGGCCAGAGGCAGGTGTTTGACTAAATAATTATTTCCAAGTAGGTAACTCTTCTCTGTGGGCTGGGGGAGGAAAATATATTGCAGATTGAGATTGGAAAACCATAGAGCAGTGGTTAAACCATCTGAAGCTCTGACATCCTTTCCACAGCAGACCCTGTGCTCCTGTGTAACCCTTCTGTGTTTGGTTGGCTTTGCCTACACTTGACTGATCCATAGTAGTTTTCCCTGTTAGTTGTTTTATCTTGATGTGCAGGAGTACACTGAGTGCAGCGCAGGCTTTATGAAAGGAGACAAAAAGCTTCCTGACAAGATGTTTATTTACATTATGAGGTTATACCTCAGGCTGTACAGCGAAGCTTCTGCCTTTGCTGGGCTTCCTAGCTTACTTGAGCATACAGGAACATCATGCACCAAAGGCACAATGTGCTTAAGCTTGCTAGGAAACCATTAGACGTCCTCATCAAATAATAGCAAATGGAGTGTTTGCCATTTCGAGGTAAATTTCTGTCCTTATTTTCCATTTTTTTCTGTTCAGCTGGTGGGTAGTTCGTAGGTCTACTGGAAAATAAGCAGTGAGGAAAGATGAAGTGGTATCACCAAATCAGAAATAGAGAGCTATGGCGAAAGGATATATGATGTTTTTAAAAAAATAACAATAATAGTTTTAAAAATCAGCATCTTTCCAAACCTGTGTTTGAGAAGATTTATCTTCTGGATGGCATAGGCTTACGAGATCTCTTCCTCTCTTGCACTCTGGCAGCAGTTGTGTAGGATGTCAGTGAGGTGTGGGGTGATTGATTGCCCCACTGAATGGATTTCACGGGGTTCTTCCTTCACTCCTCTTGTTCTCTAAGACCTTGCTCACTGAAGTTCTCAAACAGCCTAAACTCCTTGGAGGTAATGAGTTTTATATCCCACATAGTAAGCTAGCAACGAGGCTTTATGGTCTTGCCATAAATATTTCTGTCAGTTTTCTTTCACATGGACTGGGCTGGTGACTCCTCTGCTTAAAAAAGCCCCTGTGGTTGTCCACATCAAGATCTCTAAGTAGCAGCAGAGCAATGTGAACTGAGGCCATTATAAACTCAACTATCCTCCATTTGATTCCAGTGGTTGCTAATTTCTCAATTTATAACCATTAAATCATTATAACCATTAAGTCAAATTAAGGAAGAAAGCCTCTCTCTTTTTTTTTTGGTCAGCCTAGATGAGCTTTATAGATGGAAGTTAGGCATTTTCTGCTCTCATTTCTTTTTCTTTTTTGGACTTACTAATAGGGAAGTCTGGAATGTGAAATAAACAGCCTCTATTCTCTGAAATTATGAATGTGTAGGAGAAATGAAGGATGGTAAGAAGGAAAAGAGGTTGTTGGGGTGTTTTTGTTTGCCATTTGTTGTTTTGTTTTTTTTATTTCAGCCCAGTGCTGCAGAAATGAAAAGATGTGTTAAACTTTGGTGGAAGGAAAAATTTGAGAGGAATGTAGTAATAATAGTTAAATAGCTAAGTGGTATGAAAAGGCATTAATCTTCTCTGTACTGGCATAACTTGCTTTCTGCCTTTTTTTATTTCAGAACGCATTGCTTTTTCTGTGTTAAAAAATAGGAAAGGGTGAAAATGGAAAGCTATGTGAAAAAGCACTGTGCCTGTCAAGGTATGTTTAGTGTAAGAGCAGCATTCACCTGTATCAAACTTATCTGGATCCTCACTTCACTGGGGTGTTAGGGGCAATTATCTCCAGTGGTGTATTCTGGTAATTTGAGTTTACCTTTCTTGGCACATTTAATCTGATGCTTGAAGGGAGGAGGCAGGCAGTTATGTATCATTTGTACATACACAAGCCAATAAGCAACTGTGAGTTACCCACAAGCAACTAGAAAGAGGCTATGTCTTTAGTCACAGAATCATAGAATCATGGAAAAGACCTTCAAGATGGTCAAGTTCAACCGTTCTCTAGCTACCACTACACCATATCCTTTACCACTATATCTAGACTGATTTTTAAATACATCCAGGGATGTCACTTCCTATCATAGAATGGTTTGGGTTGGAAGGAACCTCTAAAGATCAAGTCCAACCCCCTCTGCAGTCAGCAAGGACTTGCTCAACTAGATCAGCTTGCCCAGAGCCCTGTCAAACTTCACCTTGAATATCTCCAGGGATGAGGCCTCAGCCACCTCCCTCAGCAACCTGTTCCGGTGTTTCACCACCCTCATGGTAAAGAACTTGTTCCTAACACACAATCTAAATCTACTTCTCTTTAACTCCAAGCCATTGCCCCTCATCCTGTCACCACAGACCTTTGTGAACAGTCTCTCTCCAGCCTTCTTTTAGGCCCCTTCAGGTACTGGAGTGTCACTTCTGTTTGCCAGTCTGAACAACCCCAGCTCCCTCAGCCTATCTTTGTAGCAGAGGTGTTCTAGCCCCCTGATGATTTTTTTGGCCCCACTTGGGACCTGCTCCATCAGGTCCATGTCCTATATTCCAACTTAAGTATTTTAAAAAGAAGACATTATACAGGAAGGCTGGAGAGGGACTTTTCATAAAGGTGTCTAGCAGTAGGACAAGGGGGAATGGTTTGAAGCTGAGCAACAGTGGATCTTAGAAGGAAGTTGTTCAATACGATTGATGGTGAAACTTTGGAATAGGTTGTCCAGAGAGGTTGTGGATGCCTCCTCCCTGGGGTGTTCAAGACCAGGTTGGATGAGGCCTTGAGCAGCCGAATCTAATTGAGAGTCATCCCTGCCCATGGCAGGGAGGTTGGAGTAGATGAGCTCCCAGATCCATTCCAATGCAAGCCATTCTGTGATTAGCCTTGTCTGTAGGAAGGATTTGAAGTGCAATAGCTCTTGCTGTCAAGAGACAGTAACTGTTTTCTTTGCAATGGCCTGATTGGCATCACGGACTGGGTTTGAAACCAGATCAGCCTAGGACACAGCAAGAGCTCTAATGGGAGTTAAAGTAGTTTCCCATATGAGTAGGCAAGGTGTTCTGAAAACAGATGCCAAAAAATAAATTGACCTACTTCTTTGTTGCTGAGAAACTGCTCACTGTGACTGTGGGTTACATTAGCTGTGACTTTTCAGTAACATTTCAGGAAAAAAGGTGAGAGGGGACTGATGGACTCTAGTTTTCCATGTGTTCAGGTTGATGACCTTGAGTTTGTGTTTGCAGGATTAGCAGAAATATCCTGCTGGCCAAGCCACGAGATCTCTTGGCTGAAGTATCTGCCCAGTTGTAGAACATAACCACCACATCTGTTTATGGATCAATCTGTACCTAGATGGTTCTTAAGATAGCTTTGGAATGAATCTTAAATTAAAACTGTGGTGAGAGAGGGGTGCTGGGGACTTGATGGCCCATACCATAAATCTTTGCTGTCAAGATTGCTATTGTTGTTGATGGAGTTCAGAAGGGTTATCATGAGTTCAGTCTAAAAAGCACACAACTACGTTTAAGAAGAAAAGCTGTAGTGCTTCACTTACTGTGTACTTATATTTCATCCATGAAATGGCTTACCAGTGAAAACGTTCTGGCTGTACTTTTGATGTCCATTTATAATAACCACTCCATTCTATAGCTGACACAGTATCCCTCCCTGTTTTGTTTCCAGACTTTATTGATGTGGCTTCTTGGTGACCTAGTTTCATCACTTTAAGGTTGCTATTTTCATTCCCTTCCAAAAGGAAGTGCCTTTTCTGAGAAGGGTTGGTAGCTCACCAGCCTGTTTTTAATACTGATAGATGGAAACTTGGAGCTGACTGAGTGGCCTTCCACTTAGACCCAGTATAGATGACTCAACTGGAGGCCGAGTCCCTGGAGGTGAGTGTTTGGAGAATTGAGGAAGGAAATGCCTGTATTTCCTTGGAGCTCTTGTTACTCATGACTGAATTGGTTAGCCCTGTGACTCTTGGGGCATTGCATCTGCCTCTTGTCCAGCAGTGTGTCATGTGCCTGTTACTTAAGCACTTGCACAGCTTGAGGGAGGAACATCCTTACTCCTTTTACTCACTCTGGGGTATTCTTCTTTAGCATTTCTCCTTGTGGGCTTTTTTTCCTGTGACTTCCACACGTGGAAGTTCAAGGCTTAGCTGTATCTCCCTTCAATTAGTGGTGCTTTTCTTTTTTATCTGGGGCATGAGGTATGTGCTTAATTATTTGTGGGGACACTTAAAAACCCTTTAATGTGATGCAGATGTGCAGTTTGCAGCAGACACACAGCATTTAGCTAAGTCTTATGGAGGGATTAAGAATACCTCAAGGTATTACACAGCATTGGAAAAAACTAATTCACTTCTATAGTGTCACAAAGGGGATGTAGCATTTGTAATCATCATCTTAAGACTTGTTGCTTCTCCTCCCCCCTCCACTACTCCATTTCACTTGGGTGTGATGTTGGTATCACCAAATTAAAATGGCTACTCCAAATTAAAATCCACACCAGTCCTTTCCCTGCAGTCTTGATGGCTTTCTGTTTTCCAACAAAGAGTAGCCAGATCTTTTGTTGTGTGTGTACCTCTATTAAAAATGAGCATGCTATGAAACAATGCAGTTTCAGCTTGGAACTGCAAGGAAAACCACAAGGGATTTTTTTTTTTTTTCTTCGTGTATGTATAAATGACAAAGGAATTTCAACAAAGATGATGTTCAACTCCCATTAGGGTCCAGAGATGAACATGTTATCTCCATCAAACTGTTGGAGCAGGCCCAGAGGAGGCCACAAAGACAACAGGAGGCTGGAACACCTCCCCTAAGGGGACAGGCTGAGAGAGCTGGGGCTGTTCAGCCGAGAGAAAAGAAGGCTCCAGGGAGACTTTATTGCAGCCCTTTGGGACCTGAAGTGGGCTACAAGAAAGCTGGGGCAGGACTTTTTGCAAGAGCTTGTTGCAGTGGGATGAGAAGGAATGGACTGAAGCTCTGTCTACAACGACCTGAAGGGACTTTGTGGAAAGGCTGGTGCTAGTCTTTTCTCTCAAGTAGTTGGAAACAGAACAACGGGGAATAGCCTTAAGCTGAGACTGGGTAGGTTTAGATTAGACATTAGGAAAAAGTTTTTCAGGAAGAGAGTGGTCAGGCACTGGAATGAGCTGCCCAGGGAGGTGGTGGAGTCACTGACCCTGGATGTGTTTAAGAGTCGTTTGGATTTGTTGCTTGGGGATGTGATTTAATGTGAGTCTTGTTGAGTAGGATTATAGGTTGGACTTGGTGATCCTGAGGGTCTTTTCCAACCTGGATGTTTCTGTGAGTGAGGTGGGCAGATTTAGACTGGATGTTAGGAAGAAATTCTTTCAGTGAGGATGGTGAGACGCTGGAACAGGTTGTCCTGGGAGGTCATAGATGCTCTCTCCCCAGAGGCATTCAAGGCCAGGTTGAATGAGGCCTTGAGCAACTTGGTCTAGTGGAAGGTGTCCCTGCCCATGGCACGGGGGTTGGAAGTTCCTTCCAATCCAAACTATTTTATGATTCTATGTCTACATTCTGCTAGTGTTGGGTGTGCAGGGCCCCAACCCTCATAGTAAAACCTTTAGCAAAACATAAACAGAAGACCTTAAACTAGCAAGACATGTTCAACAGTGCTGCAGGTAGCAAGTTATTGCAGTCACTGCTTTAAGTAATAGTCCTCGTTCTCTTCCTTGTTGTATTTAACTGGACATGTGGGGGGTGTGCTATTACACATCTGAGGTGGAGGTGTGCTGGAAGAGTCTGAGAGACTAAAAACAGAGCTCAAAGTAGCTGCATTTGAGTCTCTCAGCTCAAGAGGCAACCCTGGGGCATTGGACTGAGCGCTGAGGTTAAATGAACTGCATTTAATTGGTGAGAAAATGAAGAATTCAGCAACTGTTGCGAACGCCAGCTGCGACGTGGTGGCAAGCTGTGTTACCCGGTAGATTGCTGGGTAGCCCAGCTATTTCTCCATGTTTTTTGCCAGCAGGGTCTTGGGTGAAAGGGAGGTGGTGCTGGTTTTGCTGGAAGCAAGCTGGGTACAGAGGCTGTGCTGGTCCAAAGGCATGTGAAAGCTTTCAGTGATTTGAGGGTTGTGGGTATTTTAGGATGCCCTTTTTCTCTGGTTGAAATATCCAGCGAGGCAGGTGAAACATTTGCACCCACGAGGGAAAGCTACTGAGTTTTAGACTTTTGTTTTTTAAATAACATCTTGCCTTTCATCAGCAAGTAGGAAACAATGAATGCAAATCTATTCCCCAACACGTGCAGATGCATTTTGTTGCTTGGAAGCTGAGCAGGAGCTCTGATGAATTATCAGCATCAGATTCCAGAGGTCTAACAATCTGCAGTCTCCTTAATATTCTGACAAGCTTTCGTGGGTATTATTCCTCTGCAGTTTTTCCCCTTTTGTATTCTTGAAACCCGTATTGCAATCTGAATGCTGTTGGCTTAGGACTGAAATAGATACCGGTTGGCTCTATGCTGTGCTCAATTTTCTTTTGACAACAGTGGGGAGAGTGGCTGTGATTCTTCTGATTCAGGCTGAATTTGTAGTATCAAAGAGAGGAAAAAGAACTTTGTAAATTGAAGGGTTATCTCCTGTTCTGTTCATAATTGTGCCTCTCTAATATGAAGAGTATCAAGGCACATGCATTACGCATGCCAAGAAGAAATCCTCAATAAACTTTGCTTTAAAAATCATAGCATTTCCAGGAGTAAAAAAAACACCCAACTTTTTTGTGTCTAAAGACTTCGAGCAACTCTGCTCTGGATTCTCTGGCAAGAGTACTATGCCAGTGACAGTTTATCTTTGGAAATAACTGCAGATTAATTTACATGTATCTTTTAAAGTGTAGCTTGCTTACCCAGATGGCAATTAGATTGAAGTTAATGGTAATATAAACCAGCAGGATCTTAGAGTAACTTTCCAGCCTAAGGGCTGTCCATTTTTACCATCCAGCTGTTTTCCAAATGATTTATTTAATTTTCCCACTCGGCTTCTTTGCCTCAGCCCTCCAATTCAGCCTTGGTGCTCGCAGTACAGTGTGGGTGGCAAGACAGGGGAAGAACAGCTGCACTTAGCAGCTCCAATAAATGACTTTATTAGAATGAGAATTGTGTCTGAGTTACGTTAATAACAAATGCCTTAGTTCATCTTGTAGCCTCTAAAGCAGATCGTCATCATTTCCACTCTGCTTACAGTGGGGAAAGACAGCTCTGACTCAGCCCCCTGGATAAATGGGGATACAGTGAACTGTGTGCTGCTGCCGACGCAAGGCCATTTGTTCAGGCTTTGTCAGCAGACAGAAATGTCTTTTTTTTTTTTTTTTTTCCCCACCTCTTGGATGTTGAGTGTAACATGCAGGAGGAAGGACATACATTCAAACAGCTCAGGAATAAGGGCGAACTACCTTGCTGTCAGAATAATGTAAAAATGTCCTTAGGCTTGAAGATTTAATGTGGAAGCTTCGAGGAGAGGGACGAATTTAGGAGGGCAGTTTTAGGCTGGAGATTAGAAAGAAATTCCTTACAGTGATGGGGGTGAGACAGTGATTGGAACAGGCTGTCCAGGGAGGTTGTGGATGCCACCTCCTTGGAAGTGTTCAAGGCTAGGCTGGATGGAGCCTGGAGCAACCTGCTCTAGTGGAAGCTGTCCCTGTCCACAGCTGTAGGGAGTTGGAAGTAGATGATCTTTAAGGTCTCTTCCAACCCAAACCATCTGTGATTCAATGAAATACCCTAGGATGCAGCAAAACCAGTGCTAATCCTCCATCTCAAACCTGCAAGCTCTTTGGCATTCTTTGCTGAGAGAAAATAAATTGCACAACTTTATGCTTTTCAGGTTTTCCAAGGACAAACAGGTTTATGGGTTACCTTTTGCCCATTGTGATGCAGCTAATTCTTTGAGCTCTGCAGAAATCAGACTGTGTGCCAGATGCAGTAGTGTTGTGTGCCAGGAATGCCATACTTGCAGTGTCCTGCAGAGCAAGACTTGGAGGTCAAACTCAACTCCAGGGTTCCCCTTTGCTTTTCCAAAGTCTGTATGAAAGGTCTGGAGGAGAAGGTGATGCTTAATGGTGCCTGGAGAGGCCTCACCAACAGGCTTGCTTGCTCTGGAGGAGGATACAATTTAAAACACTACTTCTGGGCTTCACTTTGAGACTTCTCATCTTTTCATATCTGCTGGTTAAATGTGAGCTGCCGTTCGCATTGGTCTGCTCTTTGGATCAAGAATATTGCAAGTTTGCTGCAGAGCACTGGGGAATGGCTGCTGGAGAAGCCCTGTGCCCAAGTGGTGTTATGTCACTTCCATTCATATGTCAGTTCCCTCCCCCACTCCCCGCTCCCTTCTTTTGAGTAGCTTTTAGTGGCAAACAGAGTGGTTAGAAGAAACAGGGTTTAACTTCATCTTTCCCAAGGGGTGCCCCAGTCTTGAGGAGAAGAGAGGTTGGTATTTATAAGCAGAATAATGTAGTGTGATCTGGGGCTTTTTTAAACTGTTCTGCTTTTAACTGGAATTCTGTGGGTGAAGTGCTAGAGTGAAATTCAGCAACTGGATGCTGTGCACCCACTTCCATGGTAAAGCAGAAAGAAAAATACCAAGAAAACTGAGGAAATGGGAAGCAACCCTGAGAACCCTAAACTCTTCCTAGTCCCTCCCTTATTCCATTGTGTTTCTGCACTCTCATGAGTTCACAGGCAGCCTGGAAGCAGAGACTGAAGTACTTCAAGGGGGATTTGACAAATCCACCTGTCATTGTCACCCAACAACTGATTTATTATCTTTGACAAGTAGAAGATTGCTTTGACTTGTCTGCAGGACAAGTAAAATTTAGTAGTAGTGATGGGGTATTTAAAAAATTGTCATGATCATGTAAATTCTGTTATCTCTGTAGCCCAACACAAGCGAGTTCTGAACTGGGAAATGACATTAACTTTCTTGGAGAGAAAAAAAAAAAGGTCTTGTATTAACAGGTTATTGGACATCCCCCCCCCCCAGGTCACTTTGAAATCCTGTTGCCTTTCAAAGGCTGGCACTTCTGTCTCTTAGCCCCATTTCTCTGGTAATAGAATATTGAAGGGAGTGTCTTTTAGAGGAAAAAAGAACCCAAACGTAGTATTGTGGAACAGAAAGGAAGCAAAGCGTGCTTAATCTGACAGAGCATCAGTGTTCAGGCTGTAAGCTCATTATGAGGCTTGCGTAGTGGGAGCAGATTTTTTCAAATTAATTTCTCTGTATTACCATAATAAACATTTTAATAACATCGTTGCCATTCCCTATATCTTCAGCAGCTGAATATTTCAGTGCTTTATCTTGTCTTTCATAGCAGCCTTTATCCTCCTCATCCACGCATGGTCTGTTTACAAGAATGCTTATAGGTATTTCCAGTTTAATTTAGTGTTCCAGGTTGTGCTGCCTCAGCAGTTTTCTCTCCCTGCATTTATGCGGGGAGTGTCGATCTGCTGGAGGGTAGGAAGCCTCTGCAGAGGACCTGGACAGGCTGGATTGATGGGCTGAGGCTAAATGTATGCCTTGCAACAAGGCCAAGTGCTAGGTCCTGCACTTAGGTCACAACAAACCCATGCAATGCTCCAGGTTTGGAACAGAGTGGTGGGAAAGTTGTTTGGCAGAGAGGGATCTGGGAGTGTTGGTTGACAGCTGACTGAAGATGAGACAGCAGTGTACTCAGGTCACCAAGAGGGCCACCAGCATCCTGACCAGCATCAGCAACAGTATGACTAGCATGAGTAGGGAAGTGATTGTGCCCCTGTACTCAGTGCTGGTGAGGCCACACCTTGAGTACTGTGTTTTGGGCTCCTCAGTACAAGAAGGGCATTGAGGTGCTAGAGAGTGTCCAGAGAAGGACACAGTGAGGCTGATGAGGAGTCTTGGACACAAGTCCTGTCAGGAGCTGTTGAGGAAGCTGGGATTGTTCAGCCTGGAGAAAAAGAGGTGAGGGGAGACCTCATCGCTCTACAGCTCCCTGAAAGGAGGTTGTAGCGAGGTGAGGCTCAACCTTTTTTCCCAAGTAACAAGTGACAGAACAAGAGGAAATGGCCTTATGTTGCATCAGGGGAGATTCAGATTGGTTATCAGGAAAAATTTCTTCAGCAAAAGGGTCATCAGGCACTTGAACAGGCTGCTCAGGGAAGTGGTGGAGTCACCATCCATCAAGGCTTTTATTCCTAATTTTATTTAGTAGCAATGCAAAGAAGTGACATTTTACTCAATTTAAATCTTCCAGGTGTCTGGAAAATGACTTCCTGTAGCTGGCTTCACAACACCTCAAAAAACAAGGCTTGCCCTGTAGGGTTTTGTTTGGTACGTTCATTTTTTTTTGCTTGCAACAATAAGCAAAGCCTCCTGTTTTGCTGACTGCAGTAACTGAAAGGCTGGGGGAATCTAGAAAGTAGGAGCAGGACACTGTTAAGCTGCAGAGATTGGTAGGGATTAGGGAGCTGTGCAGAACCCAAAAGTGTTCAGAAGCTGGGTAAGTTTCAGGTTGTCACACCACTTCAATTTACTCTTGCAGCTCAGTGTTCTGCTGTTACTTTTCCTCACTCAGTTTGTGAGCAGCTGTCTAAAAATGTCAAAAAAATGTCACATTGAGCTAGGCATGGTCGTAATGTTGGACAACAGCAGACCGAGAGAGGATCTGAACAATGCTAATCAATATCTAAAGGGTGGGGAGATCAAGAGGATGGGGACAGACTTTTTTTTTCAGTGGTGCCCAGTGACAGGACAAGGGACAATAGGCACAAACTGGAACCCAGAAGATTCCACCTGAACATAAGGAAAATCATCTTTGCTGTGAAGGGTGCTGGAGCCCTGGAGCAGGCTGCCAAAGAGGTTGTGGAGTGTCTTTCCTGGAGAGATTTCAAACCCTCCTGGACATTGTGATCCTGAGCAGTCTGTTCTGGGTGGCCTTGCTTTAGCAGGAGTATTGAACTAGATGATCTCCAGAGGTTGCTTCCACCATGCTGAGATTCTGTGATACCAGACATCCTCTGGGATCCTGCATTTTCATCCAAATCCTGTTTTAGCTAATAGCTCAGTTTTCCATAACAATCTCACTTTCAATCCATTGTCCATGATTACCACAGCTCTTTCAATTCTCCTGGTTCCTGAGCTTCTTTCCCATCAGTAGCTTTGACTATTTGTCCTCTTGCCTTGAGTGTTTGTGTCTCTCACTCTGCTGAGCTAGTGTCAGCAAGTAGAAGAGCTGTGGCTTTCCGGTAAGAGACCTTGAAAGCTGTGCATTGGAAGGCTAAATGAGATTTGAAATCAAATGAAAACCTTCCAGCAAAATGTGAGCTTAATCATCAATTCTGGTATGTAAACTTGATTTTTTTTTTTTTTAAAAAAAAAAATTTCCCCCTTTTTTCCCTAACAGGCCTCTTCTCCATACTGAGTTTCTCCCCACCTCTTATCCTTTGGCCTTTCTGATGCCTGCTGTTTGGGCTTTGGAGGGTGGCACATCATTTGGAAAAATAAGATCCATTAATTGCAGTAACTAAATTTACTGACCAAAGAATACTGCAGAAGAATTTACTTGATGTCGAAATCTCCTGTCAAACCTCTGTAATAGAGATAAAGCATGGATAAAACAGATTACATTTTTTGTGGTGCTTACATCCATTAGTACTGAAGATAGACAGCAAATTCTAGATGTGCTTTGAGCTAGGGTGGGTTTTTTTCCTTTTCTTGAAGCTTCGGCTTTCTTGCTGATATGTGATAGCAGCAGTACAGTCTTGAGGCTTTTCAGCTTGTTAAGAAATTGTGTATTCCCAGAACTACCACTTATTTTAATAATGGGGGGGTGGAGGATTGTGTGCAAATGAGGAAGTAAACAAAAAGGCTCTGGAATTCCAGTCTGATGCAAAGAGGAACAGGTTCAATTGCTGCAGGAAGAAACTGTTTCTAAGATAGTTTTAAAACAAAACAGAACCAAATTTTAGGAAGAAAACAGCAAAAGCTTAAGCTTGTGACCTGCTACACGCTTTAGAAGTGTTTCATCACCAACATAAATACAAGCAATAAAGATCATGGAATCATAGAATTGCCAGGGCTGGAAGGGACCCCAAGGATCATCTAGCTCCAACCCCCCTGCCATGGGCAGGGACATGCCAAACTAAGTTGTGTTTGCATGACTATGCAAGGTCCTGCACCTGGGTAGACACAATCCCAAGCACAAATCCAGGCTGGGTGGTGAATGGCTGGAGAGCAGCCCTGAGGAAAAGGACCTGGGGGTCTGGGTTGATGAAAAGCTCAACATGAGCCTGCAGTGTGCGCCTGCAGCCCAGACAGCAACCAATTTCTGGGCTGCAGCCAGAGCAGCGTGGCCAGCAGGGCAAGGGAGGGGATTCTGCCCCTTTACTCTGCTCTCATCAGACCCCATCTGGAGTACTGTGTGCAGTTCTGGAGCCCCCAGCACAGGAAGGACATGAAAGTGTTGGAGTGGGTCCAGAGGAGGGCTACNATGGAAGATAGACACTAAAAGCACCTCCAATGAAAACACTGATAAGACCAGATGAAACAAGTTTTGCTGTAAAGATGAAATGGTTCTTGCATTTGCATTTTAAGCAACATTATGTTGTGTGGGTTTTTTTTTAAAGTGCTTATGAGAAGGACAAAGATCAAGCAGCAGGCGACGTGGTAATTACAGAGAGGCTCTTTCTGACCTGTCACACCAACCAGTCAGAAGGTGTGACAGAAGCAGGTTAAAAAGGCAGAAATAGTGAAAAATGTAAGCAGATACAGATATGACAGCCTTTTCGACTTACCCTCTTTCCTAATGATTGGTGTGAGAAGCAGCTGCTGCCTCTTGACCTCATCCCTCTGGATGGTGTTTTGTGCTTCGGTGGCTGTCATGTGGAGTTGAAGAATGTACTTTAAAAAGTTGCTTTTTGGAATAATGACATGGGATTGTTTCCCAATCTGAAATATTAAGTTGTTGAATTCAGTGTTTTTGACCCTGATTTCCTGTTCATTTCCTGTCAGAATGAAATGTCTCTTTTTTTTTTTTTTTTTTTCCCTTGATTTGGAGAAATATGAGTGGCCAATGAAGGCAAAAGCTACTTGGACCTAAGACTGACCCTCAGGAAGCAACATTTTCTTGCTTATTTGAAGCTGTGTAACACACATTCATTCTATGC
The DNA here is from genome assembly GCA_013399055.1 of Ramphastos sulfuratus. Classification (NCBI taxonomy): domain Eukaryota; kingdom Metazoa; phylum Chordata; class Aves; order Piciformes; family Ramphastidae; genus Ramphastos; species Ramphastos sulfuratus. Next base: position 87,831 of record WBNM01005208.1, read on the forward strand.
TTTTTCTGTCCTCGGTTTCAACTTGCAGTATCTCAGCTTCCTCCCCACTTACTCCATCCCCCCAAAAAAGGCAAAATAGGTTTGTCTTTCCTACTGCAAACTCAAACCTTTAGTAGCACTGCTGTTATTATTATCACCAGGCTGAAGTCTGCAGGGCGATGCTGAAGTGAGGAATAGGCAGAGTCTAAAAGAATCACTTTATCGTGCTCAAAGCTTTTTCTCAAGTGGGAAAATAAAATGCCCCGTTAGAAGTTCAGTGAGCGTCCAGTGACTGATGCCTGTGTTTAAAGATAGGTCATTAGAGAGCAGGCTGACAGTGTGGTGGGAAGGAGATGAATGGCTTCTGCTGCCGTGCCTGCAATTGTAGGTACTGCTTGATGAACTCTGGCAACTTGGGTTAAATTTTATTGTAGTTTTACTTGTCCACTTCAGCACTGTAAGTTTTGGCAGCTGCCTTAGTTAATATACATGCAATTGGTCTCTTCATGTCTTCATTTTTGCCCTGCAGCCTTATTAATCTGATCCTTCTTTCAGATAGCATCAACAAACTGTGCAGGCATGTTAGGAAAGTGCCAGGTTTTTAATGTCTTCTTGACAGAGCCTCTGTGCATCTACTTTCTCTAGTATCAGTGTGTGCAAACTTTGTCCTTTTTCTTTCCTTTTCACACACCCAGTGGTAGATAAACCAAGAGCTGGGACTCCTGCTGCTCACTGTTGAGGCTCACAACTTTAGTAGTGACTTATCTGAAGCCTTGCCTGAATGATGACTCTGTCAACATTTACTGAAGTGGATTAAGTTTTGCTTCCTTGGTCACGAGGTACCAGGTCCACTGCTCTGTTAGTACCTTTGACTCTATGCTGGCTAAAGAAAACTCTGAAGTCATCTACAATAACCTGTAGCCAAGTTAGAGATTGAGATATTTTAATCCTGTCTTCATTTGAACACTTGATGATATGAGAGAGAAACATTTTAACTGCTCTGTGTCTGGTTGGTATAGGTGAGTCACAAGCCCTCTGTATCACTATTAATATGCTAAGGAAAAGTACTCTTCAAATTTGACTTGGGATACTTTCCCCTCCTCCCCTTCCTGTGATTTGAGAGATTGGGATAATTTCTCGCCCACTTGCCTCCTTCTCCCCAAATTCTCACAGTTTCTAGGCACTGAGAGATAAACAAGATGCATCAAAGACTTATTTCAGGTTTGCATGCAGTGACCTGCTGGACTCTGTGGATGGTGCTTTGCAGAACAATTACCTGGGAATCTGAGTGCCCTCTTTTAGGACTGACCCACTCACTACCTCTGAACTATTCTGGCTCACTGACCTTGAATAGTGTATTTGTAAAGCATTCTCCTTTTTATGAAGCAAATGCAAATCTACCAGATCCCACATTTCCCAGCAAGAGGCTTTCTGTCACTCTAATTCCCTTATCATGAGCACAGCAACTTCAGTTGTCCCTGAATCCTGACCCATCTGTCTCGGATTTACTAGAATAGTATCATGGTTTAAGTAATGTTCTCCCCATCTGTGGAAGCAAACCTTTATTGTTTTATCTGCAGGAGGAATTGATGAATATTACTATTTGCAAAGATAAACAACATTTTATCGTGGACTAGTACCAACAGCCCACCTGGCTGCACCTGCTGTTTGAAACAGAGTGCAGGGAACAAATGAGCAAGTTGACTTCCAGGCTGAGAGCAGAGCCAGCACTGTTCTCTCTCTCTCAAAAGGACATGTTTATAATTTTTTTTTTTTTTTAAAGTTTTTCCTTAATTCGAGGTCTCTATTCCAATTTTCAGCTTTATTTTTGTGATCAAATGCTTATTCCCAGTTCATTTTCCCCTACTTTTCTCGTGCAGGTTTTTTTCCCCTTGGGGAATAAAATGCTAACTCGATTCAGCTCAGGGATATATGTGTTTGCTTGCTGTGCTATTTGACTAGGCATCCTTGAGGAACCAAACCTGCTGCTTTTTTAACCAAGCTCGCGTGGAGCTGAACTTTATTTCAGCTTGGGAAAGATTAGAATCCTTGTTATTCATGTTGATTTCACAGATGGTGAAACTTTATTTTCCAGTTTCACAAGCTGATTTTGCAAATATTAGGGCTAAAATCATCCTCCTGTGTAACTAGCCTGAATAAGCATGAAATCTTTTCTGTAGCTTTCCAGTATCTTTTCTGCTGGCATTTTTCCTTGTGACAGAGATTTTTGCAGTACTTTTATATCTGCTTTATCACTGGCTTGTACCAACTGTGAGGAATGTTTTAAATAAGGACAGTTGTTAGCTCCTCAAACCCACATACACTATTAATTCCCAACAACTTGTATGTGCAGGAAAAAAATAGCTTTTTGGAGGGAGGTGAGGAGTGTCAGTCACTTCCAACAGTCGTTTCCCACTGCCAGATTCCACCAAATTCTGGCCAGCTCTTTCATCCTGAACAGTACAGCCTGTGCTGGGTTCTCAGGTTGGTTTGAGAAGGTTGTAGATCGCTGTTGTAAGTCTAAGTTTATGCACATAGAATCATAGACTAGTTTGGGTTGGAAAGAACCTCCGAACGTCATCTAGTCCAACTCCTCTGCAGTCAGCAGGGACATCCTCCACTAGATCAGGATGCTCAGAGCCTTGTTGGGCCTGACCTCGAGTATCTCCAGGGGTGGGGCCCCAACTACCTCCCTGGGCAACCTGTTGCAGTGTTCTACCACCCTCATGGTAAAGACCTTGTTCATAACCTCCAGTCTAAATCTGCTCCTGCCTAACTTCAAGCCATTTCCCCTCATCCTATCACCACAGGCCTTTGTGTACAGTCCCTCTTCAGCCTTCTTGTAGGCCCCCTTCAGGTACTGGGTCTCTCTGGAGCCTTCTCTTCTCCATGCTGAACAACCTCAGCTCCCTCAACCTATCCTTGTAGGAAAGGACAGCTCTGCAGCATTGGGAAGATTACTTAATTAGGAACTTCTCACGTATTTTACTGGATGATGAGACAGAGCTGTGCACACACAGGCATGCAGTGGGCAGCTGCCATAAAGAGGTGTTTTCTGAGCTAGGACTGCTCTCAAATCCCTTCTGTCACTTCCCAGTCCTAAGAGGAGGTGGTTCCCCAGAGATAGCTTCTGAGACACAGCCAGTTGTGCTAGGAGGGAAGGTGCTAAGCCCAGTTTTAGTGCTGGGCAAAGGGTGTTGTGAATTCTTCTCCAGTCATTGATTTGCCACTCCCAAAGAAATGAGTAGTCTGTCCACATTGGATCACCTGTTTACCAGCCAAAGCTTAGGAATAGAAGGAAAAAGTAGTATGTGTGCTGTCAAAGCAGCTGCTAAACACTTGATTACAGGGTTAGAAGGAAAATCATAAGACAAGAAAACACAAGTGCAGATTACATATTGCAATGAGATTCTTCCCAAGCTGCTTCACAGGCTGGCTGCCTTGGGAGCCTGGCAACTCTGCCGCTCCTTACAGGGCTTGCTGACTTTGGGATTCCTTCAGGTTTATAATTCACTTGGTTCTATTGCTAAAGTCACTGATGAAAGCAGCCTTTTCTTTTAGTGTAAAGCGGCCTGGTACCTGTCCTCTGTCCAGGCTGGGCTTGGAGAAGTTGGGCGCAATTGTGGGAGCAGGATAATTCTCCCCTTGTGCTCTCAGCTGGGGTGAAAAATCACGGTTAGAGGCTTTCCTTCATTTTTCCACTTTATTTGCACCTTACTCAGACATCTGCCGGTTTCTTGCATGTTGCATTGCTTGTAAGGCTTTAATCTGTCTTTGTTACTCAGGGATTGGGACTTTGGTCCTATCTTCCATCTCTTTGAGCACTGTATAGAGGCTAAGCATGACAGACACATGACAGGTTTGCCATTTTCTGTTCGTTTTGGTTGTTTGGGTTTTTTTCCCCTATAAGCTACCTTCCTTCCTTTCCCACCGCCTCTTTTTAGCATTTATAGCCACTGTAACATTTCTGCTATAATTATCTCTGAACATGACTGTTATCTTTATGGAGTTTAATTTTTAAATGACGGTCTGGAGGAAGTAATGCTCATTTGGCTGAAATCCTTTTATTGTTCCACCAGAGTGGTGATCATAGCACATCACTGGCTTCACAAAGTCAGCAGCTTGTCCTCTTCAGCTCCTCAGTCTAGATAAAGGACTCCGAGGTACCTTGTGATGTACCACTTAAATATTACCCACACACAATTCATGAACTGGTTTATTTTGATTTAGTCTGGATTTGTATCGGTGTAATTTGTCTTATCACTGACCTACACCAGTGAAAATAAGCTCAGGGTATTATACCCAACTGTCAGAAGTATGTAAAGCAAAGATCATTTTTTACTTGTTTCCTGCTGAAGAAGGGTTAGATGTCAGTTGTAGATTTTGTAGAGGCTGAGGCTTGAATGTATGGAGGAAGGAATTTTTCCTTGCTTTGAAGCTCGTGCCAATTAAGGCTGAGAGGCCCTGGTGAGACAGCATGGTGAAAGCTGTGCCACGGTGCTTCCTTGGGCTAGGTAGCCTGTGCCCTGTTCAGTCAGAGAGCACACGGATCCTGAGGGACTCTGCTCCAGCTTTTTTGCCTGCAAGTGCTCGTTGCTATTCGTGAGCTCAGCTATGCTTCTTTTGGGTGTTACTTCTAATTTTTAATCGGTGGTGTAGGATAACCCCTTCTACCTTTTTTTTTTTCCCCAGCCCATGTATGATTAATTTGCTCTCCATGTATACTAGTGTGAAATTAAAAAACACAAAAACCAAACAAATAAATGAAACAGGATATGGATCATTAACTTTGACTTCACCTTGCACCATCTTGCAAACAAATCAGTGGCTATCGGCCCTTCCCAGAACTGGGTGTGGTGGCTGAAATAAAATCTGCAGGAGTACAAAGAGAACAGAGTCCTATTGTTTCAGGGCAGGCAGAAGGATGATATCTGAAGGATAAAGTGTTAGTCTGGGTTTGGTTTTGTGCTTTTTTTTTTTTTTTTTTCTCCTTTCACTTAGGGTATTGGTGCTGCTCTTGCCACTTTTTCTCAAGTTTTATTACTTTGTTGATTATCTAAATAAAGTAATTCTACAAGGAGCCTTCAGGGGCAGTTTTTGTAATTTGAAGTTCATTTCAAAGTATCTGCTCCAATTTAATTGAGGAATTTCAGTGAGTGGTAGTTTAGCTTTGAAGTGTTCCTCTGCACTGAGGAGGGATTGCACCAGAGGAGAAACTGCCTCAACAATCGCCTCAATATTTAGCCTCAGAGAAATGTCCGTATTCCTTTCTCATCCTCACTGTTTTACACTCCACAGTTAGAAGTATCTTGAATCCAATTTTTAGTTTTTAAGCCAGGGTTTTCTTTAGGTGATTTCTGAATACATTGTTGTGCAGGATTCAGTCTTACACCTTAAACCCAGTCTAGATTTAGTGCCTAAACAGCAAACAAGTCAAGAAGGCTTCCTGCATACCTGATGTAATTTTCCTTACTGAATTAAAGTTATTATTGTCATTCCTTAACTGGCAGTAGTCCCAGAAGGTTTGTAGACTAGATGCTTGCTAGACTGCATGCCCATGTCTTGCTTTGACTTTTACCCATGTGTGAGGTCTAAAGTGTATCTGGTGTGAGTGTATGTTCATGGCTTCATAGAATGGTTTGAGTTGGAAGATGCTTAGTTCCAACTGCCCTGCCATGGGCAGGGACACTTTCCACTAGACCACATTGTTCAGGGCTCCATCCAACCTGGCCTTGAGCACTTCCAGGGAGCAGGCATCCACAGCCTCCCTGGGTAACCTGTTTCAGTGTCTCACCACCCTCACTGTAAAGAGTTTCTTCCTAATCTTCACTCTAAAGCTGACCTCCTCAAGCTTCAGTCCATTCCCGCTCATCCTGTTGCCACAAGCCCTTGTAAAAAGTCCCTTCTCAGCTTTCTTGTGGGTCCCTTTCAGGTACTGGGAGCCTGCTATAAGGTCACCTCAGAGGCTTCTTTTCATGTTGGAGAGGTCGTGGTATCCATGGATCATTTAGGTTGGAAAAAGACCTTTAATGTCATTGAGTCCAACAGTTAACCAACTAAGACACTGTGACCTGAACAAAATAGCTGGGCTTGACTCAAGTATGACTAGCTGAAAGCCTGAGGATTTGCGTTATGCAGGGGAAAAGCCTTATGGACTGTGGGATAGCCCCTTGGATCTTGGAACATGATCTCCCAAAGAAGCCTGGATGGTGTGCAGGGTAACTAAAGATGAAAGGAAAATCATGCATAATAAAAGCATAATTTATGGTTATGGGCTCCCTGTGCCAAGTAACTACACATTGAGTTGGTCATCCCCAGGAACATAAGGAGCAGTCTTTGTGTTTATAATTTTATTTACTCAAAATACTCATTGGGACTGAGTGTATTTGAAAGGAAGTGATTGCAGGGTGGTTTTTCCCCCTGAAAACTGGGATGAGTGGAGTGCCAGCTCCTTCCTTTTCCAGCACCTACTTCCATGGTGCACTGGGGCATGTGAGCACAGCCTCGAGTTTGCCATTTCAGCAGCTCTCTTGCGTCAGATCACATCAAATAACACTTGACAGTGTGGGACAAAATCTCTCTTTTTTTTTTTAGCTTTTGTTTTTATTTACAGGCAGCATTGCTCAATGTGGGGAAATGAAAAGGTTTCCCTTTGAGACCTGTCATTATTCCTTTCCTATCTGATCTTTCATAGGCTGAGGGACTTGGTGCTTTTTAGCCTGGAGAGGACAAGACTGAGGGGGATCTTATCAGTGCTTATAAATACTTAGTTTGGTGAGTATCAGGAGGATGGGGCCAGTCATTTTCAGTGGTGCCCAGAGGTACCACAAGAGGTAACAGGCACAAACTTCAACATAGGAAGTTCCATCTGAACATGAGGAGAAACTTCTTCAGTGGAGCACTGGAACAGGCTGCCAAGAGAGGTGGTGGAGTCTCCATCTCTGAAGTCATTTAAAGTCTGCTTGGACATCATCCTGTGCAACCTGTTCTAGGTGAACCTACCCCATGGGGGGATTGGGCTACATGATCTCCAGAATCTCCCTTCTAACCCTTATCCTTCTGTGATTCTTTTGTTTTGATTTTGCAAGTCTTCTCTTGGAGCAAATCTGGTAAAAAAAAGTCAATTCAAACAAAAAAAAAACCCCAAACCACAACCAAACAAAAAATCCCCACAACGTTTTAGAATTCAAGTGTCCTCTTCACTACAAACCTGAAGATAAAATCTTTAGTGAGTTAACATCTTGTCAGAGCAGTCTTTTCAGACTGTTTACCATGGTGGCTCGTGTTTGATCCTCAATCTCCCCTGGAAATAGAAAAATATAAATATTAAAAACTTATTCTCTGTTTCAAGACTGAAAGCTTAGGCCGTGTAAAATTTAAGTACTCTAGAGCAACATGTGATGGTCAAATGAGATAAATATTTGATGTCCTTCAGTGCTGGTAACAAAAGGACCATAGTCTGTGGAATCCCTAATGCCAGCTGTGTTGAAAGTTGGTGACTGTTGGCCTGTGGCTGTTTGCTGTTCATACAGGGTTATGCTTTTCACAGCACAGACCAAGCTGTGTGCAGTGCTCTTTTATTTATAAAGGAAAGTCCAAACATATCCACAAATGTAAGCAAAGGGTTCTGTGAAAGGTGCAAAATAAAAAGCAGGCAGCAGAGCGTGTTTATTTATGGGAGTTTTTGTGAGTAGCCTTGGTTTTGACTGTTGTTCACCACACCTTCATTTCTTCATCCCTTTTTCCTTCCATTCATCATCTTAAGTGCTGCAGTGTTGCCTCATTCCTTGAAGAGAAGGATAATAAAATGATAGCATTTCCAAGGAATGCAGCATCACATCCCTGACTGAAGCCTTCCTCATGTTAAGGAGTTGTCCCCATCCCTACAGGAATTTAAGAGATGTGTTAACATGATGCTGAGGGACATGGTTTGGTGGTGACCTGGCAGTGCTAGGTTAACAGTTGGACTTGATGACATTAGAGTTGTCCTCTAATCAAAACAGTTCTATGGTTCTGTGTTTGTTCTTTGACTTCTTGGCCCCTGCTACATACAAATACTCCTCTTTCTTAAGGGCTTTTCCTGTGTGTTGAATGTAACAGAAACACAGCAGTGATTGTTTTGTTGGGTTTTTTTTCCCTGTTGTAACGGGGAGAGGTGAGTAAGGGAGAAGTGTTTCCTTTTTTCTAACCACTGTTGGAAAAACAGAGCAATGCCTAACACGTCCAGGATGGAGATAGGACTGCTGTTGATGAAAGATCAGCACATTCTGCCATGGAGTGTTTAAACAGGAGTAATGGCTATGAATGGATTTGGTGGCTACCCATAAGAAGAAGAAATGGTGATATTCCTTAGAAAAGTTGAGTATTTCTCCAAATAGTTTTCTGTTCTCCAGAATCATGGTCTTTAAGTGTCAGACAAAGATAAAATTGAATTAACCTGAAGTTGTAGAAAAGGTGTGAGTACTTTATGTGATTAATTTTGGTAAGCTGGAGCTGAGAAGGTAAATGTCTGTTTTACAGTGTCATTTACACAAGCAAGCAGGCAGGAACACATGTTTCTTTGAAGGATGGCTCTTTAGGCTACAACAGAATTTTATTAGGGGGCTCTTGGGATTGGTTTGCTCTACAAGATGCTTTGTGTTCCAGTAGTAATTTTTCTTGTGCAGAGAAGGATGGCTGCTAGGGTTAACTGTCAAAGGGCTGTTGGTATGAATAACTCACTGACACATCTTCCTTACCAGGGGAGAAGCTGCCTTCTGGAATCAGAATCATTTTCAGAGCTGTTAAGAAGTGCAGTGCTGTGTTTTTTACTTCGCTAATGCAGTTGGGAAACCCATCAGTTTAGGGGCAAGCTGAGAATTTCTATTGCTAATCTGCTGTGGAGAGGCAAATGGGAGTTAACAGATGTACTCTGAAATGCAGCCTCTGTGAAATGAAGTTCTTTGTAGTGTAATTATCTTATTTTTTCCCTTCCTCAAATAGCACGATTTATTATGCCGTAAGTAGGTAATTTCTTGTTGCCGATAACCACATGGCCAGTCTTCCCTTCTGCCATCTCAGCTCCCTCCCAACAGCAATGTTTCCTTTCAAAGTACCTCTCTGATAGAGTTGTAGCCCCTTGGGGGGCTGTATTTAGGCTGGCTGTTAATAGATCAGCTCATTCATGTAATTACTGAGCTCTGACAGAGTGGCTTCTGCAGCTCAGCTCACATTATGGCTTTGCAGTGACTCGCAGGATAACCCTTCCTGCCTGGTAAGGAGTTTATGGCTCTAGAAAAGGAAGAAACTCCTTTGTAGCTCCCAACAGGCTTTTTAATAAATTTTTAGCAAAGTTCCATCTATCCATGAGATAGCAGGGAAATATTTTCCTGTCTGATTCTGTGTCATGACTCCATTGGCTTGAAATGACATGTCTTGCTGGAAGCTCTGTGTGTGTTACTGGCACTTGGAGTATCGAGTTAATTCCTGCCTGGAATGGGCTTCACCAAAAACCCTCAGTGTAGGATCCTCCCTGAGGCTATACCTGGTTTTCCAGCTGCTCTGCTCACCTGGCTGCAAACAAGACTGATGTTGTTAGAGACAGGATTTTTTTTTTTTCCCCCTGAGCTTTTTTCCTATGATTTTAGTTCCATTTAAGCACTTTTTAGCACTATGAATGAGGTGCTGTGGGGATGGAGAGGAAGGCTGTGTGGTTTTTATTAGCAGCAACTGTGCAAGCAAACTTAATTTGGCATTCTGAAGTTGGTTGGTGTTTGTCCAACTTTACCCCTCAGCTGTTGCTCACTGCATTGCAGAGGACTCTGCAATCTAGCAATTTCTCATTGTCTCCAGCCCCTGCCATTTATAAGTGGGGATTCAGATTGCATTGTAGATAAAGTGAGCATTCCCTTTTATTTTTAGCTGTAATAAAAGTATTTCCTCAAGTCCTTGGAAACTATACCTGACACTTCCCAGCCTGGGGGATATGTACTTATTAGCTGAGGTGAAAAATACCTGTGTGTGCTTATCCCCTGTGATTTTATAAGAAAGAAACAGTGATAGACACTTTGCTTGTTAGTCTTCCTATATTTCATTTATTTTCCCACCCCCAAAACACAACCTGTTTGGCTGTATTCCTTCTCTTCCTCCTCTTCACTCATTTCCTTCTGCTATTACTTCATGGTGTATCTCATCCTGTCTCTTTTGTCTGAGTGCTTCCCCTCCTTGTCACTGTCCTGTGTGGAGTGGTCTGCCATCCTCCTGATTATTATACTGAATTCATAGCCTTTTGCTAGTGATGTTCTTTAGGATGTCTTCTACACGCACTCATTTTTTCAGTCCATAGAAGGCTTAGAAAGGTTTTCAGCAGCTGCCACTAAGAGGCCAAGCCTTTTCCCGTCCCTTCCTCCTCCTTTTCCCGTCCCCAGACAATTTCCTCTCTCAACTTCCAAGTTTGTACTTTGTATGGGATGCATGAGGCGATTTGTAGTTTTCACTGTCTCTAGCCCATCTCCTTTAGAACAATCAGCTTATGTAAAATGATTTAGCACAAATCATTCTAGCTGGTTATTGATGTGTCGGTGTTCACTTAGAATTCGAAGCCATGCTTTGGGAGTCCACAGTGCTGTTTGCCTGTCGTGAAAATGGTATCCAAGAGCTGGTTTGCACTTGTGGGAATGGATTCTCTCTCCAGAAGTAATTTTTTGGCTGTGTATTGCTTCCGCTGCTTGCGATCCAACAGCCTGTCAAATGTCTGACTTACCCCCTCTTAGCAAAACTTGGGCAGCTTTGGCGTAACATCCAGCTACACCCTGAAGCTTTCTGGTTGACTGTTCATAGAATCCTAAAATTATTTTTGTTGGAAAAGACTTCAAAGGTCATCAAGTCCAGCTGTCAACCCAGCACCCTGTGCCCACTAAGCTATGTCACTCCAGCCCAAATTGCCATGGCTACATATTTTTAAAGCACCTCCAGGGGCAGCGACTCCACCACCTCCTTGGGCAGCCTGTTCCAGTGGCTGGCTACCCTTGCAGCAAAGAAATTTTCCTAAAGCCAGCCTAAACCTCCCCAGGTGCAACTTGAGGCCATTTCCTCTCATTTTGTTACCTGATAGTAGGGAGAAGAGACCAACCTCCATCTCACTACAGTTACAGTTGGCCCAGTTAAATGCACGAGAAAGCAGTGAGTGGTCCAGTGAACTCTGCTCATGCATAAAGATATTCCTAATTACTTCAGTAAAATTTGGATCTCCTTAATAAATACTTCCCCTGCTTTATGGTTTCACTCTTTCCAGGCAAAGTTCTGTAGAGGAAAAAAGAAAGGAAGGTCAGTAGATTTTCCTCTTGCTCAGTAGCCTCCAGTTGTAGCTCAAAGAAAAAGCCCAGGAGGGGAAAATTCACTAATTTTCACTTAGTGTTATAGACTCACAGAATGGCTTAAGTTGGAAGGAAGCTGAGAGATCATCTACTCCAATCTCTCTGCCATGGGCAGGGACACCTCTCATCTAGATATGGTTGCTCAAGGCCTCATCCAACCTGGCCTTGAATGCCCCCAGGAAGGAGGCATCTACAATCTCTGGGCAACCTATTCCAGTGTCTCACCACCCTTGTACTGAAGAACTTCCTAAGATCCAGTCTAAACCTACTCTCCCTCAGCCTCAAACCATTCCACCTTGTCCTGTTGGTAGATACCCTTATGAAAAGTTCTTCTCCAGCCTTCCTGTAGGCTCCCGTCAGGTATTGAAAGGCAACTCTAAGGTCCCCTGGAGTCTTCTCTAGGCTGAGCAGCCCCAGGTCCCTTAGCCTATCCTTGTAGCAGAGCATAGTAGAACAGCTGAAATCTGATATGAAGATGTGATTTGATTTTTTTTGGGCTGCAGTATCTCATAGCCTTTTTGCTCTCACCTACTCTTAAATCCAAGAGCCTGCCCCATGGCAGAGGTGTGCTTGTGCTTATGTAAAGATTGGGGAAAGCAGGTGAGGGGGAATCGAGCTAGACAACAGCCAACAAGTGCCTTGCTCTTCCACCGAAGGAAAAACAATTGCTTCATTAAACTGCATGTTCAGCCTTTCACACAGCCAGTGTACAAATCCCTCCTTTCTCAAAAAGGCAGTTATGATTGCCGTGATGACATGGGACTGAAATGCCCATTAGAGGGTTTGGGAGGAAAAGCACATTCTTGGCACTTGGATTGCCATGGGCTTTTAGAGTTATTTTGGAGAGCAAATTACAAGATTCTCCTGTGGTTCTGGACTCCTCTGTTTTGCTTACACATGTGGACAAGTTTAGGGATGGAGAGTGGGTTTTCACAGCTGTCTGCCAACTGTGCCATCTCATGTGCAGTCACAGTGATAAAAAATGTCTGGTCTGCGGTGGGGGAAGAGGGAGGTCCCAGGAGAAGCAGCACAGAGGCTGGACAGTTTCCTCTGTTGGCCTGGAGGAGGACCCAAGCAGCACAGCCAAACTACTGCTGGGACAACTGCTCCAGGTGAAGGGTGGCTCTGTGCCACCCTCTTACAAGCCCAAATGCTGAGCACATTTGTGGGGATTATGTGCTGGAGTGGTTTCATAATGTGCCTACACCAGTATCACAGTGCCAGCAGAATTTTTTCCCCTTCATACTGGCTCCATAGAATCATAGAATTGTTTTGGTTGGAAAAGACCTCTAAGATGATTGAGCCCAACCATCAACCTAACACCACCATGGCCATTAAACCACATCCCAGAGTGCCATGTCTGCACATTCCTTGAACACTTCCAGGGATGGTGACTCCAGTGGTTCCAATGGCTGACCACTCTTTCAGAGAATATTTTTTTTGTAATATGCAACCTAAACCTCCCTGGCACAATTTCAGGCCATTTCCTCGCATCCTATCACCTGATACTAGGCAGAAGAGACTGATCCCCACCTCACTCCAACCTTCTGTCAGGCAGTTCTAGAAAGCAATGAGGTTTCCCCTCAGCCTCCTCTTCTCCATACTGAACAACCTCAGTTCCCTCAGCCACTCCTCACCAGACCTGTTCTCCAGACCCTTCACCAGCTTTGTTGCCCTTCTGTGGACACCCTCCAGAGCTCAGCAGTCCTTTTTATTGAGGTTTAGGGATGAAGAGTAGAGGGATCCAGTANTACAGTTGGCCCAGTTAAATGCACGAGAAAGCAGTGAGTGGTCCAGTGAACTCTGCTCATGCATAAAGATATTCCTAATTACTTCAGTAAAATTTGGATCTCCTTAATAAATACTTCCCCTGCTTTATGGTTTCACTCTTTCCAGGCAAAGTTCTGTAGAGGAAAAAAGAAAGGAAGGTCAGTAGATTTTCCTCTTGCTCAGTAGCCTCCAGTTGTAGCTCAAAGAAAAAGCCCAGGAGGGGAAAATTCACTAATTTTCACTTAGTGTTATAGACTCACAGAATGGCTTAAGTTGGAAGGAAGCTGAGAGATCATCTACTCCAATCTCTCTGCCATGGGCAGGGACACCTCTCATCTAGATATGGTTGCTCAAGGCCTCATCCAACCTGGCCTTGAATGCCCCCAGGAAGGAGGCATCTACAATCTCTGGGCAACCTATTCCAGTGTCTCACCACCCTTGTACTGAAGAACTTCCTAAGATCCAGTCTAAACCTACTCTCCCTCAGCCTCAAACCATTCCACCTTGTCCTGTTGGTAGATACCCTTATGAAAAGTTCTTCTCCAGCCTTCCTGTAGGCTCCCGTCAGGTATTGAAAGGCAACTCTAAGGTCCCCTGGAGTCTTCTCTAGGCTGAGCAGCCCCAGGTCCCTTAGCCTATCCTTGTAGCAGAGCATAGTAGAACAGCTGAAATCTGATATGAAGATGTGATTTGATTTTTTTTGGGCTGCAGTATCTCATAGCCTTTTTGCTCTCACCTACTCTTAAATCCAAGAGCCTGCCCCATGGCAGAGGTGTGCTTGTGCTTATGTAAAGATTGGGGAAAGCAGGTGAGGGGGAATCGAGCTAGACAACAGCCAACAAGTGCCTTGCTCTTCCACCGAAGGAAAAACAATTGCTTCATTAAACTGCATGTTCAGCCTTTCACACAGCCAGTGTACAAATCCCTCCTTTCTCAAAAAGGCAGTTATGATTGCCGTGATGACATGGGACTGAAATGCCCATTAGAGGGTTTGGGAGGAAAAGCACATTCTTGGCACTTGGATTGCCATGGGCTTTTAGAGTTATTTTGGAGAGCAAATTACAAGATTCTCCTGTGGTTCTGGACTCCTCTGTTTTGCTTACACATGTGGACAAGTTTAGGGATGGAGAGTGGGTTTTCACAGCTGTCTGCCAACTGTGCCATCTCATGTGCAGTCACAGTGATAAAAAATGTCTGGTCTGCGGTGGGGGAAGAGGGAGGTCCCAGGAGAAGCAGCACAGAGGCTGGACAGTTTCCTCTGTTGGCCTGGAGGAGGACCCAAGCAGCACAGCCAAACTACTGCTGGGACAACTGCTCCAGGTGAAGGGTGGCTCTGTGCCACCCTCTTACAAGCCCAAATGCTGAGCACATTTGTGGGGATTATGTGCTGGAGTGGTTTCATAATGTGCCTACACCAGTATCACAGTGCCAGCAGAATTTTTTCCCCTTCATACTGGCTCCATAGAATCATAGAATTGTTTTGGTTGGAAAAGACCTCTAAGATGATTGAGCCCAACCATCAACCTAACACCACCATGGCCATTAAACCACATCCCAGAGTGCCATGTCTGCACATTCCTTGAACACTTCCAGGGATGGTGACTCCAGTGGTTCCAATGGCTGACCACTCTTTCAGAGAATATTTTTTTTGTAATATGCAACCTAAACCTCCCTGGCACAATTTCAGGCCATTTCCTCGCATCCTATCACCTGATACTAGGCAGAAGAGACTGATCCCCACCTCACTCCAACCTTCTGTCAGGCAGTTCTAGAAAGCAATGAGGTTTCCCCTCAGCCTCCTCTTCTCCATACTGAACAACCTCAGTTCCCTCAGCCACTCCTCACCAGACCTGTTCTCCAGACCCTTCACCAGCTTTGTTGCCCTTCTGTGGACACCCTCCAGAGCTCAGCAGTCCTTTTTATTGAGGTTTAGGGATGAAGAGTAGAGGGATCCAGTACTAAGGAGCAACTTGACTCAACTGCTGTGTGCAGAGCACAGCAGTCTTTCCTTTTGGAAGAGCCAAGCTGTTCAATGGGTGCCAGCTGTGTCAAGGATGAAGTTGCCTGGAAAGGTGGCAAGCATGGGAAGCTGGGGAGGGAAAGAGGCTTTGTATCTCTTGCATTTTTAAAATGTAAACTTAAGACTTAGAGGAGTATTTTAATATTTTAAGAACAATGAGAATCATTTTAAACAGGTGAGAGAGAGGTAAATTACCATCTGTTAAGAAAGGGTTTTTAAGAAATGACTGTTATGGTTGGCTGACCTTCTTGTTAAAAAAACTCTTTCCTACAAGGGTTCTGGAGCCCTGGACCTGGTTGCCCAGAGAGGTTGTAGAGTCATAGAATCAGGATGATTTAGACTAGATGTTAGGAGGAAGTTCTTTACAGTGAGGGTGGTGAGGCACTGGAACAGGTTGCCCAGGGAGGTTGTGGATGCTCCCGCCCTGGAGGTGTTCAAGGCCAGGCTGGATGAGGCCTTGAGCGACCTGTGCTAGTGGGAGGTGTCTCTGCCTATGGCAGGGAGTTGGAACTAGATGATCCTTGAGGGCTCCTTCCAACCTTACCATTCTATGAGTCCCCTTCTCTGGAGAGATTCCCAATCTGACTGGACATTGTGATCCTGGGCAACCTGGTCTGTGTGAGGTTACTTCCAGCCCCAACCTTTTTGTGTAAAGAAAACCTTTATGTTGAGGATTAATATCAACATCCTCTTCTTCAGACAGTGACACCTGCAATAAAGCTATTCCAGACTTGGAGACTTGTCACTGAAGCTGCAAACGACTGAGTTAATATCACTGGGGGGGTGACTGCAAATGTGGGATGTGGAGACGTTTGAGTTTCTTCTACCTTGCAGAGCAGACAAAGCTCCAATTACTGTCAGTTACTTTCATAACCACATGTTCTGATATTTATAAAGATACGGCAGTTTGCTAGCGCAGTCACAGCACTATTTTGTTCCTGCAACCTGGCAACCTGACAATCAAATAGGTAATTTATTTGCATGCTTGCAAATTCTGTACTCTGCCCAGTACCAATAAGCAAGTTATGTGAGGAGACACATACTTTGTCTTGGCTGAAGATCCTCCTCTGCTGCAAGGGGCACAGGGTAAAGTGAGGTCTGATGCATTTTTCTTTGCTCTGATGATGACAAGAAAATCGTTAATCTTGCCTCCCAGCAGAGCCAGTGGCAAGAGCTGGGAGCAGTTGGGTAGTAACAACCATCAGGAGTGAGATGGATGTTCTGCAGGTGCAAACAGCATTTCCTCTCTGTGCTGAACACGGGGTTATAGACATACACTGCTGTCCCTTATATGGACCTCAAAATTAGTTTTCTAAGGTGATGCCATGTCCATTTCCAGCTCAGGCACATTTGTTTTCTCTGGACTATAGGCTGCAGAGTCCTGGTTGAGGGCAGGAGAGTAAATAAAGGCAGAACCTAAGTGCATATTTCTTCTGTTTTCTCCCCATTTAAACTGTTGTAGATACCACTGTAGATACTGTATATCTTTTTTTAGCTTCGTATCCTTGGTCTTCCTGAGTTACCCCTTCCCTTCTTTCCTCCCTTGCATCATTCACATATGTGCTTTGGCTAGGAAGCTGTGATCTTTTTATGGTTCCTCTCATTTAACAGCACCTTAACCTGCAGAATGAACCACTGGCTGTTTCTGGTTCAGTTTCCAACAGATATCCTGTTTGTATGAATTCTGGGTTATTCACTCCATAGTTAAGGGAGGCAATTAGGCAGCTGAAAGCTACTTGCTGCTGAGATCTGCCAGGCTGGCACACAGGACTGTGTGTCAGCCACAAAGACTTTCCCCCTTTACTGGCAATGGCATCATTTGTGCAGTTCTTTCTCATCTTCCGTTTCAGATTTCCCATCTTCTGAATTTAGCCTCTTGTCTCTCTTTTCTTCCTTTTTTTTTTTTTTTTTTTCCCCTGGCTCAAATTGCAGCTCCAAAGCAATCTTTAGCATGTCTTTCCTTGTGGAAAATTGTCTCCCAGGGGAAGGAGAGCAGTGGGAAAGAACAACCTGCAAATTCTTCCTTATCAAAACCTTCCGTGGGCAGGATTTAAAACCTTGTTCTTCTTGATAGACTTTTTGTTTAGTGCACCTCAAAAGAGTGGATAAATTCTGGCAAAGCTATTTGGTTCATCAAGGATCTTCTGCTAGAGGGGAGAAACACTTGTCACAGTCCAACTTACATTTTGGTGGGCAAGTTTTGCCTTATCTGTGCAGATTTTGTGTGTAGGCAGAAGAGACCCTTGCACACAGTAGCAGATCCTCTATTTTGTTTCGTGACCACCTGTAGCTGCAGAGATTGTCCTGTGGATCCCAACAACCACATCTCTAATTACTGACATGACATCCCATTTTCTAAATTTGTTCTTGACCTCCACATACCTCTATCACAGGACATGTCCTCATCTTGTCCTTCTTCCCTTTATCCTTTTTTTCTGCTGTGATGTGTGCAAGCATGGGTAAGAGAAGCTTCAGGGAAAAGAGAACTTCTTCTAGAGGAGGAAGGTTGCCTGGTGTTTTTAAAAGCAGAGACTAAATGCTAACCTCAGTGAGAACGTTACCATGTGCATTCAGATCCCATCAGTCATGGTGAGCTCAATTGTTGAGGGGAAGATGAGCCTCAGCCCTGTACTGAGAACTTGCTGAGTTCCAGCAGGTGGAAAGTTTGATTTTGCAGGTAGTGAAATGTAGATAAAATCACAGGCTCTATTTCAGAAAACCTCTGTGGCATGCAGAAAAGGCAGAAAAAGGTGACTTCATGTTTGCTACTTTTTTTTCCCACAGTGCGTTTTTTTTTTTCTTTTTCTTTTTCTTTTTTTTTTTTTCCCCCTGTTAACCGTTAACAGAGACATTTGGGTTTGACATCTTGAATCCAGGAAGACAAGATGCCACTTTATCAGCACGTTTCTGGAGGTGTAGATGGTTCTCCCCACTCACACCCCCTCTTGCTATAGATGTCAAGTTGTTCCAGTCACAGCAGCATTAATATTGCCTGCACTTACTGAGCATTTCCTTTTGTTTCAAATTTTGCTCAAGCAAACCAGAGACACAGAGCTGCTGTTGGCATTTAGACCTGGAAAATAAACATACTCCTGCTCCCGAATAAAGGCCATTTCTGGAGACGAATGTATAGTCAGCTCTCATGTAGTATTAGTGCTTTTTTTTTTTTTAACCCTTGGCCAGCTTGATTCCTGGTTGATGTGCAGAGGGATGTGGTAGTGAGGAGGCTTAAAAAGTTGAATTGTTTGATTAGATGACTGTTCCCAGATTGGACATAACTTGCAGAGGTGAGAAAAGGGGAACTGATAAATATATCTGTAGAGATAAATTTTATAAAAAACACAAACATGTGAATGTGAATATTTGACTTTCATCTGATTTTTTTTTTGTTGTTGTTGTTGTTTTTTGTTGTTGGGGTTGGGGTTTTTTGTTGTTGATTTGAATAGAAAGTCTTTGAATGCAGACTGTGTAAATACTTTGGGAATGATCAAAACTATTAATGCATCATTGATTTCCTTCATTGACTTCCCTGTTAGATATTGAATCTCTTCTTTTAAAGAAGTGTGTATTTCTCTGTTTCAAAAGCAGCCTCCTGCTGTCCCTTGCACAGTGGGAAGCATCTCCTGCTGGCTTTCTGTCCCTTTGTCAGCCTTCAGACTCTGCTTTTAAGGGCGGTTGAACGCTTTGGACTCTTCCTATTCTTCTGGAGCTAGGGAGCAGAGCCCTCCAGTGCACGCTCAGCTTTGTGCCTAGCTGGAGCCATCCAAGCAAGTTTACAGATTCACAAAATGTACTGGATTGGATAGGACCCTCAAAGGTCATCTTGTCCAACCCCCCTGCAGTAGGCAGGTTCACCTCCAACTAGATCAGGCTGCCTAGGACCACATCAAATCTGATTTTGAATATCTCCAGGGACAGGGCATCCACCACATCCCTGAGCAACCTGTTCAGTATTTTTCCACTCTCATAGTAAAGTACTTCCTCCTGATGTCCAACCTTAAGGTACACTGCTCCAGTTTCAAACCATTGCCCCTTGGCATGTCCCTGCAAGCCTTTCTAAACAGTCCTTCCTCAGCCTTCCTGTAGGTCCCCTTCAGATACTGAAATGCAGCTCTAAGGTCTCCCCAGAGCCTTCTCTTCTCCAGGCTGAACAGCCCAAATTCTTTCAGCCTGTCTTTGTAGGAAAGGTGCTCCAGCCTGCTGATCATCTTTGTGGCTCTCCTCTGGACCTGCTCCAGCAAACCCATGTCTCTCCTGTATTGGGGACCCCAGAGATGGACACACTACTCTGGGTAAGATCTCACCAGAGCAAAGTAGAGGAGCAGAATCACCTCTCTTGGCTGCCTGAGTGGTGCACGCCATCATCCATGGCTTCATTGCCAAACCCATGGCAGGAGCTCCCTGAGAGGTTCTGCTGGACACTCCCTGGCCTGTGTGCTTTTTTTCTGTATCTCTTTCTCTCTCCTTAAGCCAGTTGTAATAATGTTTCGTGACATGGTCACTGATGCTGAGGCTTTTTAATGGTAACTGCTGCTGTAAAAAAATTCCCTGAAGCCCATCTGTTTCACAGGGTTCTGTAATTCTGAGTTTAGGAGCACATTTTACTTAAAGCCATAAAAATAAGAAATGATCAGCTGCTCTAGGCTCTGCACAGGGGCTGAGCACTGGCTCTGAACTTCTGAAACAGCTGGTGGGGTTGAAGGCCTGAGAAGCTGAAGTGATTTGACTCACTGCTTATATTTAGTATCATTACCTACTGCGTTAGGTTCTGTTTTCTTCCAAGAGTTAATGCTTTTGGTCAGGAAAGTGAACAGGGAAAACGCCCAGCAGAAGGCATTTTTGTGCTTATCAGGGGGCAAATGCATGGAAAACATCAGCACACTGTGCTGGGTGTCAACTTTTTTTTTAAAGAGTCTGCATGAAGAGGAGTATTCAGGGGTGGGAGAGGATGTCCTTCCTTTCTGGTAGGGCCTGTAAAACTGGAGGTGCTGGTGGATCCTTAGCACAAATGTGACCCAAAACCACAACATCCTCTTCATATCTTGATCCAGGATCACACATCATAAATAGATGAAATCCCAAACTTAAAATGCATCCTTCCATCCCAGCTATCCATGATGATAATGTCTCTGGTTTGGAGTACATTTGTAGTTAAAGCAAAAATTCTAAATGCTGGGTTTCTATGTAATATTAAAAATATGGTTGACTACCCTTGTACTGAAGAACTTCTGCCGAAGATCCAGCCTAAGCCTACTCTCCCTCAGCTTGATTTTGAAGACCTTTTCCAACCAAAACAATTCTATGATTCTCTGATATTTATCCCTTGGTGCCAACATAAGAAGGGCTGTGACTCCTCAGAGTACAGCTGGTGGAAGCCATCAATATTTTATTTTCACACAGAAATATTCAGATTGAGAAAGACTCTCAGGATCACCAAGCTCAACCAATATCTCTACTATACAAGGTTCACCCAAAACCATATGCCCAAGCACCACATCCAAACAACTTTTAAACACATCCAGGTTTGGTGACTCAACCACCTCCCTGGGCAGCCCATTCCAATGCCTGACCACTCTTGCTGTGAAAAATCTTTTCCTATTACCCTAAACCTACCCAGTCATAGCTTGAGGCCATTCCTCCTTGTTCTATCACTAGTTACATTTGAGGAGAGACCAGCCATTTTCTCCCTCCCAAGTGCTCTCATTCTGGGACTTGTTAATTTTTATGGCGTGCAATCCCTTCTGTAACCATGCTTAGGAGCCTCTGCTGCTTGAAGGGATCGCTCTTCAAACTGATACAAATTCAAGACTTGGTGCAGGGGCTTGCAGTGTCTCCTGAGGTTCCCCACAATAATCATAGAATCATAGAATGGTAAGATTGGAAGGGACCTATCACATCATCCTGCTGAGGAACCCCGGTGAATATTCCTACAGTGATTGTTTTGATACTTGACAGGGCTGAGTGTGTTAATGTGGAGCCTTCTTCAGCTGACGCATGTTAAAGAAATGATTTGTGTTCTGTGCTGTAGCAGCGATTCGCTTATGCTTGAACACAGATGTTCTGGATGTCTTTTGGTAGACATGCATGTAAACACTCTTATTAAGGCAGTGAACTGGCATGTTGGACTGTGTGAACCTTGCCTTATCAGGGAACATTAGGGCTTGGCACCAGACTCTTTTCAGTGGTGCCCGTGGTAAGACCAGGGGCAACAGGCACAAACTGGAACATGGGAAGTTTTGCCTAAACATTAGGAAGAACTTCTTTACTGTGAGGGTGATGGAACCCTGGCGCAGTCTGGCTAGAGAGGTTGTGGAGTCTCCTCTGCAGAGATTCCAAATGTACCTGTGATCCTTGGCAACCCGCTTTGGGTGACTGCTTTAGCAGGGCAGTTGGACTTGAAGGTCTCCAGAGGTTCCTTCCAACTCTCACTATGCTGGGATTCTGTGTGTGATCATAGGATCACAGAATGGTAAGGTTGGAAGTGACCTCAAAGATCATCTAGTTCCAACCCCCCTGCCATAGGCAGGGACACCTCCCACTAGTACAGGTCACTCAAGGTCTCATCCAGCCTGGCCTTGAACACTTCCAGGGAGGGGCCATCTACAACCTCCCTGGTCAACCTGTTCCAGTGCTTCACCACCCTCACTGTGAAGAACTTCCTCCTGACATCCAGTTTAAATCTCCCCTCTGCCAGTTTAAACCCATTGCCCCTTGTCCTGTCATTGCAAGACCTTGTAAATAGTCCCTCCCCAGCCTTCCTGTAGGCCCCCTTCAGATACTGGAAGGCTACTACAAGGTCTCCTCCAGGTCTTCTCTCCTCCAGGCTGCAGAGCCCCAACTCTCTCAGCCTGTCCTCATAGGAGAGCTGCTCCAGCCCTCTGATCATCTTCCTGGCCATCCTCTGGACTCACTACAACAGTTCCATGTCCTTCTTGTGCTGGAGGCTCCAGAACTGTACACAGTACTCCAGATGGGGTCTGAGGATACTGGCATATGTATCCAAGCACAGTCCTATGGTGTGCTACGTGTCTCTGTGGCTGGGCAGTCTTAAGTCTGATTGGTGTGGACTCAGTTTTGTTGTTGGAGACAATGTTGGCTTTTTCAGGAATCATTATATTCTAGAAAGAGGCTGATCACAGGGTCTACTTGAAAAATTACGTAGGAAGAATTTGCCAGAATAGCAATTTGCACGACTAGTTCTTTGCATGTATCTTGGGAGCCGTCAGAAGAGAAGATCAAGAGGTGAGCCAAAGTATGGATGAAGATTTCTGGCAGGGCACAAGGTGGCTGTTGCTGGTTAAGTGAAGGGGTGCCAGCACCGAGGGGCACTTTCTCAGTCAGACTCCTGGCTGCTGGCCTGTTGTTTCTGGTTAAACAGAAATGAAGGTATGAAACTGTGTCCAGTTCTTCCATAACAAAATGCTGTGTTTTAATCTTGCCCAGTGAACAAGGAGAAGCAGCCCTTTGGCAGAAGACTGGTGGGTTTGACACTGCTTGCCCTCTGCTCTCCTGCTTCTCTGTAATTTGACTTCTTTCTGTTACATGCAGGGTTGTCGTGGGACTTGCCCCATGTACTCTGGGAAGAGACTTCCTGTGAAGTCTCTGATTTTGAGAGGAGCTCTATCTCTTTTTTGACCCTCAGCCCCTTGATCTTGCAGTTAGATGCCTTAAGGGACAGCAGCAGATTAACTTGACTTTACTTTTATGAGAGTTTTTCCTTGTCTTGAAAGACAGGGTGGGAAGAGGTGGGCTGTGGAATCTGCTGTTGCCTTATGAAGAGAGCAAGTGAAAATGAGGAATCTCTTAGTAGCCAGCATTGCAAGACGGTAATAAAAAGGATATTTGTTGGATGCTTGCAGATCTCTCAGTCTTTCAGCTTAGATGTATTAAAACTCTTTTATGAGCTAAGTGGTCTTTGATGGAAAAATAAATAACATGCATCTGTCTGGAGAAGCATAAGATGACAGTTTTTTCAGACAGGCACTTCTTATCATCTTGAGACTAAGTACTGCCAAGCTGCCAGCTTCTCTTCACCCAGGCTTTTGTGCTGGCCACCATGCAACTTCGTTTGGGAAACCACACAGTGGTCAGGCACTGTTTCATTGTAGTTGTCAATAAAGATACTGGCTGCTGAAGATCCCAGGCCAAGAGCTACTTTGGTATATTTTCAGAGACAAGGTAAAGTTTCTAGTGCTTTATGAAGCCACATGAACCTTAACCTTTCCTGTTCAAGACAGTTGGGAAGAAGTCCACCAGACTTGCCTGCAGGGAGCAGAAAGGTTGCTATGGCTGTGTCCTGGACAAGGATGACGATGGTCACTGTTGGCTGATCCTTGGTGGTGGGCCAAAGATGTCCTTTCCACCTTCCCTTTTCTCTTCTTCATAGGATGCTTGGATGCAGCACACCTCCCTGATGGCATTAGGCTTGCAGGTTTGGAAGGCTGCTGCTGCAGTCTGTTGCAACAGGAGAGGATGGGACAATGCTTTTTGTCTGGCTTGCTGTCTCTGCAGACCAGGTGGGATATTGTCCAGAGCCACCCAGCTTGGCACAGACTGCCCTAGGACATCATTGAGGGCAGTGGTAGGGAGAAGTGGTGGTTTTTGTTTCTCTGGTGGAGAGACTCATCCTGCCTGCCAAGCACATGGACTTGCTGGAGATCCGGTGGGAGTGATCAAAGCCATTGTTATCTTCATTTGGAGCATTCCGGATCAGAAGAACTTGGCCTTCCTGTTCTTTATCTGTCAGGAGAGCATTTATTGCCAGCAGTGTGTCAAATGCCCAGACATAGAGGGCCCTAACAAAAGAGTTTGGTGGTACATCTGATGTGCAGTGGTACTGCGTTCTCCAGTTGGCTCAGAGGTAGAACTGCTATGAGTTAAATGCCTCAAAACTGGTGAAGGAAACCTGTTGAAGACCAGAAGAGCTTGATGCTATGTGGGTGAGGTGGAGATCTCTCAAAACACAAGCAGGCTGGTCATGAAACATCACTGCAGTTGACTCCTGCCTAGTGCTTGCACACACACATGTACTCCTACCAGGCTGACCTTGTTCCTGAGAGCTGGTGGCTGGCTTGTGGGACAGGGCTGGTAGCCCCAGACGTGAGATTAGTATCCTTCCTCTGCTTGTTCCTGGCACCTACACTGTGAGGTGCAGCAGTCATAGCTGGTGGTACCTCTTCTGCATCTGCCTTCCCCTTCTTTGCTATCTATCCCTGGAGCAACACAAACACTTGTCAAGTCTTTCGTCCAGGCACTTGGAAAGCTTTTGGGACGCTTCATACTGGAAATCCAGGAGACCTCTCCAGAGGAGGAAGCAGTGTCTCCTGTTTGTCTTGAGTTATTCTGTCACAACAATGGTTTCAGAATTTGCCTGATTTAAAAGCTCATTTTAATCTGATGGGAAGATGTTTGTGTATTTAAAATA
Organism: Ramphastos sulfuratus; assembly: GCA_013399055.1. Lineage (NCBI taxonomy): Eukaryota > Metazoa > Chordata > Aves > Piciformes > Ramphastidae > Ramphastos > Ramphastos sulfuratus. The sequence continues at coordinate 112,378 of WBNM01005208.1, forward strand.
GTTATTCCTTACTGGGGGCCACTCCCTTCTTTTGTCCTTCTCTGCTGGACTTTTCGGCTTGGCTTCACTAATCTGCGGCGCTTGTTTACAGCAGAGATACTGGAGCATGAAGAAGGAAGTGGGTATGTTTCATACTGGTTCTGTTCCAAGCTTCCTGTGCGTGCTCACACACGTGTGTGTGTGTGTGTGTCTCTTGTGTTTCCAGCCTTCTTCATCCAGACGCTCAGCAGCCTCAGTAGAACAAGCCAAGGAGCTGGCAGAGACACAGGGACTAGATGCAGGCGTGTTTTGTATGAATTCTTCCACCTGGTTTGGTCCTGAGCAGGTTTAGACAACGTGGGTAAAATTTCCAGTATGGCAAGCCTGGTGAGGAAGGTGCTAGTGCAGACAAAGACCTTGAGTGGTGAGTATGAGAAATGCCTTGCCTGATGGGAGAGATAACTGATCAGAAAATGCTGGTTTAGGTGTCTGACAGGAGAAATGGGCAGAGAGCTGGTGGGTACTGTTGTTGTTGTTTGCATTTTCCATTGCCAGTGTGAAATGGCTGCATGGAAATGCCAAAATCTCTGTCTGTGGAGATGAAGCTTGTCCAGAGGAATGCACTAGTTATGGAACATGGTTAGTTTTAATGTCTGTTCCTTACTGTGCTCTGAGATTTTTGCCCTGGCTTGACTACAATGACAGCAGCACACTCTCTGACCAGGATGGCTTTTAATTCAGGAGGAACAGGGAGCTTGCAGAAGATGGGCATCTCAGGAGCATATAAAATGTTCTGTCAGATGTGACTGTTCCACAGGATGGAATTAAGAAGGAAACAGTGCTAATAAGCTGGAGAAACACCGTTAATGCTCTGGTTTTATTCTTTTGTTGGTAGTGAGCGCTGTCATGGGTTAAATAACAGCACAAGTACCTAACTGGATTTCAGTCAAGGGCTCCCATCTTGCAGTGGTTACAGAGATCGTCATCAACGGGGTTGTATATTTTGGATTTTAAAATATTCCAGTAGCAGCACCAGCCTGTGCCTGGGGTTTTTCATTTAAATTTATGGTGTTTATTCAGCTCTTAATTGTGCAAATTAGAATAATTGTGGAGTGTGATTATACGCGTACCCGGTGAGTGTTTTTAAGAGGCTGGTTTAGCTTTCAGGAATTAATTTTATTATCCTTGTGTCTTTCTGGTGCAAGCGTCCTTTCTTCATGCTGCTGATCTGCAAAGCAAACATCATAAACTGCCACAGTAGGAAGCAATTTTTGTGTTCTGCATATCTGAGTGAATCAATCTTTAATAGGACAGAAGGCTCTTCAATAACTTGGGCTAATTAGGATGGATTTGGGTGAGTCACCAGAGACTGATACAACCCTCCCCAAGCACAGCAACTTCTCTCCACTCCAGGGTTTGTCGAGGACAGGAGGGCACAATCTGAGCCATATGTGGTGAGGTTTGTGCAAGTGCCAATTTTATCAATGTATAAATGTCAATGAAAGGTTGTTCTTGGACAAGAGGACTTGTGTGAGTTACTGGCTGCTGCTGATCTCTCCCAAGGATCCAGCTGAGCCTGTAGTTTTGGAGGGGACAGTTCAGACACAGATGTGAGCAGTGTCTCTTGCCTGGAAGTATACAGATTGGATGTGCAAAGCATTGTTTTGGTCTTTGCTGGGAAAGGGATCTTGTTGGCAAATGTTGTTCCCTTCTAGCCCCAACTTATTAGTTGCTCTTTGCTCACTCAAGACTTCTTAGAAACAATGAAGCCTCTAGGAAAAATGGAGATTTCACTTGAAATTAAATAACCTCCTTGATTAGAGTGTGACAGAGGTGGTGTGGGAAATAGATTAAACTGGAGAGGAGATCTCCCTGATCTCTCTGTAAATAATCAGGGATTTGAGGTATGTTAACCAGTCATTACCAGAAGAAACTGAGTGAAAATGTAAGGAATGTAATAAAAGAAATATATGTATGTGTGTATATATGTGTGTGTGTGTGTGTATGTATATATAAAATAAACACATATAGTTCCTTACTTGAGAGAGAAAGAGATTGGAATGATTCTAGTTGGGATTTCACTTGAAGAAATGGCGGAATGATAATAATTAATGTAGAAGGTTTGTAAGTCTAGCAGCTACTAAATGACTAGAGCATACATTGCACCTCACACAGATTTCTTGAGGGAAGGTTTAGCCCATTGGTGTTTGAAATCACGATTCTTTGATGAGGAAAACGTAATGAGCATTGGTTTGATAACTTTCAGTGTGTAGGGGACCTATAAGGAAGCTGGGGAGGGATTGTGCAAAAAGGCATGTAGCACTAGAACAAGGGGCAATGATGTTAAACTAGAGAAGGGTAGGTTTAGACTGGACTTTAGGAAGAAGCTCTTTAATATGAGGGTGGTGGGACACTGGAAGAGGCAGTGGAGGCCCCATCCCTGAAGACATTCAAGATCAGGTTTGATGGGGTTTTGAGCAACCCGATCTAGTTGAATATGTCCCTGCTTAGTGTGGTGGGGTTGGACTAGATGACTTCTAAAGGTCGCTTTCAGTCAGTACATACTATGAGTTCAGAATCTCTGGAGAGGTTTATTTTAGACTTAAATCCCATTATTTACCCTGTGGGGTTGTGTGTTAAATGTGGGGTTTAAATACCTGCAGGATGTTAGGAAGTTCAGGATGCTGGGAGAATGATCTGAAATACAGCTGGTGGGGAGCTTAGCCCAGAGAAGGAACATCTTTTATAAAACCATTTGGATAGGGTGTATTTATCCAAGCCCTACAGAGTGTGTGCTTGAAAGCAACTTGGTTTCTTCATCTGGGGGGAGACTGGGTGCCAAGACCTCAGTTCTGTGATCCCAGCCTGCTGCCCAGATCTTCAAAATAGTGCGTGAATAAAAGGAACACTGCTGTGGGTGGTCAGATGGAAAAAAAAAAAAGGGCAGAGGAAGGAAACGCTCAAAAGAAGCAGAAAGGACACTTCCAGTATTTATTTTTCAGTGTTTAAAATATGAGAAGCAGCAAAAATAAAGCTCTGCACCTTATTCTGTGTTGCCACATGTGATTCTGGCAGAAGGAAAGTCTGCAGCAGAGCAGGCTGATGAGCATTTTGCCTTTACCATGTAGGGTGTGTGTCTGATTGCTGTTCTTTATTTATCTCCTCTCATGCCATTCAAAACGTTTTCTTTCATTTCTGAAGTTCCTGGTGGTTTGCTTACAGGGTAGCTGAAAATGATCTCGGGTCTGTGTGTCCCAAATGTCTGCATTCGCTTAGTTGCCACCAACTCGCAGCAGCTTCCAGAGATTTCAGGATTAATGAACTAATGAAAGAACATTGGTCTTTAGCAGGAACTTCTAAGTGGGGACTTCTGTGTAAGAATAGACATGATCAGAGGCTATTTCTGCAGGACTTTAATATTCCACTTAAAGCCAGCTGTTTTTTTTTTTCAATGACCCTGCTGTATAAATGCGTTTAAGGTTGGTTATGGCAGAGAACTTGTGAACGCTTCATGAAGCGCTGGTGAAACAGAACATCCTAAGGTTTTGATCTTTATTTAAAACCCAGAGCGGTTATAAAAAGTCAAGGGCAAAGTAGACAAATGGCATTTTGCCAGCTTGACAAATGTTGTTGTGTTTATCTCTCCTCTTCTGAGATCCCTGCACTTGAAAAATGCTGTTTTAATTTGCCTGTCTGGTGGTCTATGGCTGCAGGAGAAAATGCAAATTGCTTTCTGGATTTGAGAGAAACTGAAATTAGCTTGAGCCATGCCCTAGCTGAAGAGATATTTATTTGAGCCAACTGAAAGTGGCAGTTCTCTAATATTGTTTGCCTTCTGAAAAAAGAAAAAATGCAAACTGTATGGAAAACTTCACAGATTAAAGAACAGTGAAGCAATAAAAACTTATAAAGGAGGACTTATCTAAGCAAATCCTTTGTTTTCTGACTGCGTGCTGTGCTTCCTTTTAGTTGATGTTTGAAATGACACCCATTATTTCAGCTGCACCACCACCAGCAAGCCTGCCACATTTTCTGAAGGTTGTGCAAGGTGATGCTGGATGCAAGAAGCTGTTAACTGAAAGTTAAAGATGTCACATCAAAGCTCTCAAATAGCAGAAAAGCAACAGCCTTAATGGTCTCACCATCCTAACGCTCCTTTCTTTTGGCAGGTAAATGATGGCAGTCTGGAATCTTGGAATGTTCTCTTTTTTTTTAAAACATCAGGAATATCTTGTATCTGAGACTGCTGAGGAGGATGTTTTAGGGACCTTTATAGTAAATGGCCATATGTAAAATAGGATAGAGTTGAAAGGCTGCCATAGAAGGCGGCCATGGCTAAGGGAGCTTCAGTGTAAGATTGTTTTGTTTGGAAAAGACATTTAAGATCATTAAGTGCAACCATTCTCTACCCCTACCAAGCCTAGTGTTAAACCATGTCCCTCAGCACCACATCTCTGTATCTTTGAAACACCTGCAGGGATGGGGATTCCACCACCTCCCTGGGGAGCCTGTTCCAGTGTTTGAGAACCCTTTCAGGAAAGAAGTTTGTTCTAGCATCCAACCTAAACCTCTTCTGGTGCAACTTGAGGCCATTTCGTCTTGTCCTGTCACTTGTTATTAGGGTGAAGAGAGCAGTCCACACCTTGCTCCAGCCACCTGAATGTAGTTGCATTTATACTTCCAGTTAATATGAGCATACTGTAGAACATATTTACTTACTAAGCGTAACATGAACAAAAGTCTTGCAATACAGGTGTCAGAGATATTTGGAATCTGGTTTGGATTTAGTAAGGATGGATTCTTCTGTCATATTGCCACCAGGACTCTGTCTTCATAAAGCCTCTTAAACCCACTCCCCATGCCCCCAGAATATTTCTTAAAATAATGTCCTTGGCTGTATCAAAAGGAGTGTGACCAGCAGGATGAGGGAGGTGATTCTGCCCCTCCGCTCTGCTCTCAGGAGACCCTGCCTGGAGCCCCGTGTCCAGTTCTGGTGCCCCTAGCATAAGTGGGACATTGAAATGCTGGAGTGGGTCTGGAGGAGGGCCACAAAGCCTGACTGGAGCACATCCTCAGTGGGGACAGGCTGAGACAGTTGAGGCTGTTCAGCCTGGAGAACAGAAGGCTTTGGGGAGACCTTATAGCAGCCTTCCAGTACCTGAAGGAGGCCTACAAGAAAGCTGGGAAGGGACTTTGTACAAGGGCTTGTTGTGATAGGGTGAGAAGGAATGAATTTAAGCTTGGAGAGTAGAATTAGGCTAGATATTGGGAAGGAGTTCTTTACAATGAGAGTGGTGAGACCAGGCCAGATTGGATGAGGCTTTGAGCATGCTGCTCTAGTGGAGGGTGTCCCTGCCCATGGCAGCAGGGTTGGAACTAGATGATCTTTGAGGTCTATTGCAACCTAAACCATTCTATGAATCTATAAACCTATGAATTACCTTATTTATTCATTGTTCCTATAAACCTAGTGAACCACTGAATGATGTGAGTTGTTTCCTCTGCAGACAGATAATTGCAGGAGGGAGAGGAAATGGAGCAGTGTAAAGTATAAAATCTTAAATAGTTTATAGAAGTACCTACTTCTGCTTACTGGGAACTTATGTAATTTTTTTTTTTTTTTAAAAGAATAAAAACATCTTAGCCTCTTATCATAGAAAAGACTTCTAAGATCATCAAGTCCAACTGTCAGGCTAACACCACCACAGCCATTAAACCATGTCCCAGAATGCCATGTCCACATGTTTCTTGAACACCTCCAGGGATGGGGACTCCATTACCTCTCTAGGGAGCCTGTTCCAGTGCCTGACCACTCTGTCAGTGAAGAAATTTTTCTTACTATCTGACCTAACCCTCCTCTGGCACAATTTCAGGCCATTTTTCTCTTGTTCTGTCACCTGATACTAGGCAATCACCTAGTAACCAATTACCACCTGGTTACAACATTATTAGTAATAAATAATTTCATATTGCTTTTGAAGCTACCTTGTATTTAGAAATAAAATTTTCTCTGTTCTTTACATCTATCTGTGTCTCATTTTCACTACAAATAACCAGGGGATGCTAACAAGGTTGCATGTATAGTTCCATAGTTGCTTTTCTCTGTGGCAGATTAGCAGTCCTTTTCTGACATGGCAAAATGCAGTATTTTTGTATTCCCAGAGCACAAGTCATAGTCTCTAACAATCCTGAAGGCCAGGCTTTCCTTTTTGTCTCTGTGCTAGATTTGGGCTTAGATTCTCCACAAGCTAAGTAGGAGTTCCACATTTGTAGACCTTCAGGCTTCAAAAAAAAACCCAAACTCTGGACTAAGAATACTCTTTAGGATTCTCTCTGTGTTTCTGCTTTGAGGGTTCAGTAGACAGAGTGCTCTGTCAAGGGTATTCCTGAGTTTTCCCAGGTCTGTGCATTTGCCCCCCCTCACATGCAGTAGATACCCTGACTATTTTGGGAGAAGCTTTTTTAGTGACCAGTACAATTTTTCCAAATAATTAATTCCAAACTGCATTAAGCCATACCAGAGGAAAGCCTCTGTAATTCTGAACAGGGAAGAGGGTCTTTTAAAATGTTTCATTATCTATCTTAAATTATCTTAATCAGTGTTGTGTGTGGGTTTTTTAATATCCCTGCATTTACCCACCTAAAATTGACAGAGGGTAGTGGTTGTATCAGCTGTGGCAGGGAACTATTTTGCCTTTCACAGACCAGCTCTTCATTACCTACCACCAGTTATTGCTGATGGTGTAAACACTTGAAACTTTTGGGTTCTCCTGACAGTATATGCTACTGTGGTCATGATTAAATTTGCAGTCCTGAGGGTTGTCATCAGATAACATCAAGAGAGGGAATTAGTTTTGAAAATGAGATTTTCCCAGTCTTAGTAGGGCCTGAGAGGAGATAAGGAAATTAGGTGATGAAAGTTTAGGTAGAAAGGAGAGTGAGTTTGTTCTCAGAGTGAGTGGAACTTGGAAATCAGTTAATGCTGAAAGTTGCTTTGGGGCTGAAAGTTATGGTTAGGCTAGTCAGAAAAAGCACAGACATGACTTTCTTGCTCATGTTTGTAGGTTTTAAAGCTTTAAAAATCCCTGTACGAATCTTTTGACATCACCAGATGCTTTCTGGGACAATCACAGGCAGTGGCTAGTTCTGAGCTAAATTCAGCTTTTTCTAGAGTAAGTGCTCAAAAATAGCTACCCTTGCTAAATTACAGCTTTCCAGCTGTCAGGTTTTGAGAGCTCCACATGAATTGTCAAAATTCATATGGTCAGTTAATGGCAGCATTAGACCCACCAGTGTCAGAATCTGCAGTGGAATTTCTTTGGTGCTTCTTTACTCCTGGAATCCTTGAAGTTAAGATACTGAGATAATAAATATGTCTCTTCCTTCCCTTCCCTTTCCTCTTTCTGTCATGTTTCCCCTCTTATTCCTGGCTCTAAACTTCTGAGCTTTAAGTACACATTTATTGCTCCTGCTTTGGTGAGAAGCTGTGTTGTGTGTCACTAATCTCTTTTGTATCACTGCATTGGTTTTTCGCTCCTCTCGGTATTCCCATTAGTGTGGTTTGCGGCAATTGGCTTCAGTTACTTTACTGGGAATCTTTGCATCAAATTACATCCCATTTAATAATAGAAAAACAATGTGAAAGCAATGATCCCTCCCACCGTTTTGGTGGGATTACCCAGGAACTTCCACCTTCTGGTTCATTCAGAAATCCTCTTCACTATTTCATACAAAATTCAGAGACCTTAATGGATCCAAAGCTCTCATTTCAGTATTCCTGTCATTGCCAACTTTAAACAGTGTTAGAGCATTTAAATCAGTGTTGTGATAGAGATTTTTTGCATTGTAAGGTCTAAGGAACTGTAATTTGATAGTCTAGAACTGTGATTTTTAAAGAGGACTTTTCAAAATGGACTGAAAGCAGAGGTGCAGGTGTGTGAACTCTCCTGTTAAATTAAGCGATCTGCAATCTCTTGAAATCCCTCTGGGCTGGAATGGAAGGGACACAGACTACTCAGCTGCAGGAGAGCTTGTGTGATTTAATCTATCTGTTGGTTGTGCTGGAGAGTTGTTAACATGGGAAGAGCAGAGAGGAGAGTGAGAGGAAAAAGTAACTGTAAAAGCCCAGTAATGAAGGACAGGAATAAAAGTAACTTCGCCCTCCCTCCATCCCCAGTGAGTGCGACAGAGAGATTCCGAGTGAGAAATCGATGTGCAATTGTTTCTGTGTAAATCTTCCACTGTTTCTAGAAGGCTTGGAATTCCATCATAGACTGATTTCAGTTATAAAGTCAGTTTAAGAGGTATCTGTCTTCTCCCACTTTTGCTACAGGTTCCTCAGCTGTGTGTCTTTAAACCATGGGATTGTAAACCCAAAATTACCCACATGAAAGATTTTAAATGTCTGAGAACAAAATGCTCCCAGAAGTCCAGCCCCCTTATAGCCAGAGCTTACTTCTGCAGGGTATTAGAGCAGCTTGCTGTGAGCCTGTTTTGGGTTTTCTTCTGTTCACTTGTACTCAGTAAATATCAAATTGACTGTTGATGGTTGTCCTGGTTTGAGATATTTTATTCAGTGATCTTCTCAGCTCAGTCTCTGTGCAGTGAGGGCACTTTCTGAAGTTCAGGGCATGGTTGCGCAGACAGTGGCTGCTTCTAGCTGTACTAATGCTGGTGTTTAGAGTTACTGCCAAGGGCTGGGCTGCAGACCAAGGTGACTGCTAAATCTTGTGCCCCACTTTGGGGTGCAGTAAGTAAGAGGTGTGGCTCTGGGGAGGAGCAGACAGGACAGGCGTCTCTGAAGTGACCAATAAGGGATTCCATTACGTATATGTCATATTCAGTACAAAGCTAAGGGATGACAAAAGTCAAGCCTGTTCTTCAGTGGATGGTGTCCAAGGGGGACTCTGTCCATTCCTCCTTTAATCCAAGTCCACGTGTTCCTGAATCCAGTTCCCATCTGCCACTGCTTCCAGTCTGGAATGTTTGCTGCAGCGTCAGTGGTGACAGTGGCTAATTTCCACCAGGGAGGTTGAGTTCAATATTGGATTGTATTTCTTTGTATATATTTCATTTTGTTGTTATTATTTTAATTAAAGAAGGCTTTGTTTTCTTCTCCAACCCATTAGTCTCTCTCCCTTATGACTTTTCCCTTTGGGAAGGGAGAGGGGCTAATAGCATCTGTCACTTGTCATTTAGTGGTCAGTCCAGTCCACACCCTTGACAATGATGTTAACCATCCCTCTTTTGTCAAGCTGACCATTGCAGCTTTGCAAACACAGTCTCTACCTGCCTGAATTTCCACTTAAACCACTATGGTCTGCTAAATCAGGGATACATTCTAAGATTTCAAGCTGGTTTAGTGGTTTGACACACTGAAAGTTTGCAAAATTATTTGGACCTGGGGGGGAAATGTGGAAGATCTCGTACCATGTCTTGTGAGTCCAGAGTGAGTCATGTTATCTGCTCTGGGAACACAGCATTCTATTTCTCAGCTGATCAGGGAACATCTCTGTGTGTATGGAACAAAGTGAGTAAGAAAATAGAGAAAAAAGAGCTCATGCCTTCTGTGCACAGGAAATAGAGCCTGTATCTAGACTTAAGTGACCCTAAAAGCAAAGACAAGGAAACTCGAAAGGCAGCTTCTTAAAATAGCTTCTTATATCTAAAGAGTGTATAAGGATTGGAGTACTGCATCCAGTTCTGGGACCTCCAACACAAGAAGCACATTGAACTGTTGGAAAGGGTCCAGGGGAGGATCACAAAGGTGTTCAGAGGACTGGAACACCCCGCTGTGAGAACAGTCTGAGCAAGCTGGGGCTGTTCAGCCTGGGGGAAAGGCGGCTCAGGGGAGACCTTACAGCAGCAGCCTTCTGACCTGAAGGAGACATACAAGAAAGCTGCGGAGGGACTTTTTACAAGGGCTTGTTGTGATATGAGGAGAGGGCATGGATTGAATCTGTAAGAGGGGAGATTTAGACTGGAGATTAGGAAGACATTCTTTACAGTGAGGATGTTAAGACACTGGGTGCTCCCTCCCTGGAGATGTTCAAGGACAGGTCGGATGAGGCCTTGAGCAGCCTGGTCTAGTGGAAGGTATCCCTGCCCCTGGAACTAGATGATCTTTAAGGTTCCTTCCAACCCAAACCCTTCTGTGATCTATGATTATTTTAAATATCAGCATCTAAACCTATCTTAAGTGTAAAAAGGATGGTGTACTTACTGCAGGACAGTAAACATCTATGGAATTATAATCTCTCTTCAAGCATTTTGGTGTCATGGATTTCTTGTTGATCTATGAAAGCAAAAAACCTGGATAGCAGGGCACTCAGCTACCCATGGTGATATCACTTTGGCTGATACGTGAATATATGGGTCTCTGCAGAAGTTCAGTGAAGTTATGCATGATATAGGCTGAGACCTGAGACCTTTAGCTAGTTTAATAATTAACTTTTTCAATAAAGAGATTTAGAAGATTGATCTCAGTGGTCCTAGACACTAACCTGTCCTGTATGCTTCTCTTCTGGGTCCTGTGCTCATCACTTGTGAGAGGGTCAAAAGGAGATTTGACAGGTCAGTTTCAGACACCTAATACATGCATGCAAAAATCCCCCAAACCACAACTTATTAAACACTTAAGGTGATTTGTTAAGGCTTATCTTGAGGATTGTCTTTTTATTTTTAATTGCAGCAAATTATATTCCTTGAGGGATTTGTATTTTAAGAAGCTAAGCCCTGATTTATTCCCTTCCCCTCCTTTTTTTTTTTTACCTCCCCCGTTCCAGTTTATTCCAGAGTAATCAGTTTTCTTCTGTCAGGTTTTTAGTCAGTCAGGAAGATAAAAGAAGGATTTGATTCTCTTGACAGCTTTTCAGGGACTGAAAACTTGATTTTGTTTTGGTCTCAGTTACCCTTGTGTACCTCCATGTATATTTATACAAGGGGGTGATTTTTAGCCTCTGTTAATGGAAGTCATACCAACTGCATGATGGTAAAATCATGCTACTTCAACATTAGGTGTTAATACTGTGCCACCAGCACCTTCCAGTGTGGAACCGTTTATGCCTTGCTTTGCTGTTGGGATACAACAGGCCAAAGGCACTCCCAGAGTGGGAAACCAAGGTATGAATTAGAGAGGAGACTTTAAAGTGTGTTCCACCTCCTTTCCTCCTCTTTTGTGTCTGGTGTGAGCAGGAGCAAAGCTAATGGGTCTCTGTTCCCCTACCCTCTTTACAGTGGGATTGCAAGTGGAGAGAGAATTGTTCTGCACTTTGAAGTCTTTTCCTTTTGTCATACCATCCCTTTTAACCATCCTTACCCCCAAATTCCCCCAGCTCATGATGGTAAGTGAAGAGCCTAACAGGCTTTTGCAGGAGGCCTGGACAGGTCATCTTTGGTTTAGAGATGAGAAGTGTAGAGAAACTGACCCCCAGAGCTGATTTTGGTTTTTCCAGTTAAAAAAAATGGATGCTTTGATACAGGATGAGATGTTGCACATTCCCCAGACAAATAGTATAACCCCAGGCTTGTGCTGAGCTGGTCTACAGGATTTTCTCCTTCTCTGTAGCATTCTTGTGAGGTCTGATGTCAGGATAGTCCTGCTCCATCCTCACTTGCTGTAATATGAGGAGGGAGCAGGAAGGGAAGACCTTGTGTTCATCTAAGGTGGTGGTGTTGGGAATGCTGAATTGGGAGGATTTCCTGGCCTTTCGTGGGGTTTTTTTGGAAAGAAGAAAGCAAAAAAAAAAGATTTATATGCCTTTTTCCTTGCCACTCCCCATCACTTCTGCCTTGTGCATCCCCAGCCCAGAGGTACAATGTTTCCAGGCTCCTTTTTGAAGATATTTATAAATAAGTTGAGCTCCCTCTGTTTGTTTGTTTGTTTTCCCAGTTGATTTCTTTACTGTAAGTCATTGTACTTCTGCATCATTGATCTGTGCGTGGCAACTGGCATCCAGGGAGGGAAGTTACAAATGGGTTTGGCCCTGTGCAGTGCAAGCACGGAGAAAGGAAATAAAAAAATAGTTTGACAGTAACCCTAGCAGTGACATCTGGGGAGGGAAGCTTGTGAAAGAAAATACAAGTGAGTTTTAACTTGTTTTGAAGCAATAAATTTGCTACATAACTGCTAGGAACTAAAATAGACTAGGGAGGGTAGTGGACAAAGATTTCTCTCCTCTAGCTTCAGCCTGCCCAGGAAAGTTGAGCTTTGCTTTTATAATTACCAGTAGATCAAGGAGTACAAAGACTCTTTAAGTCGCAAGTATTTTTAGCAAGGAGGAAAAGCATTTCAACAGGGCTCCTTCCTCTGTGTTACACTTAGCAGTCACATCACCTTGGTAAGCGTCAAACCAAGTTCACTGTCCTCAGTGTGTAAACTGGGTTTCCCCACACAAAAGTAATGTTATTCTACTTATTCCTACCTGGTGTGGGAAAAGAGAGGATGTACAGCTAGATATTTGCTGCAGTCAGGAATATCTGGCGTGAAAAAAGATTGCTCCCAGCAGGGTGAGGGGCAGCAAATGCCCTGCAATGCCCCGTGTAAGAAGATTAGGTTAATACTGCAGCAGACTTAGCAAAAATTAGAAAGGATAATGCTGCATTAATTCACACAGGTCTAGGTTCTGTAGCACAGTGACAAAACAAAACTAGTTATAGTCTAAAAATATAACCCTGAATAAAACAACTGTTTCCTCCTCTCTTTTTTTTTTTTTTTCTTCCCATTCCTCTCCCCTTCCCCCCCACCATTTCCTGCTTGGGCACCTAAAGTTGGAAACTTCAAGTGGGTTTTGAATGGGATTTTTCTTTTTCTTCCCACCCCCTCTCCTTCTCCTCCATGCCTTCATTTAAATAATAATAATTTTTTAAAAAGCCCAACACCCTGTTTCTGTATCTGTGAGTCAGTCCTGTGGTGCCTATCTGCCTTGTGTCAGGCATGGGGCTGTCTAGGGGGAGCAGAGCACATGCATACTCAAACCCTGATGCAAGCTTTGAAATCGCACCAAGCTCTGTCGTAGCATCAAATGTGCCGGATCACGCTGCGATTCCAGTCACAGCCAGAGCTCTCCTGGCTCCGAGGGGGAAAGTGGTCATGCAGCCTGCAAAGGGGAGAGAGGCCAAACTGCACATTCGTTTGGGTAATTAGGTAAACAGTAAATACAAGAAGTCTGTCTCCTACTCAAACTCCATTGTTTTCTCCTGAAAGTCTATATTTAGATTTGGCAGCCAGATTTATCGCAATAATTGGTGCATTGTTTAAACAAGGCCACTGATGCGTGTGCATGTTTATATCTGCTTAACTGGGTTGCTTATTTGAAGTAAAAATGCTTCCAAAAATATTATGCAGACCTCGTGAAAACTTGTGTAGCCCAGTCCTGAGGCACATGGTCTTTATTAGACAATCGATGCAATTATTCGTGTTCGGGTTTGCAGTATGAAGTCCTGAGGGATTTGTCCATAAAACTGAGGAGATTTGATTACATCTTGATTTTATGTCTCACTGGTATACGAGCATTTCATATGTGTAAAAACCTTTTTATAAGGCACAGATTACAATAAGTCACTAAGTGAAGCCATACTTGTGCTGTCTCATCTATGGGAGTTGGAATTCACGCGCTCATTAATGCAGTCTGGCTTTGAAGGTTGCTGATGTGTTTATAAAGCCCAGCCTGGCTGTGGGTTGTACATTTGGAGCAAATGCTTTTGGCTTGTTGGCAGGTTGGTTTGAAACTTCAAGATACAGTTTAAAAAGTCAGACTTTATTGTTGGCAGCAGTTCTGCGCTACTCAGTGAGGACAGGGCACAGGTTACGAACAGCGCTAGGGTGGTTAAGGTGAAAAAAGCAAATAACAGCTCATTTTCCCTTTTACTGGGGAAGTCAGTATAAACATATAGGCCCTGAGGAACATTTTAATCAGGTAACCTCTTTGGTAATAGTTGCACATCAAGTGAGGGTAGGACAAAAGTGTCTTTACTGAAACTGCTGCCTCCTGTGACCTTAGCTGCAGCTGGGTATTGGCAGGTCACTTCACAGGGCTGGCAATAATTTGTTTTATGGACAATTAGTGGCTTCTTTCTGAGAGCTGGTTTCTTTGTTGGTGTGGTAGCAGCACCCTAAAGAGGCTCATGGAGAACTAGACAAGAGTTTAATAAAAGGCATTTAAGAAATTGTAGAATCATTAAGGTTAGAAAAGACCTTTGAGATCAACAGGTCCAACCATTAACCCAGCACTGCCAATTCAAACAAAAAACCACATCCTTCAGTTCCTCATCTACACATCTCTTAAATTCCTCCAAGGTTGGTGACTCCACCACTTCCCTGGGCAGCATGTTCTAGTGCTTAACCACTCTCAGTGAAGAAATTTTTTTCTTATGTCCAACCTAAACTTCCCCTGTCAAAACTCAAGTCTGTTTGCTCTTGTCCTGTCACTTGTTTGAGAGGAGGGGCCAAACTAAACCTCACTCCAACCTTCTTCCAGGGAGTTGTAGAGGGCAATGAGGTTTCCTCTCAGCTTCCTTTTCTCCAGGCTGAACAGCCCCTGTTCCCCCAACCACTCCTCACAAGACTTGTGCTCTACACTCTTCACCAGCTTCATTGCCCTTCTCTGGACACACTCTAGCACTTCAGTGTCCTCCTTGTAGTGAGGGGCCCAAAACTGAATGAAATATTCGAGGTGTTCCCTCACCAGTGTTGAGCACATGGAGGACGATCACTGCCCTGGTCCTGACAGCCACACTTCTGATCCAGGCCAGAGTGCTATTGCTCTTCTTGGCCACCTGGGCATATCTGGCTCATCTTCAGCCAACCATCGACCAGCACCCCTGGATCCCTTTCTGCTTGGGCAGCTTTCCAGTTGCTCTTCCTCAGGCTGGGAGCATTGCATGGAGTTGTGAAATGTCAACTGGAAAGGAGTTTGCTCAAAGCAGGACCATGTAGTGTGTGGGGTTTTTATTTTATTTTCTTCCTGGTCCTGCTGTTAAAACTTTTGCTTAGTTTCCATTTTTGCAGTGGAAATAATTGAGAGGTTTTTGGGGTTTTTTTTAAGACATTGTTAAATAGTGGTTGTACCCTGGATGTGCATGCTTAAAAATGGGGCTTTCTGTGCTCAATTTAGAGAGAACCAACCTCAAAAACAGGCAGTTCTGTCATCTGGTAAGCTGGTGTTCACACCTCATGAAACAAAAACAAAGTCATTTTGGAGCTTGAAAGGGAAGTAGTCTCTGGTATAGTAATAATGAATGAAAAGACACAGAAGAGATGAAGTGCTTGTGTGGTGGGCTTGGCTCACTGTTAGGTGCAGTTGGTGGTGGACTGGGCTTTGGCCTCTCTGCCCAGCTGACACAGAGTCCTCAGAAGACAGCTTTAATAGCTGAGGACTCTGTCTGGAATGTAATCACTCATGCTTTGTACAAATGCTTTTCTGTGTCCAGTTACTTTTTATCCTGTAGTGAGAAGATGTGTGCATGGGGTTACAAATTTACTCCCTAAATAGTCTCCAGAAAATAAACTCTGTTTACTCCCTCTCTCCTTTCTCTCTTTTCAAAGGTTGACATGTTTTTTCTCCTTTTGGGAGAGCCTCTTTTGTATGTCTTACTGTCAGACATATTGTTCTACAAGAGTGGTGCAACGCCAGCAGAGGTTATCCAGGGAGGTGGTGGAAGCCCCATCCCTGAAGACATTCAAGGTCAGGCTTGATGGGGCTCTGGGCAGCCTGATCTAATTGGAGCTGTCCCTGCTTACTCCAAGAGGGGTGGATTAGAAGACTTTTAAAGGTCCTTTCCAGCCCAAGGCATTGCATGATTCTCTGATTTTAATACTGGCTTGCAAGGGGTTTGACTGAGGTTCTTGGGCTCAGAGTTAGGATGCACAGGTTCATCTCTCAGAGATCAATCACGCAGCATTATCACGAGCAATGTCCTGCATTAGACATCTTTAATCATTCCTTAAATTGCAAACACAAGCAGACTTAGTCAAAGGGGGAGTTCTTGTGCTGTTGCAGTGCTCGCAGGTCACCTTTCCTCATCTTTTGGCTCTGCAGGCTGTTTGTTGCCAGTCGTGAAATCTCTCCCAGCCCTGGCACTGGGGCTGGCAGCTGGTTCAGCCTGACAGAAGGTAGGTCTTCGTTTCAGCGCTTCATCACTGTCCCTGACTTCTGGCTTTTGCACTGATTCAAGACTGTTCCTGGCAGATAACATATGGAGAAAGAACTCTTCTGGTTAGAAGGTCATTCAGATTTAATAACTACTCTTTTCTTTTTTTTTTTTTTTTTCCTCTGCCTCATCTTTTTCCTTCACTTTTGTTTGTTTCTTTTACTACTTTCTTCATGCAGCAAGTAGTCGTTAGTGCTACAGCAACTGGACTTTTACACAGACCCACTTCCCAAGTTGCTGTTAAATGTTTTATTTCCGAATCTTTATCTTTTTGAAATACTGATGTATTTTCATCTATCCACCCTCTGATTTTATTTCTCTCTTTAAGGTTTAATATTAAACTCCTGCATATCACTGATTTATTGTCAGTTGTTGCAATTTAATTTGCTAATACTGGTAAAGCATTCTGGAGGGGCTGTGAGATGGGGGTTAGGCAGGATTTACCCTTCCTAAATTCAATGACTGAAATAATTCTGGACTTGCAAATTCTTCCTTTTTGTTTACTTGTATGACCAGCTCCCAGTGTCCCTCTCTGTGGCTAATGCTTTAAAGCCGTCATGTATGCAGATTCTCTCTACAACTACTTGAAAGAAGGTTGTAGCAAAGTGGGAATTGGTCTCCTCTCCCTAGTTGCCTCCTCAGTCCCATATCTACACAGCTTTCAAATCCGTCCAGGGATGGGGACTCCACCACTTCCTTGGGCAACCTGTTTCTTGCCTCAACAACCCTTCTGGGGAAGAAATTGTTGCTTATGTCCAGCCTAAACCTCCACTGGCACAACTTGAGGCCATTTGCTCTTGTCACTTGTTACTTCAGAAACAGACCAACAACAACACTAAAAGCTGGAACCTTGTATTGTGTGTTATGTTTCAGATGGTACCAAGCCCAACCTGTAATCATGAAGAAATGGATGTCATTGTGGGCATAAGCACTTTATGTAGTCAAAGCATGCCTCAAACAAAGTATGGCCAGCAGATTGAGAGGGGTCATTCTACCCCTCCTACTCTGCTGTGGTGAAACTTCACCTGCAGTACTATGTCCATCTCTGGGGCCCTCAACATAAGAAGGACATGGACCTGATGCAGGGGGTGCAGAGGAGAGCCACAGAGATTATCAGAGGACTGGAACACTCCTGCTATGAGGACAAGCTGAAAGAGTTGGGACTTGTCAGCCTGGAGAAGAGAAGGGAGACCTTATAGTGGCTTTCCAGTACCTGAGAGAGACTGCAGGAAAACTGGAGACAGACTATTTGCAAAGGCTTGTAGAACTAGGTCAAAGGGCAATGGTTTTAAAGTAGACTTAGATTGGACATTAGGAAGAAGGTCTTTACTGTGAGGATGGTGGAACACTAAAACAGTTCTGCAGGGGTGTGTTGGAGGCCCCATCCCTGGAGACATTTACAGTCAGGCTTGATAGGGATCCAAACAACTTGGTCTAGTCAAAGATGCCCTTGCTCACTACATGGCCATGGCCATTGAATTGGATGATCTTTAGAAGTTCCTTCCAACCTAATGCGTTTTTTTTTTCTAGGATGGTCTAGAAAAAGCTATCGATGAGGTAGGTCAGTGCACTTGTTTCTTTTCAGGGTTTCAAGTTTGTGATATGTAGCTCTAACGGGTTTTCTCCCAGCGCGGGCTCCCTCTGTGTGCTGATGACTTCACAGCTCAACACGGTGGTGAGCCCACAGAAGAGCCAGACCTGTGGGAGCAGTTGTGTTGCAGGTGAGGGCTGAGGCTATACCTCCCTTACCAAAACCTTGAAATCTCTACAAATTTCCAAGACCAGTGCCACCCCTCATTACATAAGGACTTCTTTACTGCTAGGACTTGAAGAGTGGCAGGATGTTTACTCCCAGGTTCTACATTTGTTGGCTTGAACCAGTTGTTGAAGCCCTTGGCTGGCTCGGGGTGGCAAGCTCGTGGCTGTGTGTGGGCTCCCTCGGCCGCCGCACGCTCGGCTGGCTCCTCACAGTGTGCTTTTATGGCCCTTGAAACTTGGCACAAGCTGTGTTGTGTTGTCAACAACAACATCAACAACAACAAAAGCTAGCTAGTGAAATTAAAGCCTGGCATCGCTGTGCTACAGGTTTACTCACAACATGTTGAAATGGGATTTTCTTGTGAACTTTTCCTGGCCTCCACCCAAAACCCAGCATCTCATAAATTTGTATTATCTCAATTGACAGGGCTGTAGCAGCTTCACGTGCAGATCACGGGAACAGCATGGGAAAATGAAGCCAGGAAACTTTCAAGTGGGGAGTTTGTATCAGCAGAGAAATTTTAGAAGACGTTTTGCCCCAGAATTAAGAGGGCAGAAATCTTTTCAGCACCTGTCTTCAGGTTCTAGAGCACCGCAAATGCAGAGGTGAGCCAGTCTGCGCCACTGCAGCCTTGCCTTGGAAATGCAGGGCAATGATTGTACAACAGTTACAACATCCATAGAGACTCCAAATCAGGAAAATGAGATGCTCTCTGGCACTTTAATGTGCTGGTATCACCATTTAACTTGTTTATAGATGCATTTCATTCTCAGCATTGAGAGAGCAGCAAATCTTGTTGATTTATCTGGGGCAGGTGAGTGAGATTTTTTCCACCGTCACTGATAATGTGTTGCCAGCTCAAAGCTTGTGAGATAAACATTTGGCAGCTATCACAGAATGGGAGTTGGGAGGTCTCTCTGTAGATCTTCAAGTCCAATTGCCTTCCTAAAGCAGGATCATCCAGAGCAGATTGTCTGGGATCGCAGAGCAGATTGTCTGGGTTCCAGAGAAGGAGGCCCACACCCTCCTGGCAGCCTGCTCCAGGGCTCTGGCTCCCTCACAGGAAAGAAGGTTTTCCTCATGCTGAGATGGAACTTCCTGGGTCCCAGTTTGTGCCTGTTGCCCCTTGTCCTGTCATTGGGCATCACAGTAAAGAGTTTGGTCCCATTCTCTTTCCCGCTACTCTTTAGCTATTAATCAACATCAATCAGGTCTCCCCTCAGCCTTCTGTGCCTCAGGCTTAACAGCCCCGAGTCTCTCAGCCTTTCCTTGTCAGAGAGATGCTCCAAGGCACACAGCATCTTTGTAGCCCTCCATTGGACGCTATTCATTGGTTCCCTGTCTCTTGAACTGGGGAACCTAGAACTGGACTTTGCTTTCAGGAAGCTTTGCTCTCAGGAACTCTGTTTTGGGCTCATGAAGTTATCTGTGTTCCATGCCCATCCCAAACTGCAGCAAGCCTTGCTCTTCCAAATGCAACAGTTTTTAAGGTGCGATTCATTTGTCTCCTCCACAACTTAATGCACTAAATATGAAGTGGTCAAGTAAGTCAGGTGTAGTGGTCTATGCTGAGCCGAGGAGAAGTGATATCCACCTGCAGGAAATATTGCAGGGGGAAACAGATGCTTCTGGGTGATAGGGAGATGGGAAGGGGATGTTAGGTCATTAATTACTTCACCTTGCATAAACAAAACTTAATATTTTGAAAAGTCTCTAATTTAAAGAGAAGGAAAAATCTTTCATCTTCTGTGCTCTTTATTTGGGTCAATTGAAGACTTTTTGGTTTCTGCTTTATTATATTGATTACTCCTCCAGCATGGTGAGCATTGAGCTAGTTTTGAAGGGGAAAAGAGCTAAGGGGAGACAGGCTGCAAACTCAAGGATCTCTGGCTGACTGTATCCCCTCATCTCTGCCTGGAGAGGATGCAGGGCACTGTTTGTTTTTCTTTTCTGTATGTTAAAGAAGTACTTTGGTGGTTGGTAGTTGTGGACTTAATCTGCTCAGAAGTGATGTTGTCTTAACCTGCTGTCCATGACTTCAAAAAGAGGACTTGGTTGAAAACACAAATGTAGTGAATAAATGTTGTGTTTAATTGTGGGGTTTAGTGGCTATGTGGAGTCTGAGGTGGGTGTGTGTGGGGGGGGTGTTTGCTTGGTTTTGTGGGGTTTTTTGCTTGCTTGCTTGGTTTGGTTTTCTTTTTCCCCTTTTTTTTTTTTTTTTCAAACTTTCTTTTCCCCCTCCACATCTTGGCACATATTTTAAAAAATTAGAAGCTGGTAAGTTTGTGCTTGGTCCAGAATGGGTTTTAAATAGAGTGATTCAGTCAGGGGAGGCTTCAATTCATCTCTTTCTTAACCTAAGCTCTGCTAAAGATGAACTACAGTTTTATACGTCTTAGTGCCTTTCCTCAATCGCTAGACAGCTCTCAGCAAGCGAGCATGAAACATTAATTTTTATCATCAGAGACAGGTTCTCCCTCCAGCTGCTTGGCAACCATGCATTTGGCTTTTTTGTGATGTTGCTTTTTTTTAATAATTTTTAATTGGCTGGTAGCATTTATTAAACAACAGGTACTCCGAGGAATCTCTGGAGCTTCACTCGGCAGAGCTGGGTGGAATTTTTTGGAAAGCTGAATGGTGGAGAGAGGACTGCCCACGCCAGAGGCTGTTGCCAAAGAATTCTCTTCATATGCTGGGTGAAAATGCAATGCTGCTTGTGTATGTTTTCTGTGAAGTGTTTTTGTAAAGTTAGGAAAGATTGTTTTCCCAGTCTAAGACTAGAGCTGAAATACAATTGTGTTCTTACAGAGCAAATCTGCATTTTGTGCATAAATTACATAAATATCTAGGAGTAGTGAAAGATCTGCTGTTAAACATGTCAAATGGGATGATTAAATGACTGGATCGTTAGGAAGAAAATAGTAATTTTCTGAAAAGGCAAAATGAATGATTTGACACAATGAGCTGCAAACACGACCAAAAAAAAAACCACCCCACCACCACCTTCTCATGAGGAAAATGTGCTAGCTGAGGATCATGTTTTTAAGCAGTAGGTATTGAAACTGGGAGGCATAAGTGAAAGTATTCCAGATTTTCTCCGGCTAATTCACAAGCTCCTTTCTTCCGCTGAAATTGTTTTACCTGCTGACAGCTGAGTGGGTGGCTCTGTAGGATTTGGGATCTCGCATGAGCGAGATGTTAGCAGTCACTGCTGTAAGCTGATTTCCTTGCGATAGTGAGACCCTGGCAGTGCTGCCCAAGATAAACTGCTGCTCTGGGAGGACTGGAGCTTTCACACGAGTAACTGAGCTGCAGATCAAGGGGAAAGTTCTACATGAATTACTTTCTTGTATGTTGTATGTACACAAGCAATGCTGGAGCCAAGCGAGACCAATTTTAACTCGGCGGCATTGGATTAGTATGGACAAAGAGTTTATCTGGGCATCATTTCTGCTCCTGATGATGTGTATTAAGGAAGAGAGAGTCCAGTTTGACTCCAAGCCCAGGCTGAAATTTTTGAGCTAGCCTTTTAAAGGAGTTGTCTTGTTGTAGACTAAGCAAACTGGTGTATCAGTGATTTCACATCAATAAACATATAAGCCTTGTATGCTTTTTTGGAAGTACTTTGAGGAGAACATTCTACCCTCTGCGGGGTACACTCTGAAATCTCAGCTGTGCAGGCAACTGGAGTAACTGTTTTCTTTGATCAGGAATTGCATTTGTCTGAGCAGTGCTAACATGAAATCAGAAGTTCAGAAGTAGAGACCTTTCTTAACATTATTCAAACTCAAACTAAACTGTGACTTTGATGTTCCTGGGCTCTGTGTCCAGCGCTTGTTGAGGCCTGTCTTCTTCTGTCTTGTTAGTTCCCTACAGAACTTGTGGTCCAACCCCTGGCCACAGCAATAAAAATATTTTTAAGTAGAAGCCAACTCATAACTGGTTTTGCACATTGCTTCACACTGCAATGTAATACATGGTTAATCTTTCTGTGCGTTCCCTTGCTGAAATGGGTGGTCCGGGGAAGTTGGTGATTGATGCAATGCATATTCTATTGGGAGGTAGATGAAATGATCTTTCTGTACAGTCAAGTGTCCCCAGAATGGCGGTGAAAAAGAGAATTAGGATGAGAGCAGCCCTGATGATCATCTCTGTCCTCATGCAAAGCCCAGTGTCTCGCCTAAAGTTTCATTCTGTCCAAAGTGCTGTTGTGCTAAATCCCTGCTTCACAATAACGTTGACGCAGCTGGTGTCATATTATCTGAGTTGAGTCATTCCTGGTGCCATACCAAGTCCTCTGATACAGCAGATAAGTACTTTGAAAATGCTGTTTCAAAGTATGGCTTTTATGAGTGCTCAGATCAGTGGCTGTGTTTCAACAGGAGTTGGAAAGTGTGCTAGAAATGTACAGCAAGCAAATCCAAGGAGGGCTTCAGCTCCTGCACTGTCTTTGTCTTCTGTCCTGGCCTGTCCTTCTGTGCTCCCTACCCAAAAGTAGATGTAGATGTGCTAGTGGAAACTTGAACAAGCGGGGCTTGCAGAGCTAATCAGAAACCTACTTACCTCATATTGTCGGTTTTCTCTGGTGATAGTGTCTTGTGCCATTAAAGCGAGTCGCACAGTTGTCTCTTGCATTTATTTATACTTACTTCTGAAGTTCCACAAACCCTGCTTTACCAGACTGGCTAATTCAAAGCACTGCTGCCACAGTAGTAGTAAAAGCTCGATGAGGAAAAGGAGGATTTGTTGCTGAAAGGAGTGGATAGTCCAGTAACAGCATACCCAGGTGAACTTGGGTTCCCCAATGCTGTGTTTGCCTCAACCTTCAGAAACAAGGACTCCCAGGCCTCTGTGCTTGGTGGAAGGGATCAAAGAGGAGAAAAACCACCAGCAGCGGGTGAGAGTCACATCAGGAATTACTTAAAAGAATTTAACCCATGCAAGTCCATGAGACCAGATGGGCTGCATCAAAGAGTGATCAACAGCCCTTGGGATCAAGAACAGAAGACTTTTTCCTGATTAATTCTGTGCCTTGTTTTCAGGATGGGAACACTTGTATGCTTGCATGTATTCACTGCTCCTCATGCTTCATTGTTGCTCTGGATGGAAATTGCAGTGAGTTCTTGTTTAGGTATGCTTTGTCATTTAGAACTCATGCTCTGAGCAGCATGACTTCCCCAGAGCATGAGAGTCAGCATCATTATTTTTGATGCAGAATTTGTCTGAGCAGATCTTGCATCTGAGATTATTTGTTGTGATTGATGATTTTAGATGGTTGCTCCTGTTGCTTCTACAGATTGGCTTGCTACTGAATAGAGAAATTGTCTTAATCTGATGGAGGTCTTTCATAGAATCATAGAATTGGCTGGGCTGGAAGGGACCTCCAAAGGTCATCTAGTCCAATCCCCCCACAGTCAGCAGGGACATCCTCAACTGGACCAGGTTGCTCAGAGCACCTTTGATCAGAGTCGCTTTGACTAGCTCCATCCCTGTTCAGGCAGCAGTGGTACCCTTTTCCATATATACACATAAGTAAGGAAGTTTTTCTATCTGCAACTGTCAGGAATGTGCTTTGGCTGATGAACGCAGCCTAGCTTAAAGGCGAGATCCCATGGTGGGTCAGTGAAGCTTTATTGGTCTGCCAGACCAGATTATCATTTTATTTAACTAGAGAAGTAGTTTTCATTGTCATTTGATTGCCAAAGGTCTGTCAGCATTTCCATTATAAACCCCCTATTTTCAGGGATTTGAGCAGACTTGAGATTTAAGTGTTCTGGTCTAAAACTTGGCAAGCATGATCTGAGTTCACCAGCGGATATTTTCTTTATGAGATTGTAAAGTACTCAGCTGTTTCTTAAATTGTAGAGAAGGCAAGGGGGGGTTTTGGTGTTTTTTTTTCTTTCCTCTTGGTTAAACAGATAGGGCTATTTTTTCCATCTCACTTATTTCAACTAGATTCGTAAAAATAAAGCCCTATTCTGTTCTTTAAAAAAAGGAATAAAAGGAGGAGGGAGAGAAAAAAAAGGCAAATCTGCCTGCTGTCCTGTTCTGTTTGCCAGAGGATCATGCCTCAAAACCTTTGCTTTGGTCTGTCTTTGGTGAAGTCGACCCACCCTCTCTCTTTCCCTTTTCCCGTCCCCTTTACTTATTTCCCTTCAGTCTATTTACATTCTTACTACATTAAGTTGCAGCTTTTCTTCTCCTTACTCCATTCCTCCCCTTTTTCTTTCCTCTCTGGGGCTCCCAGCACTTGATTCTGATGAATGTACCTATTTTACCTCTCCCTGAAAGGCAGCTCTGAGGTGGTCTTAAGTGATATGATGCACCTGTGGTAAATATGAACTCTAGAAATCATCTTTCTGTTGTATATTACTTTATACTTAACTAATGTATATCATTGCATACTTTATTGCTTAACTGAAGAACAAATGTGCATGACTCTCGGTTGAGTGCTTTCACATTCTTTTTTTCTTTTCCTTTTAAACCAAATCTTTAATGTAGACTGAAAAAAAGTGAAGTGTGATTGGTTCAGAGCACCACTGTGGGTTTTCATGGCTGGGCTCTTTTAGTCATTTCCTGAAAGCTTGGTGCAGAAATATGACAGCGCAGGAAGCAGCAGCAAGCTGAGCAAGGCTTTGTGTGCTGTTAGAAGTTGGCTTGCTGTAGGTGAGGGCACATCCTCCTTGCTGAGATGTAGACATAGCTGGTTCTGGGATTGATGCTCAAGATCTTCAGGAACAGCTTCTGCTGTTTTGCAGTTCACAGCAGTGAGCAGCGTGACTGGGTCTTTAAAAGGGTGAGTGAGGAACTACAGCTCTATGGCCATTAAGCCACAAGGAATGTAAGTTAAGAGCTGAAATTCAAGGGGTGGAAAATGAGCACTTTCAAAAAGCACTATAGCCTCTCTCCCAGGATTTTCAGAAGATCCCTGTCAGAACAAGATGCTGGCAGTGCTGCCTTGAGGGACTACCATTGGTACCACCAAATGAAAAGCAAGAAGGTGAATAAGCAAATGAGTTCTGACCCAGAGAAACCTCTTGGAGCATACAGGTGGCAGACACATCCTCGGCTTCCCTGGAGGATAAGCAAAAGGGAGGGCTCGTGCAGCCTGAAAAGGGAGTGTAGCGATCCAAGTCATGCCAAAAGTTGTGCGAGCGTGGATGCCGCCAGCGCTGATGATCTCCAGGAAGACCCAGCAGAGACACTTTTCCAGGCAAGGACTAGACCGTTTCGGGTTCCCTTCAACCGCTCTCTGTCTGAACCCGTGCCAGACGTTGGGAACGGGAGTGCCAAACCATTTCTGCACACCGTGTGCTCAGCGGGCTCAGAGCAGCAGGGCGATTTCATCCGTGGCATTTTCTCCTCTCTCTCAAGTGGCTTTTCAAAGATAATGAGTCGAAAAGGAGAACCTGGCAGTGAGGCAGTAATGGAAGGGAAGACAGATGATGATCAAATTCATTTGAGCACAGGTAAAGAACTCGTTTACATTTTATTCTCCTTCTGTTTATGTAACAGATGAGCATAGCGAGACATTCTCTAGGAGATAAAACAGTTGAGTAAACTGGCAACTCTTCGGTATTCTATCTTCATTTTTAAAAAGCAACTCAAAAAGGGCCTTTCCTGATAGGGAAGTGGTGTGAGATGTTTTGGTGTGTGCTTAAGAACTTGGAGGTCCCTTTAAAACAAGCATCAGCTTGTGGAAGCAGTAGCATTTCCTTCTCAAATTCATTCTTTCTGTGTGTGTGGTGTATGCAGTCCTGCAGGTGCGGTAGCTTCTGCAGCATTGGAGTGCCCTGATGGAGATAGAAAGCCTGCTACAGAGTAAACAGACTAGTAGGAGAAGAGAGAAATGTAGCTGTCTTCTAAACAGTGTGAAAGACAGTGGAATGGACCTAGTTCTTCATACCAGATTTACCGTTGTGTTGCTAACCAGCTAAATTGATGGCTGCTGTCTGGTAGATGCCAAGGACAGTAGCACTGCAAAGGTTTAGCGAGTTGGCTTTGAGGTCAACAAAGATGCCAATCCAAGATTTTATTTAAACCTACCCTGCTGAGAGCAATGTTCATGAAGCAAAGAAAAAAACGGGGGAAATGTGAGAAATTTGCCTTCTGTTCTCTCAGTCCTCCTTGTAACTTTATAATGGGCTTCCCAGCCTGAACCAGGTAGCTGAGGATGCTTTGAAAATCCCCGCAAGGTTTAAATGTGTAATTAAAACACAAGAAACCTTCCTTTTTTCCCTAAAGCCTCAGCACTTCCCAGAGTCCTCCAGATTATCATATTAAAAACCCATATTAACATCTGGATCCAGTTGAGACTGCTGGACGAGTTGTCAGTATTCCAAAAGCTCTGTGTAGTATCAGTAGAAGTGATAGGACAAAATACTCTGTCTACAGCAGTACTCAGTCTTTCAATCACCGGAGGATGTCTCTGACAGGGACTCACATTGCTTTAAAACACAAACAAATGGCCAAAAAATTAGAAATAACTGTGAAGGTCTGTATCTGTTCAAACCT
The DNA here is from genome assembly GCA_013399055.1 of Ramphastos sulfuratus. Lineage (NCBI taxonomy): Eukaryota > Metazoa > Chordata > Aves > Piciformes > Ramphastidae > Ramphastos > Ramphastos sulfuratus. The sequence continues at coordinate 138,779 of WBNM01005208.1, forward strand.
AGTTACCTACAGTCTCCGATTGGTGTTTTTCCAAGACCTTTCTCAGCTGCGGTTTGGCTTGTTGAATTGCATGGAATACATGAAACAAACAAAGAAGTAGTAGCAGGGCTACTTGGTGATTCTTCCCCTTCACACTGCTCTTGTGACATCCCACATCAAATCCTGTGTCCAGTTCTGGTTGCCCCATCATAAGAAGGACATACAAATGTTGGAGTGAGTCCGGAGGAGGGCCACAAGTGCTTTTTGATAACTGACTTATTTGGGTACTTTGCTTTTACTACTGTGAAGTCAGAGAGAAGGATTATTAATGAGAAGCCACCACTTGGTAAACACTTCATGAGGGTTATGGGACAATGGCAGAGCCTTTTGGTATTTGGAGGGAACAAACCTCTGTCTGAGTCTGCCAAAACTGGTTCTGCGAATAGAGTCACAGTTCAGGAACTGAAAGAAAAACAATTGGACTTGAGATTAAAAGTCAAACTCTCAAGGGAGGAAGTCATAGCTAGAAGTTGTTTGGGGAAACAAAGTTTGATGCAATCATCCACAAAATCACCTGGAGCAGCCAGGTGCTGCTTGGGCTGCTATTGAGGGACCACAGCTTTTGGTAGGATGGACACCTCTGTGGAGTGTTTTTTTCAGCCTTTGACTTCTCAGGGATTTAGCCTCTGATCTTCAAGTAGACAACAATTTAGGTTTAAAGGGAACTAGGTCACCGAGTAAGACATGCTGCTATGTGGCATGTATGGCCACAGGACAACCAGTTGCTTTCCACTGGTTTATTTTATCTTTAGAGGCTGTAAAAGGAGACCTACCTGATAAAAATAGTTTAGAACTTTGTGAGCCTCTGGGGTTTAGATCTGAGGTCTGAGGGACGTCATTTGGAGGCAGAAGGGACAAGAGAATTATACCTGATCTGTCGTGTTTTTCAGCTGCAGGCTTAGATGCTCAGAAGTGATCAATTCTTCTGTTCTTGCAAATTCTACGTGAGTTTAGGTCCATGGAGGGGTCACCAAATTTTCCATGGACAGTTTTTGTTGCTTGGCTGGGCAGAATGTAACTTCCCATGCATGCAGTCCTGTCCTGTCTACTGTTCAGGGAAAAAATCTAAGGAAATTGTTTCTGTTTTCCACTCCAATAGAGGCAGAAGTTGGGAATCCTCAGGCATCTCAAGTCTGTGATAAAAGTGCTTGGGTACTTTACTAGCCAAGCTTGATCAAAAATCTCTCAGGAAACTTCTGTTTGGACAGATGCACAGTGGGAGTGGTGTGCTTTGGAGTTCAGCCAGGAGAATCCAAGGGACTGGTCTCTCTTCTGTCCATGGAGCCAAGCTCTCTACTTCCACCAGCTTGTTTCATTAAAATTATTTCCACTTTTCTCTGCAGATTATCAGCTCTTTAAAGGACAGTCTTTCATCCAGCTCTTGCTTGACCTCTTGTGCTTTGCTTCATCTCTGCACCAGACTCACAGAGGCTGGGTTATCTACATGAGTTCATGTAGCAATTGTTGGAGTTTGCTACTGACCTTTTAAAGCCTAGGGTAAAGCAATTCCCTCTTTCCAGAAATGGTTACCTCTCAGAAGAGAATCAGTTGGGTTTTTGGCAGCTTGAAGAGGGAAGTGGGATATATTTTTAAAAAACAAAAAAATTTAGAAAGGGAAAAAAAAAAAGTCCAACAATCTGAAAAAATATTTTCCACTTGGTCTCACAGTCTAGGAAGCATATTCAGACACTGCTTCATCACTTCTTGGCTGTAGAAATCCCTACTGGTTGAGCTCACTTATCCTCTCTGGTGATGAAAGGATGCTGAACTTCTGGAGAGCTGCCTCTGGCTCTGCCCAGAGCTCTGGCAAGGTGCAAAGAATCCCTGACCCATGAGGCATGCTTTCTGCAGCACCCTGCAGTGCAGGTTAGGAGAAGGAAGAGATATGGTTATTAGAAAAAAAACTTCTCCCAGCAAGAGTGGTCACAGGCATTGGAATGGGCTGCCCAGGGAGGTGGTTGAGTCACCAACCCTGGATGTGTTTAAAAGTCATTTGGATGTGGTGCTTGGAGGGGATATGGTTTAGGGAGAACCTTGTAGAATAGGGATATCAGTTGGACTTGGTGATCCCAAGGGTCTTTTCCAACCTGAATGTTTCTGTGATTCTGTGATCTGGAGTGGGCAGTAGAGCTCTTCCCCAGCATGCTGCAGGGGTCTGCACACAAGAAGCCTGGACTGGGCTTGGGTATGAGTGAAGTGCTTTTGGTGCATACGGGCTGACTTCTAACCCCCTGCTGGAGCTGAGTGTTTCCAACCAGCATTTCCATTAGCTTACACAAAGCTTGAAGGCAAAAGGATTTCTACTCACTCTTAAGCTGTTTATAATTAAAAAAATCTAAGAACATTTTAATTTCTAGAAAAGTGTCAGCTTGGGGAAGGAGAAGTGTTGGAACTGTCATTCTGAGAACCTTGCTGATTGTGAACATGCCATGATTTTGGCAGAAACAAGGAAGGAGTTGTGCAGGCAAAGCCTTGGATCCAAGGGCTGTAGGTGAGCTGGGGTGCCTTTTTTTATTATTGCTGAGTGCTCCCTGTGACCCTTTAACACTGCTGAAAATGGATTTGTGAGAGACTTCTCAGATAACGTTTATTTTGCTGATCCTTCTTATCTGGGTCTCAGGACTGTGAGAGTTTAATTGTAGATTGATGACAAAATAATTCTTCAGCAGAATCAATTACCTATATCTTCCCTGGGTATCGGTTTGGCTTGGGAGGGTGAGTGGAGAGGGTAAACACTGATTTCTTTTATTTAGCTTTCACAGTTGCTCTCTTGTTACAGTTTTTATGAAGACATTTCGGAATTACTTCCTTCTCTCTCTTCACCTGCATAAAGATATGTTTCTTCAGCCTTTTAATTTTGATTTCATGCTTTAATTCATTTTATGGAGTTCTTTGTGCCTAGAGTGAGAGGTAATATTTTATATCCTTCCATGCTTTTCTGGAATTGATTTTGGTTTCTTTATAATTCACTGAAGTTATTCAAACTGTGTGTTCCTTTGATTATCTCTCAGTCTAGGTTAATTAAATTGTGTTTCTTAATAGCTTTCCATATAAACTTACTTAGATTTTTGCACTTGTAATTCAAGTTAAAGTGAGGCAGCTCCGCATTCAGTTCTGCTCATGGATTCCCAAAATACAAAGCTGTTTCTTCCTGAGATGGGAATTTAGTATTTATTAGTCATTAGAGCTGTTTTTCTACTTTCATGTTTTTAAAGCCAAGTTCTCATTTTAGAAATCCTTCTACTGACTCATGTTCCTCCACCCTCATATCTCTCTTGCTCTGAAGTAGTTTATTTTTGGCCGGGTTTTTGTAAGGGAACTTTCACATAATTGAGCTTATTCTGCAATCCATGTGACCATTTAAGTGTAAATATCACTTCCTATACCTTCTGCTACCATCCCTTATGGTCTGGTCCAAGGTGTGGACTTAATGTTGAAGCTCCTTCACCTTTAATTATCAGAACAGATCGATGGGAGCTGCTTATACCTAATCCCTATGTCGCACTCAAATGACTGTAGCTATCTGTAGAGGTCTGACTGTGAAACTAACACCTTGCAGTATGGCAGCAGGCTAACACTATTCAGATGGATATTTAGAAACACAACACAAAATTATTTTATCTGAAGCTGCTAAAATTACACTTACCCGGTTTTAATTACACTTAATGAATGGTGTCTCTAAGCAGGTAGCTGTGTTCATTTCAGCACCGACAGTTTTCATTTCTTTATTCCCCAGACCATTTTGCCTGAATCCCAAAATTCCCATTCAGTGGGATGAATGAGGACATTTATATTTGTGAAAGCTATTTTCTGATTCATGAAATCACAGCGAGTGGCAGAGCCTTGCATTCCAGGTTGTTTTCTGCTGGTTTTGTGGTCTGTATCTGTGGGACTGTGGGGATGTTGTACTGGAGTAGGTTGGCAGCTGATGCATGCAGGAATATCATCTCTAATGGCATTAAGAAGTTATTGTGTGGTAATTAACTGAGGAGAGGGCAGCTGTGTCCCAGAGACATCTCATGTCCTGTGTTCTCTTTGCAGGGAGATACGGTTTTGAAGAGATGCAGCTTGCTTCGAGGCAGCCAAAATTGAAAGTGTGGAGAAAGAGCTCCTGATAAAGCAAAGACTTGAGGTTATGGTTGGAGAAGCCTGTCCTTTGATAGTGGGCCAGACAGGGTCAAAAGGAAGTGGCTGGAGGAGGAAAAACAATCTTTGCTTTCCACAGGAGGAGCTATGTCTGGAGCAGTTGGATTTGGAGTCTTTGGCATAGCTTCATTTTTTGACTGAGCCTCTAAAAAGAGAAACTTCATCTGTGAGAGACAGCAGGGCAGGTCCCCAGGAGGGTAGCAGGTGTTGTTCGCAGTCTAGGGACTGTTTGTGGCATGTCAGCACCTACCTCATAGCCCAGGACAGCAGCTGGTCCTTGCTGTTTCTCTCAAGGGGTAAGGAAGTCCAGGTTTAGGAAATATGACAGTCTGTGTTAGGCTTTGCTCAGAATTCTGTGTTCTTAAAGATGTGCTAAAACACAGCTGTTGGGCTGTGCAGAAAGGAGAACTGCACCCAGTGGTTCAGCTATCCTGGAAGCCTTCCTCCCTGCTAAGCTCACTTAGCACTGGAAACAGGAACCTTAACTCTTGTAGACACCTACATTTACAGCCTGTAGCAAGAGGGTAAGCTCTGCCCTGGTAAAATTCTCTTCAGGCTAAGCTCCCTGGTTTGCATTTCCACAAATGCTGCCCATAATGGATCTTGGCATGAGATGAAAATTGCCTGCATGCTTACACAACGAGCACTTCCTAGGCACGTTGACCCTTTTTTCCTTAAAACAACAAACCCAAAGGAAAGTATTTGGGTTTCAAGTCTTTGGGTTTTTTCCAAATAATGAATGAGGTAGATCTGTAATGCTAACAGTGTGTGATTTAGGACTCAAACCAATGGCATTTCAGAAGTAAACAGGCACGAGGTGATCTCTGTGCCCTTATTTATGCTGTTGCTCTACTACAAACTTCATTGATCACTTGCTTTAATTAACTTGTGTCATCATTTAGCCTTATGCTTTCTGTGCTGTTACTTTCTCTGTGGTAGTTAACTCAAGAGACTCTTTAGACTCCTCTGAAATAAATACTTCATAATCCTGTAAAACATCACTTGTTTAAAGGAAACTGTTTATGTAAACAGCAGGCTAATGCATGAAAGTCTTGACATGTTAGCATTGAAACCAACTGTCCCAGCGTGGTTTTGTTCTTACTGTGAGGAAAGCTGAAGCTAGACATCTGGTGGTTTGTAGGCGAGAGAACTCTTCACAGGTTATGAGACCGCTTCTTTGAGTCAGGTTAAAAAATACTTTGTACACAGAAGGTGAGGGGTAAAAAAAAAAAAAAAAAAAAAATAGAAAAGACTGAAATAGCTGTTTTCTCAAGCTCATGTTTCAGAGAGCAGGCAGTCTCTCTTTGTTCCTTACAGGAGTATGCTGGTCATTGTAATTTGTGAATTTGGTGTAGGAGCATCCTTCTTACAAACCACTTGTTTGAAAACTGCTGCAGAGAGGAGCCAGACTATTGACAGTGGCTTGTGAGAAGAGGTAGTGAGCAAACACACTTCCAGCTCGAATGCATGCATTTCTACCAGCTGTCACCACACATTGCTGTTGATGCTGTCTATAGGTTGGAGACCCGGGTGAAGAGTTCTGTGTTGGTTTAAGTGTTTCTTGTCTTTGTATAAGGTTTGAATTCTATTTCTAGACATTCGTTTATTTTTGCAAAGCTCTTTGAGTTTGTCTTTCCTCTCACCTCATCCAATCTCTCAGTGCAAAAGTACACTGCTGACTCCAGTGACAAGTTGTAAGCAAACCTGCTTACTCATTTTGTGTTTGACTTTAGCTGCTTTTGCATCTTTTATAAGAAACAAGCCACTTTCCTGCATCTGACTACCCCTGACTAAAAATCTTTTGAGATTAATGCATACTTTTGTCATCATAGTATGGTCAGACTTGTACCTACATCTCACTCGTCCTAAGCTTAAGTACTGCAGATTTCTCCTGTTTACATCTGTGAGTTTCAGATGCATTTTCATAGCAAAAATAAAAGTCCTTTAAATGTAGCGACTCTCAAGAGCAGTTTTCCTCTGGTAGTCAGCAACACAGGTGCTTTGGCAGTTGGACTCAATGGTCTTAGAGGTCTTTTCCAACCAAAACAATTCTATGATTCTATTCTATGCTTTGGCAGACCATTTTCATCTATTACTACTTTAAAAAGTCTGCCAAACTTTAAATTCTTGCAGTCTGTCTCCATCTCCTTTGTTCCTCCTGTTAGGCCTGGCTGCACTTTTATGTGAGAAGAGGCTTTGTCAGCACCACTGCTCCAGGTAGTGCCACTGAACAAGCTGCATATGGGGGGAAGAAGGTGAATACACAGATCTGAATAGTTCGCAGTTGCCTGCAGTCATCTCCACTCAAGCAGTGCTTTTTTTAATGTTCCTGGTCAAGTTTATTGGCTGTGCAAACACATAAATATCCTGTGTTAGTAACCAGTTCCGCTGTAAGCTTTAGTAAGTGATGAAAATTTGCATACTTGATGTACTAAGTGCTTTCAGGCAGGGGGTGCTGAGTGTGTGGTGTTCAGCAATGGCAGGTGTCTGGCTGCCAGTGTGGTTGGTGGTAGGTTTCCTATCAGCTTGATAAAGTGGTTATGGTCCAAGCCACTAACATCTTGAAATGACAACCCTTGCCTTTATTCACATAGTACCAAGTGATACTGAGACGCACTCTTACTGAAAATTGAATGTTTGGGAAAGGGATGTGAGAGGAAGGGGCAATCATTAAGTCTGCTCTGATGAAGCCATATCACTTGTCTCGATGCTGGTATCTGTGCTTTGTGACTGTGACTTCCACACCAACTTATATGTGTAACTGTTGAGGGAAGATCTGACTCTTATTCGTGATGGCTCAGTGTCAGAGATGACCTGTTGTCAGTAAAAGCCTTTTCATCCAGAAGTCCTGTAGAAGGCATGGGGCACCTAAGGAAGTGTTGAATGCTCTGGCAGGGTGGAAGGTGAGGCCCTGCTATCTTTTGGGGGTTAGGCATTAATAGATTTATGTATCTTTTACTGTCAATACATAATCTGAAGGCAGTGGCTGAGCTAGTCACCCTGGTACTTCAGAAAAGTCAGTGGGGATAGCAGTGTATGTCATGAATAATATAAGGAAGGGGCAAGCCAAGATATGTCAGTAAGAGATGGTGCAACGTTTTCTTTATCTTGGTTTTGCAGAGACAAATCCTGTACATGTCCAAAACCAGTCTATCCGTATCCAATACAGCACTGCTAATGACTTCCTCCTCCCCCCGCACCCTCGCTTCTGCTACAGATAGGTGACTGCTGCAGCCTCTGTTTTAGCCCTGCTAACAAGGTGGCTTTTAGCTGGTTATCCACAGCAGCAGGGAGCTCAAAGCAGGTTGCCACAAAACCTGCCTGAGAAGCTTGTTAGAGTGACAGGTCATTAGCTCCTGCTTAGAGACACTCTATTAGCTGCAAAAGGGGAAAAACTTCTTTCCAGGAAATACATTTTTTCCTTTTCCATTGTGGAGTTTCTTCTGAGCTTTCTGCGACTGCTGCATGGCTATAAACAGAAGTGAAGAGCCTGAAATAGAATTATAAAATGCCACTGGGTTTCTCAGGGGGTGGGGGTGAATTATATATGGAGAGAAGGAGCTTTGAGTTACTTTAGCAAAAGATATGAATGTCTCAAATGTACTAATTGAGAAACTTGTGTTTGTGCAGCAACCAAAACAATTTATCATGTGCATATATAGCATATTGAATGGTGGATGCTGGCTCTGCAGCAGCCTTACTGCACTGTGCAGCATATGTGCCCAGGCTTTTGACACCTTCCTACTCTTACTGTGGAAACTACCATTTCTAACTCTTGTATATCTCTGAAAGAGGATTTTTCTCCTGCTGAGGCAAAAGTCTGCAGATGAGAAGGAAATAGTCTTGTGTGGGATGGACCCAGCTGAGGCATGACTGTATTTGATTTGCATAGAATCATACAATGGTCTGGGTTGGAAGGAGCTTTTAAAGGTCATCTAGTTCAATGCCCCCGCAGTGAGCAGGAACATCTTCAGCTAGAGCAGGTTGCTCAGAGCTCCTCCCAACCTGACCTGGGATGCTTCCAGTGATAGGACATCTGCCATCTCTCTGGGTAACTTGTTCCTGTGTCCCACCACCCTGGTTGTCAAATGATTGTGGTTGATGAGGAGTCACATTCAGAAGGATGTTTTAGTGGTGAAATCACAGGCGGTTGTGTTATGTGTGAACTTACACATGTGAACTTAAGGAGACTTGTGCTGAGAAATGGAAGCTGTAGAATGCAAGGGAAGGAAAACATCCTTGCTGACTCATATGGTTCTGAATCACCAACTATGTGGAGGGGAAAAAAAGTGACAGAGCCTCATCAGTTATCATCAGTGGTCACTGTGGGTCCTTTCTGACTGAAATATTCTGTGTTTCATCAGACTCCCTCCCTGCCCCCAGCATGCCCAGGCTGAATTGAAAACACATACACCAATCTCCGCTCTGAATAACTTTTGCATGGCTATATAATTTCAAAGAGAAATGCTTTCAGGGTGATGATTGGTTTCGTCTACATCTGTAATGTCTCATTCATCTTTGGGTACCCAACAGCCTTCCTTTTGTTTATTCAGAGTTGAGCAAACATGAAGCTGTGAATGTGCTTTTCAGTGATCAGTGTAAGTCAATGTGAAAAATGGAGATTATAAAATACACACATACACACATGCATTTAGCAAGGTTTGCTGGAGTGATTGCCCTGAAACCTAGAGCTTGATTCCTCTTGTGTGCAGAGAATCTGCAAGCAGACAGTCATAGCCCAGGGACAGTGAAGTGTGGTCACTGATGGATAAAATAAAATTCAAGTCTGTCTGCATTTTAATGGATTTTAATCTCTTGAGAAAATCTCTTTTCCTTTTTTTTTTTTTCCCTTTGTTTTCTTCTCCTTTTTCTTTCTTTTTTTTTTTTTTTCATTCTCATGTCTGATATTGCTTCAGGGCCAGCAAAAGTAGTCCCAGGTACCAAGACATCACTGTCAGTTCTTGCTCTGTTAAAAGAAAAGGTAAGGGATGTGCACAATGATCGTCAGTCATGGGGAGCAGAACAAACAGTGCTGGTCTGTAGATGTTGCAAGGAAAGCAGAGCTTGAAGCTTTTGGCAGACAATGTAGTAAGGAGGAAATGAACAAGATGCCATGCATGGTTTTTGTCGCCAGGGATTTACAGAAATAAGTGTGACATCCGTCAGGGTTGGAGGGTAGGCTGCTGTCCTGCTCTAATGACGTGGAAGCAGCATGGCCTGCCTTGCACTGGAACTCCTGAACAAAAGAAATCCTTCCTTAATCTTCCACTCTTTGGCACTGCCTCTCATCTGTTTGTCATTTGTGCAGTCTGTGACAAGATCTTCATACATATTTTAAATGTTCTTGCTTTGTACTGCTAGCGTGGACCAGCTCTGCCTGATTCACCACTCCCTCCTGCTGCCTCTGCTGCTGCCTCATTCATGCTTTATCAACCTGTGTCATCTGAAACTCGGTTCCCTGTGTGATAATATTGGGTGGAATTTATCCCTCAACCCCTAGAAATAATTTTTTATTCAAGCACACCATTGCAAAGACAGCCAAACAGGGTGTTTTGTGGTAATACTATCACTTAAAAAAAACCCAAAGGTGTGAGCTGATGTAGCAGAGTATGGTTTAAATGCCAAGGTATTCTGTAACAGGCAGAAAATGGAGAAGCCCTATTTTTTTCTCCCACTGTATTTTCTTTTGTTATATCACTAAGTGGATGTTTGTGTCTGTTTATACTCTGATTTCATGTGTGTTTTGAAATCTCATTGTACTCAGTGGTGGAAAATTGGCTGCTTAAGTAAAGGCATGTTAAGGACAGCTATCTACAGTAGCTGGAAGGAAATGCTTCTCAAACATATTGTCCAAGTTGGTTCTGGTTAATAGTCTCTTGGGTATGTGAACTTTCCTTACCTTCTCCACCCACCTTCTGACAGCAAGTGGAATTCTTAGCATTTTAAATTTAAAAAATAATTAATTAATAAAGATCTGTGCTGTCTTTGCAAATTGTTTCCCAAGAGGAGAGAAATGGATTTCGGTAATAACTCTTAAAATCACTCGTGTGGGTTGATTATTCCTGCTGTGGAGAGTGGAACCCCACAAAACAGCAGCGTAAAGCAAATTTCTTCGAACTGGGTGAAAATTATTGTATTTACATCTACATTCCCATCTCTTTTTCCCCTCAGTCTGGTTGGATTTACTGTTACCAAATGCAGTTGCACCGTGGGACTGCTAATTAGATGTTATCAGGCCTCTTCCTGCAAGGTTGTGACCTAGAAATTTCTGTTTAGCATCGCTGTAGGAAAGACATTTTCTCCTCACTGATTACTGGCTTAATTTGTTCTCCTTCTAGAATTTTGGAGCTGAGCACCTGTAGCTTTACTCTCCTGATATGAGAGGGCTTGAATGTTCTGCGCAGGCTTCCTGATGCCACTTTGCATAGTACATGGCAGGGAAATCATTTGGGAGCAAGCAAGTGAATGTTTGCATGTGGAGGATTTGTCACATCACTACTGAGTATCAGATAAATCAGCTAGAAAGCAGCAGAATGAGTAACGAAAGATTTGGTCCTCACAAGCTCTATGTTTTGCAGGTTTGAGGTAAGGTGGCAGGTGTAAAGAGGTGAAATAAGAGGTGGCATGAAGCTTTAGGAGGACAGATTAAGACTGGCTATTAGAAAGAAATTCTTTATAGTAAGGGTTGTGAGACACTGGAATAGGTTGCCCAGGAAGGCTGGATGAGGCCTTGAGCAACCAAGTCTTAGTGGAAGGTGTCCCTGCCTGTGGCAGGGGAGTTGGAACTGGATGATCTTAAAGGTCTCTTTCAACCCAAACCATTCTGTGAACCCATGAAAACTAAGTAGGTGTAGGCTCTGAGGTGGAGGGTATTTGGGGTGAGGATGTGCCTTTGTTCGTCATAGCCTGACTTACTGGGGAGAGAAGGAAACATTAAGCAGAGGGAAAACCCAGTTGAAGAATACCTGAAATACTGCACCTGAGCTAAAGATCCTTTTAATTAGGTAGCCCATCATCAAAGGATATATTAATCATGCCTACTTGGTTCTGCCAAAAGCATAGCAAACCTGCTTCACCTGTTTTGGTGGTATCTGGGGAACCTTGATCTCAGCATGGCTAAGGTGACCAAACTGAGCTGGCCGCTAAGAATGCATTTGCTCGACACAGCATTAGCTCAGCACTTGCCCTGTCACTGTTAATTGTACTCAGATTGCCCCTTACTTCTACAGTTAGTTTCTTCCAACATCATGCCAGAGTCAGCAACAAATACCCTGAAATTTCAGAACTGAGCTTTGGTTTGCAAATATTGATGTCAGAGCACTTTGCTCTCCTCATTGCTGCATGAGTCAGGAGGTTCCCGAGCCTTCATGTGAACCAGCAACTCACTGTCCTGCCTTCACCAAACTGGTAGTGACCTCCTTATACATAACCGAAGTGGAGTTTTCTCCCAAAGCCAGCTTTCCCCTCACCAAAAGCAAGTAAATTACAAAAGGAAACTAACCTCATGTAACCTTCAACTAAGGATTAAAGGGCAGTGCTGATGAAAGTAGGTCGTTACCTTGCTGTACTGGAATAAGTGTGAGATTCAGATCATTTGCAGTAAGACATCTCTTTGCATAAATCTAAACATGGCTCAAAATCCCCATTGTATGCAGGGTGATGTTGCTTTCCTCTAAGGTTTTGTGTCTGAACTATCTTGAAAGGATGAAATGAAAGAGCTCTAGTCCTTTGTACGTTTGTGTTGTATTGCTACGAGGGCTTTTCAGGGAGAAAAATGGGATGAGGAGCATTGCAGTGCTTTTGTGTGGGGTTTTGTTTTTAAGTAGGTCAAATCAAAGAATTGGTATGTGTTAGCTGGTTCCAGGTTTTTCTGAAAACATCTTGAAGATGCCAGAAGGAAGCAAAGCAGGTCTTTTTAGATAGCACGGGGAGCACTGGAGGGCTTCTTTTACATTACATTTGAATCCCTTCAGGTGGTCCCTTCCTAAGTCATTTGTTTGCAGTGGTTTAAATAAGACAGCTAAGCTCAGCCTGCATGCCTGACTGACCTGGATAATATGCCAACAAATTGCACAGCACTGTAGTAGATTTTAGCATCCTGTGAACTCTTTAACAAGGGAAATAAGTTCCTCTGAGACATCAGCATTGGTTGGAACTCCAATATCCTCTTTTCCCAGAAGTCTGCTGAGGTAAAAAAGCCAACCTAAAAGGAGCCCCTACTCACTCATGTATGCTCAAGCTTCAAGAAACATTCATCTTGAAAGCAGCTAAAGGGAACAGCAACAACAGGTGGTGCAGTGATGGCAGGGCAACTGAGTGTTTAAAACTCCTACCTGCGGCACAGGATCACAGGACAGCTTTGTGATGATTTTTGGTTTTTTTAATTACTCATTCTTTATTTTTTCCTTTCTTCTTCTCCTCTGTCACCATGAAAATCACCATGCACAGGGAGGGTTGTTTTTCTGAGGGCACAAAGACTATGTTTCTTTAGAGGTAGGTTTAAGGTGGGGGGGAATTTGTCAGTCTTGGTCTGAGAAGTTAAGTTTATGAGTTGAAACTGTTCAGATCAGTCACAATGCATATATCAATCAGTTTTCTTGAAGGAAAGCCAAAGATTAAAGCTTCTGGAAGAAATAGCCTGCATGGTGTAATTCAAGCTGCACATGAGAGCCTGAAAGATGGTGTGTGTGTGTTTAGCAGTTGTTCAACTTGTACCTTTTGTGGCCACTATGTCATCACCTTGTCTGTTTCTATGGCTTGTTCTTGTCTCTGCAGAAATGCTTCTCTACCTTCACTCTTCCCATGTTTCCTTTCTTTGCAGAAGAAAGCAGAAGGGTCTTGCTCTCTTGAAGCCAGTCAGTGACAGATGAATATCAGGTGGATGGTATCAGACTGCTGGAGTAAGTCTAAAGGAGGGCCATGAAGATGTTCAAAGGGCTGAAGCACCTCCATAATGGGGACAGGCTGAGGGAGTTGGGGCTGTTCAGCCTGGAGAAAAGATGGCTCCAAGGTGACCTTATAGCAGCCTTCCAGTACCTGAAGGGGGCCTGCAAGAAAGCCAGGAAGGGACTTTTTACAAGGGCTTGTAGTGATAGAACAAAAGGGAATAGCTCGAAGCTTGAGGAGGGCAGATTAGACTGGATATTAGAAAGAAATTCTTTACAGTGAGGGTGGTGAGACACCGGAACAGCTTGCCCAGAGAGGTCATGGATGCCTCTTCCTTGAAGGTGTTCAAGGCTAGGTTGGATGAGGCCTTGAGCAATCTGATCTAGTGGAAGGTGTCCCAGTCCATGGCAGGGGGGTTGGAAATAGGTGATCTTTTAAGGTCACTTCCAACCTAAAGCATTCTGTGATTCTAGGATGCCTCATTGAGGGGGTGAAGCCATCTGTTAACTTTTGGTTATGGTGCTTTTGCCACGCTCTGTGCTTGTGGTAGACGTGTGTTTTAGCTTTGACCACGAGTACACTAGTAGATTTTTATCTTTTTGTACAGGAACTGAGCAACATTTGCTTTTAAATTGTTTTGGTTGTTGTTTTTTTTTTTTTCTCACAACTGCCTTGAGCCAAGGTCCTTTTAAAGTTCAGAATGCTTTTCCTCTAGTCTTCTTCCTGCACTGCTGCAAAGAAAGAATTAAGAGGGAACAGCCCAGGCTGTAAGGTGGAGATTGGGTTGGTGAGAGCAAGCATTACAGAGAAAAGAACGGAGGGAAGGGTATAGAGGGTGGTAAGAAAAGGACCATGAATAAATTTATAGGAGAGGCTACTTTTTTTTTTTTTTTCCTCCCCCCTCCTAATAATAATGAACTTTTCTGCTATTCTCCATTTCCCACTGCTTAAACCTCTCATGAAATCCTCTTCTAGCTTTGGGGAGAAGTGTCACTTGAGAATCTTCTCAGAACTTGGCAGCTATGTAATAGGGCATTGTAATCTTTTATAATCCTCTCTACAGGTTTATAATAACCATTTCTGTTTTGAGATTCCAAAGTGTTTTGTAGGCCAAGTGGGAATTTAATTGTGAGAGAAAAATGTACTTAATATTCAGGAGCAAAGATGAGTGGTCCTGGGCAGGGAACAAGGACTGAATGAGAAGGAAGACCTGCTTAGTATTGTAGGAAGGGTCACAGCTATGGCTTTGAGCAGCTGCAGGTGATGTGAAGTCTTGGGTATCCTGGGAACCTTTTTTTTTATTATTTATTTAATTTTTTTACACACAGAGAGCGGCTTCTGTTGTGGTGATGATGTTGTGAGATATATAAGGCTGCACAATGAGCAGCTTGTTTGTAGGCACACACAGAAGGCTGGGCTGAGCATGAAGCACACCTGCATGTCCTGTGAGGTCCCCACCTTGATTGGGTTGTGTTGTGTAGTTCCACTTGTTGAGCTGTGAAGCGTGCAGATGATTGCATGATCCAAGGTTGCTGGCACCAATACACCTGAGAAGGTGCTGATGTCTCCCCACAGACACATTTTTCAGGCTTGCTCTCACAAACCTGGCTGGGTGCAGACCATGAGAACAGCAGACAGATGGAGAGCTGCAGCTGAGGGAAGTGAGGATCTATTACCCTTTATAAGTTTAGCAATGGGCTGTGCGCTACATAAGAGGCTTAGAGGAGCTCAGCAGTGTTCAAGTTAATTGGCAACTTTAAACTGCTATTAAGAGCTCCCACACCTTTTGCTCAGAGAAGCTGCACAGTGACAGGGAGCTGGTGCAACTTCCTGCTTTCTAATCAGAATTACCCTGCCAGGCCAATTTTAGCTTTAGGCCTTATTTTCACTTTTAGCTCCTTAGCTCTCATTTTAGGACTTTGGAAGAAAGCTGGAGACTGTTGGCACACTCAGCAGCTGCTCACTAAATTACTCATAAGATTTTAAGACTAGAGGTGGTTTTGGTTTTGTTTTTTTGTTTTTGTTTTTTTTTTTTTTTTGGGGTTTTTTTTTTTGGGGGTTTTTTTGGGGGTTGGGGGGGTTTTTTTTTTTTTTTTTTTTTTGTGGTTTTTTTCTTTGTGGGTTTTTTTGGGGGTTGGTGGGGTTTTTTTTGTTTGTTTTGTTTTCTTGGAACCACTCCACAATTTTCTCCTTTGGAGAAGAAAATCTTGGTGAAACTGCTCAGATGGTTGTGGCCTAACTGAATTTGTGCTCTTGAGCTTCCACAGGGTACATGGGTACCAGGGAACGCTGAGACCTTTTAGCAGATACTAGGGGCTGAGGGTGGTAGATGTGTTAGCAGACCTTGGGGAGGGTTTGAGTTTTGAATTACAGAATCATGGAATATCTGGTTGGAAGAGGCCTTCAAGATTATGTGATTCTGTGATTCTCTAATTGCACATGTTATGGGGAAATAAGAGGGAAAATAAGGAGCAAAAAGTCTCTGGATGCATTCAAAACCCATCTACACGTGTTCCTGGACAGTTTACTCTGGGTGATCCTGCTCTTGCAGGGAGTTGGACTAGATGATCTGCAGAGGCCCTTTGAACCCCCACCATTCTGTGATTCTGTGAAATCTCGGCTGCTCTCTCCTGCAGTCTCAGCCTTGGTGTGAAAATGACTTGAGTTTTTAATAGGCAAAGTGGCAGTGTTGCAAGCCTAGGGCAGATGTACTGAGTCAGGACCAAGTTAAATTGGCAGAGCTGTCTGGGAGCTCAGCTGGGAAGTCAGCCTGCTCTGCCTTGCTTGCTGCTGGCCGTCGTCTTGTACAAACAAGTCAGATCTCTCCTAGGGAAAGAGTGAAAGGGTGGGAATGATGTCACCAACTGAGAGGAGAGGCAGCATAGCTCATCCTGGGAGATGCCAGGATCCTTGAACAGCAGCATTCTGTATTTTTTGTCTCCTGCTGTCTGCACTGGAGATAGCCCTTGGCTGCCTGTTAGGTATTCACTCATCTCATGGCTTAACCCTTCCCACATTAAAATGGCTTCTTACATTTTCTTTTAAGTGGAAAATTTGTTAGAAATTTAAGAATCTGGCTGGTAGCTGTGATAGTGGACAAAAGGTAGAGCTTGAAGGTTAGTCCTACATTCTCTGCGTGGAGGTGAGACAGCTGCATGTGGGAAATTCAGAGCAGAAAGGCGACCGTTCTCCCACCTCATCACACATCTCACCAAAGCATTCCAGCAACTGGTGGCAAAAAGCTGTGCCCTTACCCTTTTGCAGAAGAGGTCCACACTCCTCATTCAGAGGAGGGGAAAACATCAAAGCCTTACCCATAAGCAGCGAGCAGCAGTTACCTTCAGACTTCTTATCACTACATTTTAAGAGATTCCACCTCCCAGAGTTGGCACACCGGTGGTAAGAAATGGCAGCAGACAGAATAAATACAAAAATTGTCATGGTGATATTTCTTTGAGGGCAGAGTGCGTGAAAACTGCCCCTGTCTGGATAGCTTTCATGTGAATCTGACTGTGGCTTACAAGGTCCTCCACTGGGATAATGGAAAACCAGTTTTTAGACTGTGCCTGATCACTGCCACTCAATAAAAGAGTGGTGGAAAGTTAACAGGGTATATTGGCAAGATTGGCCTGTGCTAGAAAAATGAAAGATCTTTTGAAGAATTTTGTGTTGCAGTGCCAAATCCATTAGAGTTTGAGAAAGCCATGGTGCTGGTCAGGGCTTCTGCCAGCTTCTAAACTACCAATTTTCACCTACTTAAGCCTTTTATGGCTTTATTCTGTGCAGAATGGATTTTCCAGGTAGCCTTTTGGCTGTAAGTGGTTGGCATGAGAGCTTTAGAGATCTCTGAAGTCTGATGGTTTGTCTAAGCTCCTACTCACGGTATTAGGTTTCCATACAGGATTTGGTGATGGTTGCATGCAGCTGCTGGAAGAGAGCAACTAGATTCAGCTGAATGGAGGAGAGCTAGTTGTTGCATGTGCAACCAAGATTATGCAGTGTGGCTATTAAATGTAACACCAAGAATTCACACAAGATACTTAGCTCTGTAATAACACCCCACACAAATAACCTGCTTCTCATCCCAACGGATCTGCTCGTGCTTTCTCCACCTAAAACAACACCTGCTTCACTAGAGGGATCTGTTGCTGACCACGAAAACGCAGATACCTCTTAAGTGAAAATGGAGCTGTGCCATGGAGTTTAGAGTGCTTGCAAACAGTGCTGTACCTCACAGTAGCTACAAAAAGCTTCCTAGAAAACCTCCAGTCATTGTCCATGTTGTGATTTGAAATCAAATGGCTTTACTTCTGTAATGTCTACTGGTCATATCTCTAAGTGTGTTGTGATTCAGATGATTAATCAATCCTCTGTAGCATGTGAGTCTCTACATCACCACACACGGTGTGTGCTGATAGGACAAGAGGAAACAGCCTGAAGTTGCATCACAGGATGCTTAGGTTGGACTTTGGGAAATACTTCACTGAAAGGGTTGTCAGGCTCTGGAACAGACTGCTCAGGGCAGTGGTGGAGTCACCAGGGATTGGAAAGTAGTGTAGGTACAGTGCTGCAGGACATGGTTTAGTGGTGAACTTGGTAGTACTGGGTTAATGGTTGGACTTGATCTAAAAGGTCTCTGCTAATCAAAATGATGCTGTGATTCTGTGAATTTTCCTTATCATAGTTTACAATTAATCATGAGAGTTTTATGTTCTGTTGGAACAGAATCACAGAATGTTAGGGGCTGGAAGAGACCTCCAAAGATCATCCAGTCCAACCTCCCTGCCAGAGCAGGACCACCAATAAGCAGATCACACTGGATTGTTCCAGGCTAGTCTTGAATATCTTCAGAGAGGGAGATTCCACAACCCCCTGGGCAGCCTGTTCCAGTGAAGGTTGTCCTGATTGTGCTTTTCCTTGCAGACCTTCAGCAACTGACCTCGGTTGTCATCTGCTCTGTGTAACTGTTGAGAGGTAGTGTCTCTCTCTGAGCTGAGCCAGAGTTGCTCCAATGTCTGTGTCTGCTCTCAGGGCTTGGATTCTGTTTTAAATCCAGGTCCTGCAGCCCTTCATCTGAGCATCACACAGCTGGCTGCCATAGCTGCTTATACACATGTGCTGGTTTGAGCTANGCAGCTGCATGTCACACAACTCTGCTGCTGTTTATTTTCACTGCCATTAGTGACTCCTTTTGCAGAAGTCCTGCCTGACTACAAGATGCAGCTTTAAGGGAATGAAATGTGAGGAGACATGGGGTATTTCCCCTTCTGCCATCTCCTTCCCTTCTTCATCAGCTTTGAGAGATTCTGTGTGTTTAGTGAAGGACCTTTAATTGCTGTTTGTCTCTGAAGCTTCAGGTCATTAGTAAGGCTTGTTTCAGCTTCAGGTCAGCTGCTTTCCAAAGGTTCGAACTGATGGTTATTTCAGTTGTGTGCAGCTGGGTAGGCAGGGGTTCTGGCAAGCACTCAGCACTTACCTAAAGTTCTCTGAGTCCTATCTCTATGGTAAATACATAAAACACCATGAAAACATTGACATTGGGCAAGCAGACCTGTTGTCAAAAGGTGTTAGGACTCCTACTAATCTCTCTTCAGAGGAAAAAAAAAAAATCTCCCTCCATACAAACTTGGCCACTACCTTGGTTACTCAGCTGCTTGGCAGCTCCTTACTGGAAATCGTAGGAACAGAGTATGGACCCTAATAAAGTCAATGACAGTTTGGCAGGTACTTCAGAAAGCCCTTGATTTCTCCATAGGAAGAGGGTGGTTTGAAAAAGGAGCCCTGGCACATGCCAGACTTGTTCTTGTCATCACTGGGATTGAGGTTTATGTCTGTGTTTTGTTTTTGTTTTTTTTTTTTTATCAATGGCAGGTAGAGAGTGCTTTTTGGCAGAGACTGGAGGCATGAGTTTAGTTTTCACGTAGTTTGGTTGGCCTAAGCTCTGCTAATTCTGCCCTTTGCACTAGCTCTGGTTGTAGAAGATCTGTTGGGGACTAAATGACACCAGAACACCCGTCATCTCTTGGAAGAAAATATTCTGGCTCTGCCCATTGCCTGCTTTTTGGAAAGCATTCTCCACTTGCAAATGCATTTGCAAGCTGAAGGAAAGAATTGTATGCTTTCAATGGAGGATTCAAAAAGGTTCCCATCTGATAGCAGCACCAGTACTACTCCCTAAATATCATCGAACTGCCATCAGCTTGGGTAAAGAGTTTTACCCTTTCCATGGGGATCAGTTTGGCACTGGCTGCTCCTTCCCTTGCTCCCTGCAACACCTTTTTTTCGGTTGTTTTGTGAGTATGGCATAGCTGTTCCTTTACTCCCCCACCCTCCCTGGTTTTTTTTTTTTTAAACTAAGCTCTGTACTTAAAGAATAATAAGGTACAATTTGTTATTTAGTAGAGAGAAAGGGAGCTTTGTGGATATTTATAACATGCCTAATGGCATTTCAGAGCCCTGAGGAAAAACAACCCTGTCTCCAATCATCCTCAAGCCTGAGCTGTGTCGGATGTGGCAGGCAGGCAGCAATGCTCTTCTGGGTTCAGTAGGGAAGGATGTACCGAGTTGGGGATTTTTTCCAAGCTGTTACTTAACTGGTATTAGCATCTGAAGGCACAGAAGGCGTGACCTTTAATCCTATGTGTAGAATAACTGATCTACTTGCTTGAATGCCTCATTGTCATGTTGCAGAATGGAAAGAATTGCATCAGACCAGAGAAAGAAATCTTCTGTCATCAGAACTTGCACAGTGAGGTGTGTGGCTGCATGAGCCCATCTCACACATGACATCTGCAAACTTGGAGCTTTGAGATCCACCTCCCTGATCTTGCCTCCAACTGCTGTCCAAAGCTGCATTCATCAATGGGTCACCCTCCAAAGCACAACCTTCCTACATGAGCTAATAAGTAGTACAGAACCCTTCCAGTACGTGAAAGGGACCTACAAGAAGCTGGAGAGGGACTTTTCAGAAGGGCTTGTTGTGATAGGATGAGAGGGAATGAATTGAAGCTTGAGGAGGGCAGCTTTAGCCTGGAAATTAGGAAGAAATTCTTTACAGTGAGGGTGGTGAGATACTGGAACCAGTTGACAAGGGAGGTTGTGGATGCCCCCTCCCTGGAGGGGTTCAAGGCCAGGTTGGATGAGGAGGCCTTGAGCAGCCTGGTCTAGTGGAAGGTGCCCCTGCCCGTGACTGTGAGATTGGAACTAGATGATCTTTTAAGGGCCCTTCCAACCCAAAGCATTATATGAATCATAGAATCAGTATGAAAGGACCTCTAAAATCATCGAGTCCAACTGTCAGTCTCAGACCACCATTAAGCCATGTTGTGAAGTGCAAAACATGTATCTCCAAAAGTGCAGAAAAAGTATCTCCAAAGTGAGAAAGGGCAGTCCTGACTTTCGATCTTTACAAAAAGTGCAAGTGGTCTGAGTTACACGTGGACTTTTGGGCAGTTGCTTGCAGAGCAGTTCAAGCAGTGGTGTTAAATGAGTTTTATGAGGCATTAGTGGAAGAGGTTGGTGGGGTTTATTACATTCATGTGAAAAGTTGGAGCCAAGAATGTAAAATGAAAACTGAAGATGAAGAGCACCGAAAAGCAGAACAGGGTTTGTGAAGCGACCAAGTGTATACATGATACTGTGTGAAGTCCCAAAGAGTCTTCAGGCTAAACTGGTAACAAACTTCAGAGTAAGTTTTGAAGTTACAGCTGTTGTGAGAGGCTCTGCAGAGGTCAGCCATGCAGGAGGGCAGGCTGAGAAACCATCTGAATAGGTGGGACAAAGGCACCAAAGCTATGCTGCGGGTTTTGTTGTGGCAAGTGTTCTTATATTCAGCTTTCACCTAGCTTGGGAGGTGGACTTGCAGCATCTGCCTCGGGGAGAGGGCTGAAGCTATGGGACCTTATACATCAGAAAAACAGCTTGCAGCTCCTTTTCTTTGTGAAGAGAGTGCTTGGTCAGGCTGCAGGGGCGGGGGGGGGGGGGGGGCTGTGTCCTGACGTGTTCCAGAGGATACCAATACAGACATGAAATATTAACACGGTGGTGTTTTCTGGTGGCGATTGACAGCTGATGGCAATGTTACTCTGCCAGCAGCCTGGGGAAAGCTGTTCTGACATAGCCAACCCACTTGGCAGCAGAGCCATAGCTGGCCTGCAGTGCCTGATGACTCAGTTAAGTCCTGGAGTTGTTATTGCAGTGGAAGAAGTCGTTCTGTTCTTTAATTCCTTTGTGCAGCCCATGGATCAGTTGGATACAGGCCAAGCCCTGTTGTTAGTAGAAATTATCCTGCGGAAGTCTTTCGGGGCTGGGTGAGTCGTGACTGTAGATTCTGCGCTACAACTAATGGTCCAGAAGGGTTTGGGTTTTTTTGCCATAAGAAAGTCTACCAGCAGTTCATGAGGTAGTTTGCTTGATTATGGCTCAGCCTAGCAGCTGGAGGCACTCTCTCTGCTAGCCCACCCACATGAGCAGGATGCTCACACCTTCATCCTTTTTTTGCCTTTGGTGATTTATTATGTGTTTTCCTAACCCAGAGCCCTCATCTTCACATTTCAGCTGCACACTCATGCTTATAAGCCCATGGCTTCATCCTTCTCAGTCATCTTCTGTCTCTCAGCGTGTTGCTCATAGGTTTGTTTTGCATAGGTGTGGGTAGGGTTCTTGTGCTGCTCTTTGGGAAACCAAGATCTAAGCACAAGCAGCAGTGGCTTTACTTTGCATCAGGTTAGGTTTTCGGTTGGACACCATGGTAAATGATGCAGCCCTAGGCAGCTTGATCTAGTTGGAGATGTCTCTGCTTACCACAGGGGGGTTGGACAAGGTGGCTTTTGAGAGTCCCTTCCAACCTAATGCAATCTGTGAATCTGTAAATAAATGCGAGTCGAAGTTGTGCCAAAAATCTGCCTGGAGGGTTAGTGTCTTTAAGATGGACAAACACATAACTTGTGAGCATCCGTTGTGCTCTGGGAGTTTGAGCAAATGCACTTTTTGCTTCACAGAGGTTGCTGTGGTTTTCCTTAATTGTGCTTTTGCCTAAGTGGAATTTGGGGCTGCTTGGAGACACGCAGTAATGCTTGTCACTATTGGAAGACAAGATTCATTAGGAGAGGTGGGGTGTGGAGTCCAATTCTGAATCTCAGCTGCTTCCCTGTATTATCTCTCCTGGAATCAAAGGAGCAGAGGTGCATTTCAATGTAATTCAGAGCAGCCATGCAGTCTTTTCCGCCGCCCCCCCCGCCCCTTGCTTAAAGGTGTCAGATTTTCTGTTTCTAGCACTCTGCTGATCAAGAAGCTCCTAATGCAACATGATGTCGAAACAGATATTGAAAGCCATCTTTCAAATTAATTCTCCAGCTTTACAAATCAACACTTTCCATGTGGAGGCAAAGTTGCTGGTAAATGCAGGAAAGGTTCGTGACAATGTTGCAGCCTTTTTAGCCATTAGGTGGGATTCGATGTATGCAGGGGTCTGCGAAGGCTGAGGTCGGTTGGAGGGATTCGTTACTCAGTGTTCAAGTTCTGGGCTTGGGCTTGCTCTGGGAAATGTGCTGCGTGTTTGAGGATTCGCTGGCCTCTAGTGGTGAAACTGGGTTGGAGCTCCAAGAAGCGACTGCTTAGCTCTGTGCAGGCACTCGGTTATTAGCATGTGTGCTAAAATGAAGCAAATGCTACAGACCACTTCGGTTTTCAACGCTGGTTTTGCCTCATGGGCTCCCGGAACAGTTGAAGGAGGTCCTGGACTCCTGTGCAGCAAGTCCCTTAATGTTTGCAGTGTCTGTTCTAGGACCCGTAGAGGTAGTCCTGGGACTTCAGGAATCTGCACCTTATACATAGAGAATGGCTGATTTTTAGATCATAGAATCATAGACTGGCTTTTGGGATGGAAGGGGCCTTAAAGGTCATCCAGTCCAACCCTTCTGCAGTCAGCAGGGACATCTGCAACTAGAATAGGTTGCTCAGAGCCCCATCCAGCCTGGCCTTGAACACCTCCCGGGATAAGGCATCTACAGTTTCTCTGGGCAACCTGTGCAAGTGTCTCACCACCCTCACAGCAAAGAATTTCTTCGTAATAGCTAATTTTAATCTACCTTCTTTCAGTTTAAAACCATTACCCTCACCCTATCGCTACATTCCCTGATAAAGAGTCCCTCTCTATCTTCCTTAGAGGCCACTCCACATACTGAAAAGCCACAATAAGATCTCCCTGGAGCCTTCTCTTCTCCAGGCCAAACAACTCCACTCTAAGCCTGTCTTCATAAGCAACGTGTTTCAGTCTCTTTATCATCTTCATGGTCCTCCTCTGAACCTGCTTAAACATGTCCACAGATGCTACTGGTGGGACATTGATTCCCTGTGATCAGTGCAAGTTACATAAAACTAGAGATAAAAATGAAACTTAATGTTACAAGGCAGCTAGAACTTAATCTCAAAGCTTTAGGAAGAGATGACTTGAAACTGCTTACTGAATCAATACAAATGGTGCTACCCATGGCTCTGTTGCTTACATCCTTTTCCCTTGTAGTTCATGTAGCATTTCTGTCTCCTTTAAAGAGATGTTTATGACCTGACTGCACACTTGAATTCTTTGCATGGCCTTCTCCACACCCAGTCTTCCCAAAGCACTGACAAACGTGCCTTACTGTTCCACAGCTTCCTCTGCTTTGGGGCTTGGCTGCATGGCAGTGAACTCTGTCCATGGCACTCACTCACATGCTTTCCTGTCCCAGTCTGGGAGAAAATGTGTTGGAGAGAGGCACAATGTGATATGTAGCTCAAGCTGGAGAGACCTAAGGGGAATTGATTTTAAAATAAGTTTTAAAAGATCTGTGCTGTAAGCCAAACTTGTTGGGGTTTTGTTTTGTTTTGGTTTTGTTGGTGTTTTTTATTATTTGAATTTTCATCACTACAGTGGCTGTGGCTAGATTAAAATGTTGGAAGACTCCTACCTGTCAACAGTTTAATCAAGCAGTTTCCCTACCAGAAGATGCTAATAAGCCCTTATTAATTCAGTGCCCAACCCTTTGAATTCTTCCTTCCTCAAACCTTTTGCTTCCTTTCTCCTTCTTTGGTCTCACAGCTGTGTAGAAGGAGATGTTAAGTTATGGTTGGACTTGATGATCTTAAGGTCTTTCCAGCCAGGCAGTTCTATGAGTCTAAACCTGCATTCCTGGATCCCCATCTTCTTCCCTCTATCTCTAGTCTCAAATAATCCATTTTTAAGATTTAGACTATATTCATATCCCTAGACCTTTTAACTTCTGTTTTGAGAAGGAAGTGGAGGGAGAATTAAGTTTTCTTGAAATCTCTTGGTCTTGTCTTTTGATTATATTTCAGTTTTGGACAAAGACATTTGTAGTCGTCTCGAGTATTGGCATTTTGTAAGTTGTGCTATAGATAAATAAGTATTCACAGTGTACGTTGCATAGTGTTCCACATGGGTGCCTCCCAGGGTTAGCATTTTGTCTCTTAGTAAGCTGAAAGAGACACTGCTAATACAAATTTCAGGTTTGGTTCACATCTACCTGCAGAACAGCAACAGCAAAGGTGGTCACTGACACATGCTAATGGTTTGGGCCTTGTGGTTCTCTGTTCACAGATGTGAAAGGACCACCTACACACAGGCTGTCCTGCGGCCAGTCACCCTACACCGACACCACAACATGGGAGAGGAAATACTGCATCCTGACAGACAGCCAGCTCGTGCTGCTCAACAAAGAGAAAGAGGTGAGAGGAGCTCATCTTGGTCACTCAGAATTTGCCTTTCAGCCTGTATTGGTGAAACAAGAAGCCATCTTTTTTGTCTCATCTTGGTTTTGATCACAAGTTTAGTGAAATGTGTGGAAGAGGGGAGCTATCCTGGATGGGATGGGGCACACAGTTATAATGCAACTGCCACAGATCCTGGTTGCATGGAAGAGGTGACAGCAAACTGTGTGCATCCAAAACTCCCTCCTGGAGTTTTACGGCTTGTGTTTAAGTCTGCCACTACATCTAGCTGGTTATTGCTGCTCTTAACAGCAGTAAAAACCACCACAGCTATGTAAACCTACCTCCTCGCGTCAGTGCAGACATAAAAGTAGGGAAAGTGCAGTAGAAGTAGGGGGAAAGGGGATGGTTTGAGTCTGTGTTGGGAGTGCTGGGCAGAGGAGGTGTGTGCAACCTCCATGCTGTGCTGGCATCCTTGCTGCCAGCACAAGGGAAATGATTTGAGACAGAGGTTTGCCCCCTTTCTTGCTAAATGCAGAAGTAAGATTGCATGCATGGATACTGAGCTACTACAACCATCTTTGCTTTAATTCTGAAATGACTCTCTGTGTGTATGTATATATAACATGTAGTGCTTGGCACTGTGCCTTGCTGTGAAGGTAATGTCAATATGGTAACAGAACAGGTGTGGCTTAGCTGATTAAAACACTGAACAAACAAATGCTGGTAATTCCCTTCTCCTAGACTGTGCCATGATATGTTTTGTCTTGAGGTATTTTATGTCTCCAGACTGTCACGAATCCATGAGCTTTGGAATCATTTGATAATGCTCCGGGGTTGGTTGGTTTGTTTAGTTGTTCTGCTGTAGATTTACCCTGTTTGAAAATAAATATTTCAGGAGGAATTATAAAACAAGAGTGTTTTCAAGCTTCTGAAATGGATTTTGTTACATCTAAATGCCCCTGAATTTGAGTCTAATGCCATGGTTTCCTTCATTTGGAGAGGATCTGACTCGTTGTTTGTTTTCTTAATTCTTCTGAAGCTTCTGTGCACAGGCTGAGAGCAGGAGACCTGTTTCTGGTGTAGCACTAAATATTACTCATCTTCAGCTGTGAACAGGTTTATTTACAAGGGCTGAAACATTTCCTCACATAGAGTGAGTAGGAGGAAATGATTTAGAGGAGGACATGAGTTATTAGAAGGGAACAACATCAATACCAATGCGTAGGAGGGGTGATCAAATGCAGGGAAAATGGAAGGCCCATAGCATGATGTTTGTTTACTATGTAATTCTTTGTCTAGTCTGGCAGGACTGTCACTTAAGGAACTAAAGTACCTACTAAAGAAACTTAAGAACGTGTGAAAAGAGCTCTTAAGACTGGACTCTACCAGCACAGCTGGGCTACAAGGGTGCATCCCATTAAAGAAATGCAACTGCAAACACCATCTCATATCACAATTATCTGGAGGTGGTAATCATGCAGTTATGAGTTCTTAATTTCTCCTGCCACATTCAGTTAAAAGCATTTTGCTGGGAGTGAAATGAGTCTTTTGCCTAGATGCTGAGGAGCAAGTATGGGAAGTTTGATGTATCACTGGTGTATGAAGTCGTTATGTGCTATAAATACACTCTTGTTTTCTGTCAGAAGCTGGAAAAAATCCATATCAGACTATACAGGGCCTGGGTTTGAAGTACAGCAGTTACCCCAAAAAAGTTGACCAGTAGCATCATGGAATTGTCAGGGTTGGAAGGGACCTCAAGGATCATCTAGTTCCACCCCCCCCTGCCACGGACAGGGACACCTCACACTAGACCAGGTTACCCAGAGCCACATCCAGCCTGGCCTTAAAAACCTCCAAGGATGGGGCTTCCACCACATCCCTGGGCAACCTGTTGCAGTGTCTGACCATCCTCATGGTGAAAAACTTCCTAAATCTACCCTCCTCTAGCTTGGATCTATTTCCCCTAGTTTTATTGCTACCTAACACCCTAAAAGGTCCTTCACCAGCTTTCTTGTAGGTCCCCTTCAGATATTGGAAGGCCACGATAAGGTCTCCTCGGAGCCTCCTCTTCTCCAAACTGAACAACCCCAATTCTCTCAGGCTGTCCTCATAGGAGAAGTGCTCCAGCCCTCTGATCGTCCTCTCTTAGAGGAGCCTGTCTGCACTATCACAGTGAGAAAGAAGTTGTTTTGGGAAGTGCTGCATGCAAATGGGCCTAGCAGACGTGCTTTTGGTGCAGGTGTGACTCCACATGTTGAGAATGTAATTTGCTTCAGAAGCAAGTAGCTGCATTTGCCATTCTGATTTTGAAGTAATTTGGGACTACTGTAAGTGAAAGGAAAAAGGGAACTCCTTGCAGAGGAAGCAGTACTCTGTAAGAAAATGTCATTTTAATCTGCCTTTGGAGTCTGTACACAGGGCAATGTACAAACTATTCCTCATAGGAACACAAAACATAGAGGAGTAGAACTGCTAATTAAGAGAGACATGGAGATGATACTCTGGATTTGCACCTTCTTCTAAGTTTTCTTAGAAGTATCCCTTGTAGCTTTCATCAGAAAGAGGAGAGGAGGCAACTCAGGTAAATTGTACTTGGCAAGCCATTCAGAGTCAAAGGAGGCTCTATGAAATGTGATATAGAAAGAACAGTGAACAGAGGCCTACGGCAGCACTGGGGAGAGATGCTAGGGAAAAGCACGACTGAAAAGTATGTAGGAGGGGAATAAAAAACAGCTTTTGGGTGGGACCACAGATACAGTGAGCCTAAGAGCAAAAGACCAGGTGAATGAGGAAGAGGGAGGTTGCTTGAGAAAATTAGAGATTATGTTTAGAGTAAAATTATTGGAAAGGTGATGGTGGAGGAGTTTTGTTTACCTGAAACAAGGTGAAGATGGAGCTGAAGATGGAGAGGTTTTTGCCCTGAATGTGGAAAATGCTGATAGAGTGAATAGGTCAGTATTTCTTTGGGTTGCTGAAGAGGATCTTAGGAACAATGTGAGGGACAGAATGATACCCATCAGTAAGGGGGTGGGGGGAAGAAGAAAGAGATGTTAAGATCAGAGTGTCCTTGCAGCCAAAAGCATCGTCACAAGGCTGGTGTCACTTGAAAACTAAGTCTGAAGCATCTCATTTTACTCTCCATGCATCTGCTTTGTTACTTCATGGCATAAAAAAAACCCAAGAAGCTTAGCTCATGTGAAATTAAAAGGGAGCAGAAATGTTTGATGTTTATTATAGTTTGTAAAATCATTAGGCAAATATGTATGTCAAAGCCAAAAAGTGGGAAAGCATATACAGAATACAAACAGGCAAATGAAAGATGTCTTCATTGTTTCAGACACAATGCTAAGTTTGGTTTCTCCTAGTCCATGCTGTTAAAATACAGCCTTTTGAATTTCACAGATTCTTAAGGCTGAGGGAACAGTACTGAAATTAACAGTGGTAAAAAAACTCCTTTCTTATACCATCCCACCAGTGTGGATAGAGTACATGCAAGAGAGATTTCGTGCTGTGCAGACACCCGAGTGGGTTGGAAAGCGGAAATTTCAAGGTACAACTTCATCCAAAAATATCTGTAATTACTTAAAAATAGTTTGACCGTATCACCTTCTGCAGTGTAGAGAAGTATTAATTACTTGACACCTTGTCAACTTTATCAAATGAAAATAGGTGAGACTGGAGAATGAAAACTGTTAATGAAGGGAGGAGCCCAAAAAAAGTAAGTAGAAAGAAAATTAATCCCTGTAGGGACTTGAGACTTGAGACTCCTTAGCAAATAAGGAGTCATGAACGACAGGAGATGTGCGATTACTATGGCATGCTTAGGTGTGGTAATACCTATCAACAGCTTCCAAGACTGGGAGAACAGGTCTAGACTGATTCACTTACAGACCATTACTTTTTACTGTGAGGAAGATAGCTTCCCACTGTCAGGGAGGTGTAGATATTGCCATCATTTGTGAAACCTGTTCCATAGGGTAAGAGCTGAGAGGGCACAATAAAGCATCTGCAAAATCAGTGCCATTTAAGCAGGGAAAGGGAATGAGTTAGTGATTATGAAGAGTGTTTTCAGCTAGATAATCCATTGCACAGTACTTCTGCAAGAGATGTGACACAAATGGCTGCATCTGGGCTTGGACTGCTTTTTAGTCTTTGTCTGTAACTTGGCTGCTGTCCTGCAGAATCTTTTAATTTTGTGTTCAGTTGGAAATGAAGATGAGCAACACTTTTCAGTCTGTTAAGACTCTTCCTTTTTCCTCCTTGCATCCAAAACTTCATCTTTCTTCTTGGATTTAGAGGTGGTTTTAATTAAGGGCAAAGGAGAGTAAAGACCTGCGTTCACTTGGGCAAGATCTACTCTTTATTGATGGTGGTGACAGGCCAGCAGCAGGACATCTCTGATGTATTTTCCTACTCTTCTACCTCCTCTGACTGACAGCAGTAGAGGAGCAAAAGCAGTGATCCCAAAGGAAAATAACAAAAGCAGACACTGCTGTGTGGGGCCCTGGGCGAGGTTCTTCAGAAATGCCATTCTCAAAAGACTTGTCACGTTGGTATCTTACAGCAAATATGTTTTACCTGTAAACAGAAGTTTCTCAAAGCTAAGCCCACTTGTAAGAAAAGATTTGTTTCAATTCCCAAAGGAATTTAATTATTTATTTTCCTCAAACCCAAAGAAATGCTTGTTGTCAACATTTTTTAAAGTGGATTTCTATGTTGGAATTTTAGCCAGATTATAACTTTCTGGAAGAAGCTAAAGATGGAAATGAATCATTTAACTATTTTGTTGATGTGATTCTGAACTTCCTGACTAATAGTTCAGAAGAGACTTCAAATTCTCAAGTTTTGGTCCAAAATCAATCTTTCCAGTCTTGAAAAATCTCCCTGCAATCTTTTTGTTGGTAGTTGGTTTTATTTGGGTGGTCTTGTTTGTTTGTTTGTTTGGGTTCTTTTTGGGGGGGTGGGGTGGTGGAGTTTTTGTTTGTTTTTTGTTTTGTTTTTTTTTGTTGTTGTTGTTTTGGTTGTTTTGTTTTTTTTTTTTTTTGAGAGCCTCGCTCAATTTTCCTTTTAGATGCAGTGATGTTTCTAAAACTCTTACTCTTCTTTCTTCTGAAATCTACTCATTAGACAACCAGAAATCCCAATTACAGGAGTTTACACTCGGAAACCATGTTCAGTGGCAAGTGAGCTGTGATGTTGTTCAAGAGCTTAGTCTTGAGCCCTGAAACCATCCTCATTAAATTCTGAAATTTGCCAGTAAAATGTGATCTGTGAATGAAAATTGTCAAGATTGCCAAAATTAGCAGCACTTGGACTGTCCCTGCACACCTTAGTATCCCAGAGTTAGGCTGCTCAGAGTCCAACCTTCAACCAACTAAAAAAAAAAAAAAGCAAAAAAAAAAAAAAGCAGAGCTAGATGAGAAGAAAAAAGAAGGATGTGTATGTAAAAGTCTAAATTGCCATTAGACTGACTCTGCAAGCCATCATTCTCTTTGATCCTTTACTGTAATAGCAGGGGTTGGGGGAGGGTCAGAAAGATTGCAGATGTTTGGCCTGGTGTTTACATGAGATTTTTGTTGAGCACTTGCTTCTGTTTCAGTGCCACCAAATCTGTGAATGTTTGCCCTACCATAGAGCTGTTTATATACCTATTGAAAAACATGTCCAGCCCCAAAAGATGCAGAGCTGCTCCCCAAGCTCATTTTTCACATTCATGAGGCTGTGTTTTTATAAGCAGGCCAGTCTTATAAATACTGGTCCTGCAGACTTGGAGTTTTTCATTGGTCAATACAGACTGAGACTGTGGGTTTGGGGTAGTGTGGCTTAAAATAACAGAGCAGTGTTAAGTGAAACTTAAGGAGGGATCTTTGTTACTTCCTTGAACCTCATCCATGACATTGTGGGATGTTTGTATATCTTCTGGTAGAAACAAGATATGTAGCATTAAAATGTTATTCTTTATATAGCTTATAGAACTATTGAGTGAAATAATTCAGATTTTTCTCAAGTCACTTTAAGTATACTGACAAAAAGAGATTATTTTTTTAGCTGGTGTGAACTGTAGTCCACTGGATGAACATAGCTACAGCAATGAAGATTTTGTTAGTGTGCAACCTAACCGTGTTTTCCTAGCCTGGGCAAATCTTAAGTACAAAAGGCTAAGTGACCCAGAATTAGGACCTGAGCTCTCAGACAGTCTACCTGTTAATGCCTCAGTTTGTCTTTGAAGATAATTCCTATCTCTGGCATGGAGGAGTAGATTTGGTTTTGACACTGACTTGAGTGTGCTGCAGCCTGTTTGCTCTTCCTAAGGACACAAAGGACAGTGTGGCCTCAATCACCTCTCTCCTCACCCTCGCCAGCAAGTCAGTGCATCCATGGTGTCCACTTGGCTCTCCTCACTGTCCCTATATACACTGTTACCAGGCTGGTGGTAACACTACTTTTCCTGTCAGTGGATTATAACAATGTTTCTATCATCCCATGTCCAAGAGCACGCAGAAAGATACTGAAGCTTTATACTTGAAAGAGAAGGGACCGTATTAATTTTCCAGTTGAAAAATTGGACAGCGAAGTCTACCCTGCAGGAGGTATGTTGGTATAGAGCTAGCATATAGATGTAGGTGCAGCAAGTTCAGTGAGAAGGAAGGATCACAGAGTGGTAGCTCCATGCTTTTAAGGTGTGCTGAAGCATGTGTGTGCTATGATTGGTGGGGAAGAGCTGTTCTGGAAATGGCGAAAACTGCTCTGAAGGCAGTTAGAAGAGGCTCCCCTCTTTCCCCCTTGGTGGAGAAGGGAGTAAGAGTCAATGGTGTCTCCAGATGAAAACTGAGAAGCTAATGTGTGAGCTTGGGTGAATGAACATAGCATAAACTACCAAAATTAAGTCTCTGCTTAGTTTCCTAATGTGCTCTAACACAGAGATGGTTTGGCAAAGGAGCTGCTGTAAAACCCTACCAAAGAAAGCAGCCATGACAGAACCATAGAAGGGACATCTGAAGATCGAGTCCAAAGCAGGATCACCCTAGGCACATCACACGAAACCACTTCCAGATCGGTCTTGAAAGACTCTATAGAGAAGGAGACTCCACAACCTGTCTGAGCAGCCTGTTCCAGTGTTCCATCAGCCTTGCCATAAAGAAGTGTTTCCTTGTGTTGAGGTGGCACTTCCTATGTTCCAATTTTTATCCATTGCTCCTTGTTCTATCACAGGATACCATTAAAAAAAAAAAAGAGACTGGCCCCTTCTTCTTGACATCCACTTTTCAGATATTTATCAGCTTTAATAAGATCTCCTCTCAGTCTTCTGTTCTCCAGGCTCAAAAGCTTCGGATCTCTCAGCCTTCCCTCGTAAGAGACGTTCCAGTCCATCATCCTCATAACGTTTGTTAGGTACTCTCTAGTTTATCCTTGTCCCTCTTGAACTGGGCACAATACTTGAAGTGTGGTCTCACCAGGGCAGAGTATAGGGGGAGAACCTCCGTCGACCTACTAGCCACACTTCTTAATCCACTCCAGGAGACCACTGGCCTTCTTGCCCACAAGGGCACATTGGTGTTCCATGGATAATAATAACCAGTAACCACTGGGGGCTTGGGAAACTTGTTTTGAAAAATGAGCACTGCTTGAAGGAGACAAAGAGACCAGCATAGGAACAAATAGCATTAAAAAATGACCTTAAGAGAATGCTAAGTGCTTAAAAGTCAGGAAATGCCAGCACTGGTTTGTGAGAGCCATTGTAGCACAGCCTGTTTCCAAAATAGCACAGTATCTGGTACATCTTTTGCAACCTTCAGTGGGAATGAATAATATCTTGTTGTTTGCTATTAATACTTGATTTTCAGAGATCATTAAAGATCTGAAGGGATAAGTAGCACAGGAAGTATGACAGTGCCTTCTGTTCCTTAAGCTACAAACTGTTTCTTTCCTAGCTCTGTGAAAAGGAACTGCCATGCTGCCCATCTCTCAGTCCTACTGCTGAGGCCAATGTCCTCATCACAAGTGTGCTCAGATGTCTGGGGCACTGAGGGGTCATGCCTACCCCCAACCCCTGGATGCTGTATCTCCATCTTGTCCCCAGAGCTTCTTCCAGCTGCTGAATACAAGGGCTTACAAGTCTCAGATACGGTAACAGCAGACAAACAGCTTTAGGAATGAACAATTTATCTCTAAATAGCAAATCTGCAGGAAGAAACACAGATCTGGTGTTATCCAGGTGGCTGTAACGAGAAATGCTATTATCCAGGTGGTTACAACCAAAAATGCAGTAATTCAACAGCCCAGTTGCCCAGTAATTCATCAGTGGTGATCTAAACTTAGTATCTGAGCATGCAAAGCAATACCATGCACATAACCATGAGGCAGATCCTGCCTCTCCAACCTGATCTCCTTCTATGATCAGGTGACCCACCTGGTGGATG